>VZRV01003339.1:179981-316395 GCA_013398115.1 Falcunculus frontatus | reverse complement strand
GGAAGGGAAGGGAAGGGAAGGGAAGGGAAGGGAAGGGAAGGGAAGGGAAGGGAAGGGAAGTTAAAATGGATGACAACACTGAGGCACTCTTACCTGGAACACGATGGAGTTGTGTCTGCAGCTTAGGGATGTCTTGATATTTGCAGTAGCTGTAACTGTCATACCACAGATATCAGGGTGGGGTGTTCCCTAGTCCCTGTATTCTCAAGCTGTGGTGATATCAGTCCTGGGATTGCTCAGATTCTCTTGCTGGGCTCTCATCTCTGGTACCCATTCTTCATTTTCCCTAAATAATAAAATATAATAACATAACTGCCCATATCCTGCCCCCCTTTTTCCTCATCTGATTGCACCAAACTACATTAGTGCTCTCTATCCCACCTCTGTCTCCTGTGGTGGAGCCTGGATCTGCACAGCTGGCAGCCACACTGCCCACCTAGAAGAACAGCCATAGGGGGTCTCTCCTGTGCTGTCACCCATTGGCACCACTGGGGGCTGCAAGGAGAGGCCGGGATGCTCTAGTGGGGAAGGTGCCCTCCAGATGGGTCACCTTCTCCAGCAGCCATCAGGAAAGGACCAGCACAGCTGTGCTTCAGGTGACTTAATACAAGTGCCTCCCATGCTGGAAAAGAAGAAAATTAGGAAGCAAGGAGCTATCAAAACTATGAAAGGTTTCATTCTGGAAGCACTGGACAGAAGTGATATGAAGACAAAAATATAGCAAAGCAAGATCTTCCCACAGTAGATCAATATTGTTGACATTATGGAGATCTTTGCAAAAGGCAAGGGCACACATTTCCTACATCAACCACTGTAGTAGCAAGTGGTCCCCACTCTTCACACTTAAAAATTTACCTTTTCGTCTTCCATTACTACTATGGAGATCAATAATCTCATGCACGAGGAGAGACAACAATAACTGTGGAAAGTCCAGGGAACAAAAAAATAAGGTTATGGTACTCCACTGTCTGCTGAAACACCTCTTTGCGAGTGTCCCAAAACACCCTGCTTAAATTTCTTCTCCGATGCAGAGATGGAAGATAACGCTAAAACTCATCTTCATTCATTCTACATAATTAATCAGCAATGATAAGAGCTTGATGAAGCAACATTTGCAGTAACATAGACTTTAAAAATAGATTCTATAATTTCCTCCATGTTTTCAGTTTCAGTCTACATTCACGGAGGATGTTATGCAAATCCATAATCATATCCTTTCCTCCCACACACATGCACTCATAGGAAGGCTGGCTGATACATACAGAAACAAAGCACATGTATGCCTACAGAAACATGCTAGTGTTGAGATGTAGGCATTAATTTTAAATATGCTAACAAATATTTATGTTCTTTTTGTCATTCCTTTCAAGTGTATGTTTCTATATGTGCTTACATACCACTCTGCCATAACACGTCATGTAAGCATAGTGTTGTCTTTACATTAAGCTGCAGACATGGGATGAGCATTGCTGGTGAGAGACACAGAGTATATATTCAAATGCATCTTCATTGCATACAATTATTCAAAAGAATTTTGTCCTCCCTAAGTAGACCTCACAAAACTATTGCTGCAAAGCCAATTTAGACTCTATTTAATATCCTATACATTTAGACAGAAAGGGGAAAAAAACAGGGAGGAAAATAAGGAACAAAATACAAAAATAAAACAAGATGTGTATTAAAGAGAAGAAAAGAAGATGTAAAATACATGTTCAGTCATTTTCTCTGTAATAAAGATGTGTATAGTAAGTTTCACCAAAAGAGTCTAGATAATTATAGATACACAGTGCCACATCTGAAACCTCTGTCTTATATATATATAAATGTACACACAGAGGCATATATATATATATATATGTGTGTGTATGCATATATCTGTATTTTCGTACGTGCTTGTATCCATGTACTTATATGAGTGTATATATATGGGATATACAAATGCCACCAAAACTTTTGCAAGGAGAGGAGACCAGTGTAGCAGAGTCCTGACTGTCTGACAGAACTGGGGAGCCAGCTTATGTAATTTCTGCCTCTAGTTTGCTCAAAATACAAAGGACAAAGTTCTGCTTTACATGCTGCTTTTGCAAGCAGTGCCTTACAGGCAGATTTACAGCACCACCAACATCAACAACGGCAGAGTGGGGATAAACTCACAGAAATTGCTGACACAACTCTGTAGCTAGAAAATGGCCTGCGGTGGCCCAAAAAAAATAATCCACCAAACCACCCCAGACAATTTCTTGCAATTTCTTTCCTCATCATGTACTAATATACACCACTGTCATGTCTTGAAAGAAATTCAGGGCTTTCTACGGCAAAAAGAAGGATAAATTGCTTTATCTCTGCCAGAAGTGGAGTGTGCCTTCTGTCATATCCCCAAAGCTGCTCCGGGGAGAGGATTTCCTCACATGGATTCAGGCAATTATTTTACATTGAATGAGAAGCAGGAACATTTCTGTTTCTGTGACTGAGCTTCCCTGGGGGTCCTCTGCTGCCAACAGCCAGGATGTGCTGCTCCTGGGAAATGGGTCTTGAGGGCTGAAGTGGCTTTGACAGCCAGTGTCTCACTGGGGTGCTGCCTCTGTCGGGTTCACTCCAGGGACTTCTCCCCATGGGTGGAAAGGTGGCAAGCCACCCTTCATCCACATCCCAACTGCAGGACAGCAGAAAATGGGGCACCACTGGCTTTAGTTCAGACCTTGAGCCCAGCCTGGTTATCTTCTTCCTCCAATGGGATTCAGTGACTGGGCTCCTGGGCATCCCGAAACAGACAATGCAATCATATTCCACAGAGCTCCTGACTGTGGACTGCAGTGCTACAGAGCTTTCCTTTTCTGTTAAAAAAATCCAAACAACAAAACTCAACCAAAAAAAACACCAAAAAACCCCAAAAAAAACCCAACCAAAAAAAAAAAAAAACCCAAAAAAAAAAACAAAACCAAAAAACCCCCAAACAGAAAAAATCATCAAAAACCCCTAACCCCCAAAAAAACTCCAGAGGTTTTCTGAAAAGCAGTCCTCAGCAGAGATACAGCAAAACATTTCATGCTAGGCAGTCTGCTCTGCCCCTAGGGGTGGGAATAATCCCTCTGGCAGCACCCCAGGTGCAGAGTGGGAGGGAGCCAAGTTCTCCCTTGTGCTGGAGCCACCTGGCAGCTGCTGCTCCCTTCCAGGTATTGCTGAAGGACTCCCACTGCTGGATCATGGCCACGCTGTGCTGGGCAAGAGGTAAAAACACATCAAAAGATGCTACCCTGGCTGAAAGGTGATTTATTGCAATTGTTACAAGTTAAAGGGCTGATTGCAGTGAAGCATTCTGCATTTTGCTTTGTTTATTGGCATCACTTTCTATAAATGCGATGGGAAAACGAGCAGTGATTCCTTCCACAGAGTGGCCATTGCATTTCTCAGCTCCACACAGACTCCTTGTAAACTCAGTGTTTGTAATTAGTGACTGAGTGTGTCCCTTGGTATCTGTGATGACATTGTTAAGTGAAAGACAACTGAACTTTCGTCACCAATCTAGTTTTAATTTAGGACACAGAAAATCACTTTTCCAAATTATTTGGTTGTATTCATGGACATCAGAGCTTCAATTTTTTTGGAGCACATCCACTGTGAATACTATTTTCTGCAACTTTTATTAGTCTGGAGAATGAATTGGTGCAGAACATGAGGAAAATAAATCTGGACATGTAAACCTTACAGCCTGAATCCACCCATCTGTAATGGAAATAAATGCTTGGGTGATTCAATTTTACTTAAATTGAAACTCATACTGATTGCAAGGGTGGCAAATATGATTTATCAATCTTAAACATCTCTAAATAGGCATGATCTTCATCTGAGTTTTTACATTAATTCATAGCTTTGAAAAATTTGGAACATTTAAAATTTTGCTGTGTTCTCATGCAGTAGCTGAATCTCAATAGGGATTTTTGCCTGAAGTACAGTATTTGACTGTCTGCTGCCTTACTTCTAAGTGTAATGATTAGTGTAGTGGTGCATTGAGAGCATTTGGGGCATAGCTCAGGCAGGAAGAGAGAGTTACTCTACTTTCACACAGTAGAAGCAAAACAGATTTGGCAAGCTCTGCAAAGTGATGACAGGGTTGACAATATTACAAGTATTTGTGCACCAAAAGTCCTGCTCAGCACTTGGCTTTTTCTGAGCACATTCTTCACACACCTGCACAACCTAAGCCCATGAAGAAACCAAGGTTTTGGTACTCAGTGAAGAGATAGAGAAACTTTTAGGGAGTTTTACTTCTAAAATGGGTGAAAGATATTTGCTCCTGTCTCAAGCCGGGAGGCTTTGCTGAGCAGGGGCTGTGAGCAGCATTGCTAGCAGCAACCATTAGTAAAGGTCAGGGCAAGTGATTTCTAATGCTGAAGGAGATAGAAACAGCTTCCCAAGGAGCAGGATTCTTCAGTAACATGTGACATTCTTCAGTATCTGTGACAACCTCACCAGGCTTTTCTGACATAGAGGTGTCCTGGGACATCTGGAACACCTGGGACTCTGAGAAAAAAATGGCAGTGTACAGTGAAAGCTTAAAACTTGTATCAGGAGTGGGAATGGCAGGGAATGGCTCAATGACATGTTCCTGTGTGACACAGCTGTGGGTAAGCATGTGTTCCCCTTGCACTCTGTGTGTGGTCATTTTTGGCAATTCATCAATGAGAAGAGTGATTTTGACTCAGTGAGCTGTCTGTCTGTGCCCAATTCCATCTCAGTGCACCCCCTGACCACGTGGGCTTCTGCCTGTTCAAGGTATGGCACCCGGGGAGGAGCAAGAGCTACCAGGGCTTGAGACGAACAGCACAAGTCACGAAATGCGTGACAATAAAAAATCAACAGAAAGGGAAAAGACCGAGAAAAAATTATACCACTTAAAACCTGTATGAAACTCCTGGGGGTAAAAAAAAAGGAATAAAAAGAAATTTTACAGTCCTCAGCAGGGGAGCAGAGAGGTTTGTGCTGCTCCTTCGCACAGTGCTGCTCCACTGACACATTGCAGATGTGAGCTCACCTTCAGTTAAGGTCAGCTTTCCAGTGCTTGAAGTTGCTAATCCTGCTGAGTTGTCAGGCCCCAAATGCAGCATCTCCCAAAGGGAGCTGTCAAGCAGTACTTGCCCACTTAATTGACTAAGACCTGTTCCTAGTTTTTTAGCTGGCAATTGATGGATCTAGTAGTTGTCTTTCCCCTACAAGATAGATCAATTGACAAGAAAACTATTTAATGACAAAGCTTCTAAATGCTTGTCTAAGTTCTCTCTGCATTTTAATAGTGGAGACAAGTTGTTCAATCAAGCATGGCACCGAGCACTGCAGCATTGAGTTGAAATGTATCAGCCACTCTGAAGAAAATGCTTCGGGTCATGTTGTGGACAGAACATCCAGAGACACATTTAATGTGACAGGCTTTAGTATCCAATATCTGTGAGTTTGGGTTGGAAGCAAGCTTGCAGAGCTGCTCTAAAATGCCAACTGAGCTCACAAGCACAAAGACATATTTGTTGGTTTAACCCCCAATGGTGCTGTTGTGATTCAAGAAGCGGCATGAAGGTGCAGATGGGCAGTCCGTGCCTTGCAATAGCCCTGTATTTGTCCTTCACTCATTTTTTGCCTCTGGGCACTTGGCATTATTTCACATCTACACAAGGATTTCACTGACCATGGTTCTGTTAGGCAATCCTTTCTCTCAAGGTTTCCATGTTTTCTCTACCTTTACTAGTTGGAAGCCCAGTAGCTAGCAGTCTTGCTGAATAGACTTTTTATTTCTAAATCACTGCTTTTATACATTTAAGGATTCGACAAGGAGGAGATATTATATTCGTCTGGAAAGTTTTCAGCCATAGTCTGCTAAATTTGTAAACCCATTCATAATGAAACTTGACTGATTTTATACTTTCCATACTTTTTGGGAATGTACTTAACATGCCAGCACTCAAAGAAGCTGTGTAAACTTTTCAGTTTTTACTTAGACTCTGTAGTACTTTGGTTCAAGGAGAGCCCATCTGGCCCCTTGCAGTAATAGCTCACTGAGAGAAGAGGTTGCTCCAGTCTATCTTTGGGTGTTCAGAAACAGTGGTGAGAAGGTGAGAATCTATTTTCTCTGAATTAGGTCCTGCTTCTCTCGTTCAAGCCATGTTCTCATTTCAAAACTGAAGTTTTCAATCTAAGGAGGCTGCCACTCTCGTCTAGTTCAGACGGTGTGAGAACCTTTTTGTGCACCATGTTATGTGTCTGAGTGTTGTGTTACGTGAACTGAGTTAGGAGTTCAGCAGCAGCAGAATTGAACCACAGTACCCTGCCCTTGTTTCAGAGAAATAGCAGACTAAAAGCAGCCCAGAAGCAAAATCATACCTTACCCATGGGATTTTCCTAGCTTCTTGCACCTTCTGTATAAAGCGGGATGTGGTTTTTAGTCCTTCATTTCAATGGGTAGTCTGAACTAAAGACTTCAAATGTAGCCTGCTCCAAAACTGTGAGTGGTTAGAAAGTACAATCTCTTGCACTGGTCTGAAGCGTGGCACTCTCCTGCCTTTATCCATCTTTCCCTCTCTATCCTCTCTCTCACTGGAGTTTGTTAATAGAACCTGTGTCACCTTTTAAAATGAAGTTTCTTTGCCTGAAAGATAGGATGAGTCTAGTCAGCATGTGATACTGCCCTCCTCATACCTATCTAATTGAAAATTAGCATAATTTCCCTTAAAGTTTATCTAACCAAGGAAACCAAATAGTGACTTTTAGATCCCCCATCTGTGTTGCTCATGCAGTACAGGGCAATAACCAGTCCAGAAAGGGCTGCTCTGTCACCACTGATGGGAGGCTCATACTCCAAGCTGAGCCTGCTTCTGTGCTTCAGCCGCTGTCAAGATTAGAAGCACTGTGAGTATCACTTAATCAGCTTTCTTGCACCAAAGTTTTGTCAGCCACAGATTCCCTACAGTTCACCAGCTGTCTCATTATTTACTGTGTCTTACAGTAAAAATTTAAGGCTGCCAAAAGAATCACCAGACAACTTCTCATTTTTTTACGTGTAACAAACACCTGCAGTTATATTCCCTTAAAGGCCTGAAAATTCGTCTGAAAATTCATTTTGGTTTTGGGGAGACTTTAAGGAAAAAATATAAACCCATTGTTGTTTTTGAGGTAAAAGAGGGTGAAATAGTAAATAAACTGAGCGAACCACTTACCTAGCATTGTCTGAGTGATTTGATCAGCCTTCTTTGGAGGAGGAAAGAGAAAGGAGATGGTTTGAACACATCTAAGAATAAGTAGCCCAGCTGTGTGCAGGCAGATGTGCTCCTCTTCCACCTGCCTTTGAGAATATGCAAAGCACACGCACTCATCCACACCTGTTTATGTAGACACAGCCTGACTTTTGAAGCTTCAAAACTGGTATCAAAATAATCCCTTCTGTGCAGAGCAGGTGTTTGCAAAGTTGCATACAGTTCATTTGTGAAAGAGTCATTCTGAAAGTTTGGCAGTGTGCACCAGCCTCACAGAACACAGAACAGGCTGCAGAGTTGTGACCACTGGTTGACTCTGAGTGCATACAGAAACTTCCTGTGTGTGGCTCACCAGCCTCATTATTCATCCTACAGCCATCATTGAGCAAGTAATCTTCTCAGATTCAGGGGAAGTCAAAATGATAGTAATGCTGACAGTAATGCATTAATTAACTGCAGTCTACTGGGGCTGCCTGTGAATTTCTGAAGTGTGAGATTTCATTAGAATGACCGCATATGTGTGAAGCTGTGGATGCTAAGGTGATTCACCGAGGAAGTGCAAACAACCTTGTTCAACTCATGGTCAGGTTCCCTTCCTGCCCCTGTTGACTGTCATTTTGTGCAAGGACTTCATCTGATGGCTTGAGGCCTCAGTGATTTCAGGTTTCTATCAAGAGTGCTATGTATAAAGTCGGACCCAAATAGTCACATTTACTAGCCCAAGAGGTCTTTATAATGACACACCTACACTATGATGAGGCAAATGAACATCTACATTCCTAAGAAATTACATTCTTTTAGGTTGCGTTTGTTCAACCGCACTGTCCCAAATCTTTTACTGGCAATACTGAACGCCTTTCCTGTGAAGTACCTTTTCCATTCACAAGCGCTTAGACAGGTTGGCAGAGGTGTCACTGGATACAGACAAGCACACCAACAACTGGCTGGCAAAGGGTGAAATCCAAAAGTAATTGGAGCCAAGAACTGTGGATCTTTACTGATCCTCCTTTCCACTGGTTTTCAATATTGGATCAATAGGTGTCCTTGCTTTGACATCATTCAGCATCTGTACTGCAAATATCAATAACCAACCTGTACACAACACTGCTCAGAGAGGTTTGGCATTTAGAAGTAAGCTTTTCTTCCTTAACATGGTTGTAAGTTGTTATTTCATGTGAACATATTTTTTCTGCTCTTGTGTATTATCTAGCCCTATTTAGAATATCTTCCCCCCACTCCTCCCTGAGAATGCCTTGCTTTTCTAGTTGGGCTGATCCTCCACATCCCTTTGCATTTAGAACAGATGAGTAACATGAATCCTAAAGGCTTTGTCTGCAGTCACTTGCAAGCTGCTGAAACGCTTGGTGCCTTTAATTATCCCAAAAGTGAATGTTGCAACATGACCGCACCACCTGCATGATTTGGGATCCAGAGCTGTGTTGGCTGCGTGTATGGTACTCACAAGGTTTGCTTCACAGCATCATCTACTGTGCATACATACATATGCATTTCTGCAAGACAGGGATTGCTCTATCCAATGCATGCCGTGCCATGCTGGAGCTCTCCCGGCTATGAGCTGATATGTCTCAGTGGTGCAACGCAGCTTTGATCCCAGAATCACTGTAATTACGTTACACTATTGCTCCCTCTGAAGTGCTTAGCTAAGCTGAGAACCCATCTACAAGGTGGTTTGGGTTGGGTGACATCTTGCTCCCACATCACTGCTGTGCATCAGGTGGTAGTGCAGGTTTGCTCCCAGACAGCCCTAGACCTGTCAACCTCACTCAGCTGGTCCCACTTCCAAGCTTCCCAGCTGTGGCTGCTTGCCTCTTTCATTTGCACCACAGCACGGGCACTGCTTGGCTTGTCAACCAGAACTGGATGCCTTTGCTCTGCTATCGGCTGCTCATCTGTGCCTGGGCTGCGGCTCACAGAGCAGACCGAGACTGCAGGGATGGATGGAGCTGGAAATATCCCTCCTGTGCTGGATGGTGCATTTCCCCCACCACCCAGTGTACCGGCTGCTTTTTGCTGTCACCTGGCCCAGTGCTGGACATTTAAATTGGAATTTAGAAATCATGAAGGCTGCAAAAGCCATGAGTCTGTGTGGTGAGAAATTTCATGCTGCATAATGGGAGACTATCCTGTTCCTAGTCACATCTGCAATGATAGTATTTGTTTAGTAGTTTAGGCAGAGAAACTGAGCCAAATAAATTGTCATTATCTCATCCCTGCCTTGAAAAGCTCACTGTCATGATTATTATCATCAGGACAGCGCATGGAAACAAACCTGTCGAATACAGGCAGACTATGTGAGGGTGTGCCCAGATAAAGAGGGGGTTGCTTGGCTTCAAAATCCCGGACTGGCAAATAGTAGAAGGAATTTGGGGAACTGCAGATGTTCAGCCGAAACATTTTCTGCCTTAAAAAGAGAGGAAGAGAAAGATGCACGGAGTGGGAAGGACTACCTTGTGGCTGGGGGTCTCAGGAGCTCTGGCCTCATTTCCTGGCTCTGCTCAGGATTCTCACATAACCTTGGCAAAAGTCAATTCATCTCTCTGTGCCGCTGCTCCTCCATCATTACATGGATTTCCCCTCTCCAGCACTACCCTCTCTTTCTCTCTCCTCTATCTGCCTCACCTGCTGACACTATAAACTCTGCAAGGTACAGACAGCCTCTCATTTCTGATTTCTCTATGTCTGGATTTGATTGTCTCTGATTTGATTTGTTTCTGTTTGTACTGTATCCAGCAACCTCAAGCAGAGCCTATGGATGATACCGTAATAAAAAAAAAATAAACAGCTGAGATTTTGAAGGCTTCTGTGTTGAAAAAAAATGTAAACAATACTGAAGTGCTTTGCTTCTGATAAGCCAATAGTAAATTTTAAGAAAATCTGGCTTATTGTAACAGTGTAATGGGTTGGCTGTAGAGCAAACACTAGCTGGCAGTTTCCTATGGTGTTACTACATGGATTTTTACATGATGTTTTTAAAGTTGTAGGCTCTGTCTTCTGTATTTAAATATTTGAATAAGGTCCTGTGCACAGGAACTGAAAACTTGGTTTTGCTAATGGTCAGCAGAGCTGTCTGCAGGTAAAATTCTTGTGTTAGCAATAATCCCGGACATGTGGCTGTTATCTTCATGAGCTGGATACCAATTGCCTCAAGGGTGACAGCCCTCTTCCTGGCAAGGTCCAAGTTTCCAGAAAGCCACAAGGTATCAGTCAGAAATTTCATGTATTTTCTTCATTATTGATGTATTTTTCTACATGACTGATGTAATTTTGAATAGCTGGCATTAACCTTAGAAACGAAACCTTAGAAAACCTTAGAAAGTTTATTCAGAACCTAACGTGAATTGGTAAACAAGGGAGGAAAAAAAAGAGAAAAATGTACTCTCTTCATTTTCATGCAGACTGTTTGTTTTCTATTATCAACAAGCTTCCAAGCAATAAAACTTGATTAGGGAAAGAGAAGATATAAATCAGAGTGTATGGGTACATACAGTTGCTGTTGATATTTTATGTGATACTGTTCTGACATATCAGGAACATTTTCCAGGCAGTAGCAGCTTTATTTAAGGTGAATTTTATAATTATTTCTGCATTCAGGAGAGCTGTCACATTGCCCAGAGATGTATGAAGGGCCCTCATTGTAGCCTGTGCCCCCCCCAGCCAGACCCCTCTGACGTCTGTTGTAGCTCTGGGCTTCCCCTAGATGCCACGACCCCTGCTGAGTGATGGGATCCCACAGGATGGATGGGGCAGATCTGACCCCCCCCAATCTCACATTTCAAGCTGTTCCCCAGCTGACAGGCAACACGTACTTTCAGGCTTAACTCCTTCAGGATTAGAAAGAGTTTCTTGAGGTTTTTATCACCAAGGGATTTGCCCAGAGTCTTTTTTCTCTTATCGTTTATAGACTCTGTTTAGGTCTCTTCCTACTTTCCTCAGGTCCACAAGCAGATGAAGAGCTGAGCGTAAAGCCTTGCATTTATGTTCACTGTCCTTTTTTAGCTGAGGAAATAGTTTCTCAGTGGAAAAACAACCAAATCCACAATGCAGCCAGAGGTGATGGGCTCGAAACACCAAACAGAAATCCCAGGACCAAGACGTGATGGAAACTCCAGTCTCTGCTATTCAGCTTTTCTCCAGCTGATAAGAGAAGAGGCTTGGATCTATGGTTAACAGTGGTTTATTACTTCTGTCAGGTGGGAAAGGGAACTAGGGGCTGCCGAGGCTTGCCAGTTCTGGAGAGATAATGATACTATTCACAGACCTCCTGAGCCAATGGCAAGGGCATCTTTGCCAAAGCCACTTTACAGAACTTGTTAGGGAAAAAACCTTGCATGAACAACTTAAAGAATGACGTGAGATAAACCAGTTCGTTTTATGTGCTTTATTTATTTATCTATAGATCCAAGGTAAGCATTTGGCCAAACCAAGATTTCACATGGCCCAAATTCAGCGTCTTAAAACAAGAACGGGTGAGAATCGGCCAATCGCCGGTGCTGGAACCTCCTTGCCAGGTTCATTATTAAGTACAGGCACAGGATAGATAAAAGCATGTTACGGTGCTGAGGCAATTGGCTACCACGGCACTGAGACATGAGAAGCAGCTAGTGCAAAGCCAGCCTAAGGAGTCAGTGAGGCTCATTTGCAATGGAAATGCAAATACAGAGCTGATTGCGTTCCCTTAAATGGGAAAGTGTGTTAAATCTGATAAGCGTGCTCTGAGTGTCTCCTAAGCGTGGGCTTGTCTCAGCATTTAGTTTCTGTCCTACAGTGGTGAGGGAATGTATGCTGTTCTGAAATCCTGCACAGGTGAGAGACAGCAATTATTTCCCTTTACTTCTTCCAATATCTGCATAAATTAACATGTAGATAGCCTTTGTATCTCCAAAGCACTCCACATATATTAACTAATTAATGCTCGCTGTACCCATCTATATTAAAGAAAGAATTATCCTCATTTTGCTAATACTGAAAATCAAGTGGGATGATTAAGTGCCTAGGAGTGAATCCAGCTAAGCAGTTTAGCTGGTGAAGTCAAAGAGACTAAAAATTAATCATATGTTTAAGATCTTTGTTGGACTGGGACCTGGGTCTTGCACAATGCTGAGTACCCTGTAGGATCAGGCATGCCCAAAGCCACAGAGGTACCAGATATGAGAATCTGACATGAAATTGCTCTCCGGGAGTTCAGGTCTCAGGCCAGTGCCTGAACCCATCATACGCTTTCCAAACAAAACTAAAAATGAGCTGTCTTCTGATATATATGGTCAGATAAGGCAGAAATCAGAAGACATACCTTGAACAAAAAGATGTTACCCAAATATAAGTGTTGTATGTTTTCTTCATCACCACGTTTCCAGGAGTGTAATACATGAGTCTGGCACTTTCCAAAATCCCACTTCTCTCCATTGTTACTTGCAGTGTCTATGGCAGAAAACATGAGCTGCTACCTGCCTGTTGCATATAGCCCTTGACAAAAATTATCACATCTCCCTACACTCATAAAAACAGAGTCTGTTCTTCCGGAGGTTTGAAATCAGTTTTCCTGGCTTCACAGCTGCAACATTGCCAGCCAGCAGATCTGACAGTCCTCTCAGGAAGAAATAAATTGTAAAAAGTATTTAGAGGAGCCATGCAGACAGTGGGGTTTGATTACCTTCATTTGCATATTAGTTCTTACAGGCATAAGAATGCTTTTGGGACAAATTGTGGAGAGCCTTACCTTTAGCAAGTTTTATCAACTTCAGGTTCAGGAGTAGGCCCAGATCAGACATCCAACAAAATACATGAGAAATGTTTCCCAGGTCTGCTTGACTGTGTCTCCCTTACAGATTTGCTGTGCTTTACTGATATTGCACAAGATTGTAAGGTACACTCATAAGCAGCCTTCAAATGCTCGTATTATATGTTATTTTAATAAGGAAGGGCCTTATTTGGGGACAATTATTAATCAGGACCTGAATGTGTTGAGTGGGGCACTGGGGCATTTTTCTTTTCTAAAGAAGTGGTTCTTTTGTTGATACGGAAAATAAACGGCGAGCTCCAAAAGAGATTGATCTATTGTAGAGTTCCCAAAATTAGGCTACACAGCTGGTGACTCATTGTTGGGATATTAATCAGAGCGAGATAAAAGTGTGTGCAAAAGAAGGGACATGCTTGTTTGATGGGGTTATTGACTGATTTTGGATTGATTTATGAAAGAGACAGGTGTTGATGGGAGTGAGACCACAGCCATAGAAAAGAGTTAGGGCTCAGATCAGCCAGCCCCTCCTGGTGTTGATAAGCTAAAGGGAAGGAAATGTCTGCAAAGGCGGAGGAGGGATAAAAGAGAACAGCAGGGCAGGGCAGCTTGTGCAAGCCTGGTGCTCGCAGAAGGCAGCCTTTGTGCGAGAGGCAATAAATCGGCCTGTGTGTGAGAGGTGCAAGGGTCAGAGATAAGGAAACCTGGGACTGGGCAAGCCTTGTGTAAGGAGAAGACCGTTTTTTTCCCTGTGCCTACTCTGTGCCAGCTATACTGCTGTGACTGCTGGCAAAAGAAGCAGGTCTTAGTAGTAAACAACCACATCCCAGAGAATTGGATATGGTGGATCAGGCTTCACCTGCCTCTCCTTTTCATGCACCGCAAAACTGCAAAGCTCAATGGTTCTGTGTAAAATGGAGCAAAGGCAGGGCAAGCAGTGGGGTGTGCAAAGAGGAAGCTACGGCTGATCAGAGGGGAAGGAAGCAAGACACAGAGGGAAGGTCTGGTCCTTGTGGAGACAGACACTTCAGTGCTGCACTCCTCAGGCTCAGCCAGGCCACTGATTACCGCAATGAGCACTGATGAAAGCACCAAGGTGGAGAGAGTAACTTTTCACAGCACCTGATGAAGTTTAGAAGAAAATTAACAGGAAAGCATAAATACCCTTCTTTCAAAAAGGCTGCTTAACTTAAATATTTTGGGGGACTGTAGAATTTCTCTGCACAATATAGATGCACTAGATAGGCATGGCATGAAGGCAATCTTTGTTATTTAGCACATGTTACCACAGTTCAGCTATTGATGTGTTCTCCCCCTCTGAACTATGCAGCACTAATTTTTCACATGAGTAAACTAGCTTGAATATTGGCATAGAATGTAGAGAAATACACTGAGCATATAGATTTCTCTCCATCTTTGTAATACTGCATGCATCTCTGGCCTGGATCTCTGGCTTTTCACACTGGTAGCCCATCTCTAATATTGATTTGGAACATAGATAGGTAGTACACATATTATGGATTGATTTCCATCTTTGTTGAATCTCTGTTGGTTTGTAAAGTAGATAATCTGAAAGAATGAATTTTTCCCATAACATTGCTTTCTGTGCATACAGAGTCAGGAAATAATATAACGAATATCTTCTAGCACAACAAGTAACTTCCCTTTCACTGGCTGCAACTCCTCCTCCTCAGCATCTGATGTCTGTCTCAGTGAAATGGCTGTGCGCCGTCATAGCAGGGCCCTTTCACAGTGAGACATCCCATCTGTCTTCCTTTCCCACTGCATTGCAAATGTCCCTTTGCTTTAATACCAGTTGCTGAGCCTGCCTTTCGTCTACTGCTGCACGCTTTTAAGTGGGGATGTTGTAAAAATGTCAGGCTGCTGGGGTTTGGGTTTGCTTCTTTTTTTCTGATGACTTGGAGGTGGTATTTGGTTTTTATGCAGTGGTAGGACATAGTTTGTGACAGATGGTGTCTGTAAAGCTTGTGAGAGTGTGGTATCACTCAGAACACCAGTGTGCACTCACCACACCACAGAGCCCTGGATGGTGGCGAATGTTGAGGTCTTCAGCACAGGACAGCCAGCACTGCTCCTCAGTGTCAACGCCTCCAGCAACATGAAATATGATGGTCATGGTACCACACCAAACCTCAGCTGTATGTTTACAGCCTGAGCTGCTTGGATCAAAGTAGGTTCAGTGAACTCTTCTACAGATCTGCTTGCCTAGCATAGCCAATTCTTGAGAGCCAGGGGCCCAAAATACACAGGCCTTAAGCTCAAACATTTGTGAGATGCCTCTTTTTAGCATAAAGGTTCCGTTCTCCAGCTTTTACAGCCCTGTTGGATTTAGTGTTTGCCAGTGTAAGAGGGCGCCAAGTTGTGCAGCACACAGTTAGCTCTACGTGGGACCCCTCTGCCCACCTTAGCAGACCACCCAGTATAGCTGCTAGAGGGGAACAGACCTCTTTCTTTCCACCTTGAGAGGAGTATCTAAAACAAGTGAGAGAATTTGTGTCCGACATGTCAGTTCATGACAAGGTGACCAGATCACATACAGTTTTCTGCGGTATGGGCATTTGATGAGTCTTGCTTTTGGTGATCAAGGGGCAGGCTCCTGCCACCACAAAGCGAATAAAAGCATATACAAGGACTAGTTGCTTTGTCTGCCATGTAATTTCTCTAGTATGATCATGTGCAGCACCAGCCATCACAATAACTGAACTGTTAATAAGCCATGACACGCATCCTGTGTTAAGAACTTGTTCTGTGTTCTCTTGTTTTTAGCCTACAGAACATTTTCCACATGCCCATTTCATTATCAACCATGCTGTTTGTAATCCACCTCCTTACTTTAATAGGATTTAGTTGTCAAATAGGATTCCCTTTAATTTGTAATCAGCATTAGCTTCCTTAGCATCTTGCTGTTCTTTGTAAGCTTCATCAGAATTGATTAAGGGTTGTAGAAGGTTTGGACTATTCCTGAGGAATCCTCCATTGTGGGATTTCCATGTAAGTGGCTGGCTGCACGCAGGTACCATTGCAGCCAGTGGCAGTCTAGTCCTCTCTAGAATTCCACTACTAAATGCAAGTGTCTAATACTGTTGGAATTGTGTGTATGGATAGAAAATGTGGGGCTGGGAGACATCACACAGGGCTGTGCTCCTTTGGAGCAGCAGTTGGAGATGCTGGGGGTCTCAGGGCTTCTCAGATGGCAAAAAACCCTGGGTGTATATACGAGGGCATCAATTCCTTAGTAGCCAGTGGTCATGCCCTGGGTCTCAGACATGTGGGCAGCAGAAAATACCACCTTCGGCAGTGACACGCTTCTAGGTAGCACCACGTCTTTTTCATCCAGGCCCCTATCTTCTGTTTGTTTAGGGGTGTTTTTCTACTCTCTTACTGCATTTAGGGGATGCTATCCAAAGCCTTTACTTGTCAGTGAGATCAAAAGCATAATGACATCACTTCTTTCTGTTAAAAAAACCCCACTTATGCAAATAGTTGTCAGTGAGGGGGTTTCGGCTTCATATGTATGCGTTTCTTATACATGTATATAAGGCTTTTTATCCAGGTCACCACACCTCACCAGGCTGGTCATAACTTCAGCCTACTGTCATCAAACCCTCAGTTCCTGCCTATAGCTGCTCTTATGCTGAAGTTTAATAGGGGCTTTTATGAAATTTTTGAGCACAATGGAGATAAAAATAGGCAAAGCACAGGATGTTCATCAGGGCTTCTTTCTAGAAGAGCCTGAAGCTGCTACCTCTCTTTGGATCCCCATTGTTTCCTAACCTCACCCCTTGAGGAGGAGATGTATCCTTAGCCAATTGAGGAGAGTCAAAGCATGCTGCTAGAGGAAGTATCTTACTGTGATTTCTCTGCGGGAAAAATATGTTTCGTTTTCTATGATCCTTAGCTTTCCGGGAGTGGAGTAAGGATAGGATTATAAAATCCACCTGTCTTCAACTTTCTTTTGCTAGAGGGATGACATACAGGAAATCTATCTGCTATCTATATATGAATGCCAAAAATATCTAGGTCATAATAAGCTCCTGATTATATCTTTATCCATTCCTTGAGAGTTAAAATGTATCTTACTTTACCTCACCTCCAAAGTTTTTGTCTAGAGTAGTTTAAGAAAATTTATTTAAGGGAATTTAAGCAAAATTCCCTTAAATAAAATTGGAGTTGCACTCATTTTGCTTAATTAGGAATTTTTTATTTTAACATTGGGGAATAAGAGCAAAATGCAATGAGACTGGTTTAATAGATTGAAAATTATGAGCATTTTATGCTGTGTAATAGGACTTTGAGCAACTGCAGCTACCAGGCTTAACAACTCAAAGTCTCCTGGCTTTGAACACTGAAAATGCTGCTAAATTATTAAGCTTAGTCTCCACTGGCAAGGACATTCAGTGTCTGAAACCTTACCAAAACCTTAAGGCAGCTGACAGCAGATAGTATAATGAACAGAACAAAGAGAAATTGGGATTTTAAAAAAAAAGATTCTTTAGTTCATCCCTCAAACTGGAAAAAGTTAAAAACAGTAACTATGAAACCTGAGCCAAAATTAAAACTTAAAAAAATTTTTCTTGCAGAAGAAAATTATATCAATTATCACTTCAGGCTGAAGGAAAACACATCAAGTCTATTTCAAGCATTTTAATCCCTCATGAAATGAAGTGCAAAGTACAGACGGCATTCAAAATGCAGGGAAGGAAGTAAAGAATGTAGTGCTTGTTTTATACAAAGGCTTAGTGGTTAAATATAAATTGAGCCAGAGGCAGGAGAGAAAGACGGATGGAGTAGAGGTCAGGGCATTCATTCGGGACTTGTAATACCAGGGAACCAGTTCCTACGCCAATAACCTTTTAGATATGAAGAGGAGTGGCACTGACAAGAGATCCTTATATTACACAGCCTAGTGCTTAGGCACTCTGGGGAGGTAAGTGTGGACTCAGATCCACTTTGGTTATGACAGAAATAAGAACTGGATTTCACATGTTCTGGGGATTGCTTTGATCTCTGGACTTTGGGGAAAGCACAGGAACATGAGTGGTAATACTTCTCTGTCCTGGTTTCATGCATGCAAACCACGCATTTTTCAGTATAACCTGTTCTGCTGGTTCAAAAGCCTAGATATTAACATTTACTAAAATGTTAACTTTACTTACGGAGTTTCCAAAACGGAAAATATTTATGGGTGTCATACATAGAATTAGTGAAACATTCAGACCATGGTAATGAGGAAACCTTGATGATATCTGTACCAGCTTCTGAGAGTCAGCTAAAAGGAAAAAAAGCAGGTGTAGGTGGAGAAAGATTATATCAGTTGAATCTGGGCCTAATTTTAATGTACTGGATTTCTGCAAAATCAAGTAAGAATATATTTCATTCATATTGGAGAAAAATATGGTTTACCCAGTTTTTTGGGTGAGTATTAAATAGAGAATTTATATCACATCACATCATTTCTCTCCCTACCAAGATATTTCCCCCTCCTGGCCCCTCCATTCCTGTGATGGGGCCTCAGCGTGGTCTCCGTGAATTGCCACTGTTCCTCCTGGTCTTTGTACTCATGCCTGGGAACGACCTGGAGAAGCAGTTTAAAATGCTGGCACCCGACTGCCAAGAAGCAGCCTGTGAATCTCAGTCATGTTTCATTTTCTTCACTCACAACTAGTCAAGGTCAAGATGTCCTAAGTGTTTACAGGAGATCACTGATGAATGGAGAGCTGCTCAGACATGCTGAATTGCAGATAGCTGCTTTAACTGACTTAATTAGAACATGCTCAGTATAAATGCTGTGTGAAGATGAAGAATTTTGCTCTGGCTAACAGCTAAGTGGTCTTTATCTAGAGGCTAAATAGGTTGGGAAGAAAATTGAGATATGGACAAACTTCAAATAAATCATAAAAGGAAGGTGAATAAATGAAGAACTGAATGCAAGATTGAAATACACATAGTGTTTTGACCATATACATATATACTGTGCACCACTATAGAAGTGTCAGTTTTCCAGGTCGAGTGGAAAGAGTTATGAGAGAGTTTGACCCACTTATTGCCGAGACCCTCTGAGGCAATACAATATTGGATTACTGCTAGTAAAGGGCATGCAGAACAAAATACAATCTTTGCTAATTGCAGTGAGTCTGCAAGAGCAATTTTTTTTACCATAATAAAGAAAGCCGAGCGTTATTCAGGATATCTGGATTCTACTCAAGCTCTGTCACTAACAGCAGATGCCAGTAATAAATACAGGCACAATTCCAGAAATGCAATAAATATGGAGTTATGCTCTGTTTTTCCCATCAGACCTATTTTAGAATAAGATATATACTGCAAACAAAAGGAAATAGAGTATTTTAGTATTCTTTAAAGATACACCTGGAATTTATTAATCAGTTTTAAATGTCTTATTGTTCTTTCTTTTCCTCCTGATCCCTCTAATAACACAATCCTTGATGACATACCTGCCTCGCCCCACCCCCTAAATGAGCAGAGTGCTGAGAAGAGTATGGGGGATCTTTTTTTCTGTGTGGGGCTCCCTTTCACTTATTTCTGGAACTCAGAAAGATGGATCCTTTGTTAGAGCAGCAAAGTGCAATTTCATTGCATCCCTAAATTTTTATGGAGACCACTTCTGCCTTTTATATTTTATTGCTTCCAGGGAAACTGCCTTATTTCAGCTCTTCCTTCCAGAAAGAAAGGGACTATGCCCTGTAGCACACTATTACAAGGAAAGATCCTGTTTTGAATACTTCTTTTGAATAATTTTATGACAAATTATTCCTGTGTACTCTACCAAGGACACAGAAATGCTGGAGAGACACTTGATAGCATTCATCTCACCTAACCTGAGGCATCTGCCAGGTAGATGTCTCCACTTGAGCTAGACCAGGGTTCCCTTCCTAGACTAATGGATAGAAACATGCATTTCTACTTCATGAGTCATCTGGTCTGGTTTGGATGATTACCTCAGGACAAGATGAATCATAAGGGAGAAGGGCTCATTTCTCTCTCCTGATAAGAAAAAAATAGCTCAGATGGAGACATCTCTTTTGTAGATGCCTACGTTTAGGTGAGAGGAATTGCAGCCTCTGAAACATCAAGAATTAGTGTCTGGCATTCATTCCATAACATCTTAAGGACTACTCACTTTTCTGAGACCGTTTAGACAGTTTGACAGTTGTTGCTGGAGTTCTGTCAAAGATTTTCTGTTAGGGCAAGGCTTTGTTTCCTCTGTGTGTGTTACTCCTAACAGGACAAAAGTTAGCCTATCAAAAAAACTTTCAGGACAAAAAGGGTTATTTCCCTAGTGCTGAGGTTAATCTACTGGTTTGTGATTTTAAAGGAAATCTCTGAGCTTAAATGCTATAATGACAACCTACAAGAAGATTGCACAAAAAAAACCCACACAAAAAAATATTAATTTCTGTAGCCTTATTCCCAAAAGTCTAGCTATGTGCCTCAAATCATTAGTGCAGAAGAAAACATTATAATTTTTCCTTGCTCAGTCTTAAAGACTGTCATTTTGATGTAATTTTATTCCTGGGTTCTACAGGCTGCTGCTACTTACTTTAAAAATCAAGTTAACTAGAAGACCTTGTAGCTCTTGTGAAAAATGCAGGATTGAAATACTGATGGGAGGTCCTGTCTCAGCTGCAAAGTGCCTGGGAATTTTGAATGTGACACTGTAATTCCTCTTGCCTCACCTTTCAGAATCATTGAATCTTAGAATCATTTAGTTTGGAAAAGATTTTATGATCATCGAGTCCAACTGTTAACATGGCATTGCCGGGTCCAGCACTAAACCATGTCCCTATGTGCCACATCTACATCTCTTTTAAAAAATCTCCAGAGGTGGTGATGCAGCCACTTTCCTGGGTAGCCTTTTCCAAAGCCTGACTGCCCTTTTGGTGAAGAAATTTTTCTTAATATCTAAATCTCCTCTGGTGTAACTCCAGGTAATTTTCTGGTATTCCGTCACTTGGTACTTGGGAGAGGGGACTGACCCCCACCTGGCTACAGCCTCCTTTCAGGTGGTTGTATAAAGTGATAAGGTTGCCCCTGAACTTCGTTTTCTCCAGGTTAAACATCCTCATCTCCTTCAGCTGCTCCTCACAAGACTTGTGCTCCAGAACCTTCATCAGCTCCATTGTCCTTCCCTGGACTCACTCTCTCGACTCCAGCACCTCAATGTCTTTTAGTGAGGGGCCAAAAACTGAACACGGGATTTGAGGTGAGGCCTCACCACTCCTGAGTACAGGGGAACAATCACTGCCCTGGTCCACCTGCCTGATATCCACACTATGTCTGATACTGGCCAGGATGCCATTGGCCTTCTTGTTTAGCAGCTGTTGACCAGCACCCCCAGGTCTTTTTCTGCCAGGCAGCTTTCCAGCCCCTCTTCCCTGAGCCTGTAGCGCTGCCTGGGATTATTGTGACCTAAGTGCAGGACTTGGCACTTGGCCTTGTTAACCCTCATACAACTGGCCCCGGCCCATTTATTCAATTTGTCCAGATCCCTCTGCAGAGACTTCCTGCCCTCCAGCAGATCAACACTCCCACCCAGCTTGCTTTCATCTGTGAACTTACGGAGGGTGCACTCACTCCCCTTATCCAGGTCATTAACGCAGTTACTGAGTGGAGCTGGCCCCAGTACCGAGCTCTAGGAAATACCACTGGCACCCGACAGCCAGCTGAATTTAACTCCATCCACCACCCACTCTCTGGACCCAGCCAGTTTTTACCCAAAAAACAGAGCATTTGTCCAAGACATGAGCAGCCAGTTTCTCCAGGAGAATTCTGTGGGAGACAGTGTCAAAGGCTTTAGCAAACTTTAGGCAGACAACATCCACAGGCTTTCCTTCATCCACTATACAGGTCACCTTGTCATAGAAGGAGATCAGGTTGGTCAAGCAGGACCTGCCTTTGACAAGCCCCTGTTTGTGCTGGCTGGGCCCGATCCTCTGGCTGTCCTGTTCGTGCTGCATGACAGCATCCAAGATGATCTGCTCCATGACCTTCCCCAGCACTGAGCTCAGGCTGACAGGCCTCTAGTTACCCAGATCCTCCTTCCTGCCATTCTTGTAGATGGACAACATATTTGCCAACTTCCGAACACCTGGGACCTCCCCAGTTATCCAGGACTGCTGATAAATGATGGAAAGTGACTCAGTGAGCATTTCCACCAGCTCCCTAAGTATCCATGTGTGGATCCCATCTGGCCCTGTAGGCTTGTATGTGTGCCTAAGTGGTATATCAGGTCTCTAACCTTTCACCTTGAATTATGGGAGCTTCATTCTGCTCCCTGTCCCTGTCTTCCAGCTCAGGGGGCTGAGTCCCTGAAGAACAATTGGTTTTGCTATTAAAGACTGAAGCAAAGAAGGCATTGGGCATCTCAGCCTTTTCCTTGTCCTTTGTCACTATGTTTCTCTCTCCATTCAGCAGAGGATGGAGATTCTCCTTAGCCCTCCTTGTGTTGCTGATGTATTTATGGACACTTTTATAATTGTCCTTTATGGCAGTAGCCAGATTAAATTCTAGTTGGGCTTTGGCTGTTCTGACTTTTCTGCCTGCATAACTTCATGACATCTTTGCAGTCCTCCTGGGCTGCCTGCTGCTTCTTCCAGAGGCCACAGATACTCCTCTCCTTTTTTTCCTGAGTTCCAGCCAAACCTCTCTATTCAATCAGGACAGTTTTCTTCCCTGCCAGCTTGTCTTTTGGCATATGGGGATGGGCTCTCTGGTGCCTTAAGATTTCTTTCTTGAAGAATGTCCAGCCTTGCTGGACTCCTTAGCCCCTCAAAACTGCCTCCCAAGGGACTCTCTCAACCATCTCCTAAAGAGGCCAAAGTCTGCCACTCCAGAAGTCTGAGTCAGCAGTTCTGCTGGCCCCCCTCCTTACTTCTCTGAGAAGGTAAAATTAATTCTTTTGTTGTCACCTGAAAACTGACTGAGGATGCCCTCCTTTGCTTTTCCCAAGATGGCCTCCAGCCATCACATCACCCTGAGTCCTTCTCTGCTCATGAACAGCAGGTCCAACAGGGCACCTTCCCCATTTGAGCCCTTCACATGCTGTGTCAATAAGTTATGAACTTACACACACTCCAGGAACCTCCCGGACTGTTTCTTCTCTGCTGTGTTGTATTTCCAGCAGATGCCTGGTAAGTTGAAGTCCCCTACTAGAACAAGGGCCAGCAATCATGAGACATCTCCCAGCTGCTTATAGAATATTTCATCTGCCTCTTCATCCTGGTTGGGTGGTCTATAACAGACTCCTACCAGGATGTCTGCCCTGCTGGCCTTTCCCCTGATTCTTAACCACAAACACTCAACTCTGTCACCACCATCATTAAGCTCCAGACAATCAAACCACTCCCTAACACACAGGGCTACTCCACCACCTCTTTCTCCTTGCCTATCCCTTCTGAACAGTTTATAGCCATCCAGCACTTCAGCTGTGCGAGTCATTCACCACGTCTCCATGAGGGCAACCATGTCATGGTTTTCCTGCTGTGCAATGGCTTCCAGCTCCTCCTGTTTGTTGCCCATGCTGTGTGCATTGGTGCAAGTGCACTTCATTTACGGTATTAATGCTGTTACCTTTTGTAGGGAAGAAGCCGTAATTTCTTACATGACCATTCTCAGGAATTTCTGTGGTTTCTAACACATCAATATCCCTTGTGTCTTTGCTGCTGCATGGATCTCTATCCCCTACCTCCACTCTGACAGCAGACCAAAGGACATCTCTGGCTCACAGTCCCTCAAACATCAGCGTGCCATCCTAGGCTTATCTCTAGAGGGCCTGGTTTTATCCCTTAATAAGAGCTAAGCCTCTGGGAGATAGCCACTTGCCCAGCTGGAATCAGGTACCTGTTGTGTTACTCAAGTATTAACTGCATATTAGTCACCTGTTAACAGAAAGGTTAAACCAGAACTGCATGACCAGCCAGCACTCAGAGAGATAAAGAGGGTGTGATCCAAACAACACAATTTGCAAGGATGTTCTGCTCTTTGAATATATGCGTAGAGAGAAACATTGCTCCTCAGTTCCCATGCACCACTGGGGAAGGACTCTGAGAGCACACAAACCTGGTGGCCCTGTTAAGCGTATGCCTTGGGGCAAGAGTCCTAATTCAGCTTACGATAATGTAACATAATTTATTGAAGTAGTCACCATTCAGATCGAGCATTTAGATTTGTGGCTCTCAGTAATGTCTGCAACAGGTGTAAAACTGAACCTGGAGTAGGAAACAAAGAGATCTCTAAGAGCATATTGTGACAAAGTCAGTACTAGGGAAACTTATCACGAAATATGCAGCTTTAGTGTACATTCAAGGATATCAAAAACTTATCTCTGATTCCGAAAACACGTTGCGATTAAAATAACATAGAGCTAAATTAATACTATTGATATGAATAATCATCATAATACAAAAAGGCATAAATACCTCTGTTCTAAATTTATTCATCTGTCTTTGAAAAGATACATGTGCCTTATTAAATCACATCTATTCTGTTTTCTCATCAATTTTGCTTCTCGTTTTTGCTCGTTTGTTCTTTCTAAGAAAAATTCTGGCATTTCAAATCATGTAGTTCACTGCATTGTTAGAAATGCTTATAAATCGCCTTTGATATATCCACTGATGACGGATGATATGCAAATATTAGATAAGAAAACTATTTTCATTCTTTGTATAAAGAAGTCACTATACAAAGTATTTTTAACAGGCATTGTCTGGTTTTAAACAGATCTTTAGATGAGGCTTCATTAAAAGATACTGTAGTAATTAAAGACCCTACTCTGTTGAGAAGAACTTAGCAGAACTGTGAAGCTAATATTGAAAAGATGGTAAAATTCAAGTTTCAGTCCCATACATAGCCGTAACTGTTATTCTCAACACCAATGAGCCTGTCTCTCAAAAATTCCTCATGATGAACGCTCCTTGGCTGTCCAATTGAACACATCTTCCAAATGACAAGTGCCTAGCAGAAAATGCCATTTCCTGCAATTTAAATGAAGGGTTCCAGGCTGCTTTGTATCAGACAGATATGGGATACTATCTGAGCACAGTTACCTCCATTCCTACATGATGCTTGTTGACAGCACAGCTCTTTTCCCGCCTTGGCTGCTGTGTGCACTCCATGAGCCCCTCTTCCAACATACTCACATTCAACTCATCTCTGTTGAACCCTTTTAAGTATCCCCTTCCTCCTCTCTCCCCCACCCACTTCCTCTAATATCTTAAATATATACTCTGAACCTAGGAACTCTGATAATACGCCTCGATCAGTCATACAAGTTAAATGAAGTATGAATAGAAGGTAAGTGGAAGGTAATAGGATGGAATTAATGTTGTTTTGGTGGATCTCAATTTCCAGACATCAAACCTGTGTTTCAGTCTCTAATGCCCTGAAAATAAAAAGTCCTGGATGGACACAAAAGTTATGTTACTCCTTAACACAAATACATCAGGAGGACATATTACTATTAAATCCCTTATCCATTCATTTAATAGATAAAAACAATTCAACTGTTTCTCTACTCTGAAAAAGCCATACAGTGCATCCCACCTGATCCTGATTTATTGGTATTCATCCTTCCCAATACGTGTGGAGTCCTTTTGGCAGGGGCTGGCATTCTCTCATCTGTTGTATCCTGATGCACATCTGCTCAGAAGTGTCACATGTAGGTCAGGCACAGCCAGAGCCACAGACAAATAGTACAAAGGCAGATGGTTACCAACTGCACTATGGGCGAGATGTTGGCTAAACAAGGTAATCACTTGCTCTGCTCTAAAATATATTCCCCATTTCAATAAAGATTTTTCCACCATTTTTTGAAAAATGGTGGTAAACTCCCGACAAAGAAGATTTCTCAATGGCATGCTGCAACTTATCATTGCCAACAACCTTTGTTATTTGCCTGAGCTTTAGCAGCATCGTATAGTTTAGTTATAAATTGTTCACATATCGCTCTTCAGAGAGGTCATAAAGGGGGCCATTTTTTTGATAAAGAAGGACAGGAAGGAACCCTTCCATCCTGATCTCTAGTGTAAATGTTAAACCCATCACTCACACCTAATCCAAAATTAATAACATATTCTAGCAACACCACTGCTGGAGTTCATCTCTCTGTTACTTCCCATGTTTTATTATCTTGACAGTTTTTCTTCATAGCGACATGATTGTTTACCTCAAAATGTTGGATCATGCTTCTATTTTAAATGCAGAGCCAGAGTTCTAGCTAAATACACTAATTTTAAATCAGTCAATACCCTGAATATGAAGGTTGTTTTATATCAATTAGGATGCTGCTTGAGGTTTTGGTATTTTGGGATTGATTTCCAGTGTCTACGTGATATGTTTAACAATACTCATGATGAACTGATAATTATAGCTTGGGCTATTGTGTGATGTCTAATATGTGATGGGTGTTTACTCTGTAAATCTTGAGAACAATTCTGTATCAACTAGTGATTATTTAGCTTCATGAAAGACTACTACAATTAAATCATCAATTATATGTGAAAATGAATGCTAGTTTCATGGTCATTGTCCTTTTCTCCAGTCATCTGTATTGAGTGAATAAATTGGTAGAAAAGAATTTTCCCTTACCCTTCTAAACAGAGCTTCAGTTGTGTTGATATGCAATGAAATTTGCAATTGAAATAATATTTCAGATTAATATTTACAGGCATTTCTGTTCTGTACACATACATTGATTGGGTTCATCTGCACTGTGCAGACGTGCACATTTCTCGTTGGCTAGTGATAATAGTAATTATAACAGCAATGCTAATACTCCTCTTCTGTGTGAGGCGTGTTGATATCTCTGGGTGAAAAGTGCTATAGAAGAAGTCAGTAATGCATTGTTACGTCATATAGGTTACTCTGTTCTGTGATGTAGAAGCATTCTTTAATAACAATATTGTCAACACTGTTGCTATATGATGCTATTACAACAATAACTATACCTTCAATAACTTTTAAAAATTTGGGCTTAGATACAGTAATACTCTGAATATTTTTTACACTTTCTTTTATTTAAAAGGACAGAACCTGAAGTGTACAGAGAAGTCAGGATTATATGAGAAGATACCATTAGGTGATACCGTTATTTACATGTTCACTTATTTTCCCATTCTGAGCATGAGTGTGAATGACTGGAATTAAGTCTTAGATTTTCAGATTTTGAAGCCATGTGATGACAAGAGGCACAGTTCAGCCAAAATTCCTATTTACTTCACTGCCATTTTGTCTATGTAACATCTGCAGGATCTGTGCCCCACACCAAGTCTAGTTCCTTTGATGTAGTAAGTATTATCTGCCATTTTTGCACCACTACTAAGTGCCAGGAGATGTGCTATTTAGTTGTCATGATTAGCACTATATCTGACTGTGTTGCTCAAGAAAAGTTATCGTCCTACTTAACATCAGTACACAGCTACCCCTACATATAAAATGCCTTTACAAAAATTTCTTATTCAGTGAAGTACCCCAAATTGGTAAACATTAGTTGAAGAGATTCCCATCTGCTTTGTGAGTGTCCCTGTTAGCTGTTGGGATTTTTAAATACAGCAAATGGTATTTTTAATATGTTTCAATCACATTGTGAAATCAGTTATTTTGTGAAATGGCTGTTTTATAATATGACTGGGACACTTACGAAATTGAACTCTCTCAAGAGGAGACAAACTGACAGGACACATACTGAGAAAACTGAAAGGTCTGTGTACAGCTCCAGATTTGCTGAAGAACTAAAATGATTGCAAAACTGTTCATTTTCCCTTTCTTTTGGCAGCTTATTCAGAATGATGACACAACCAGTATCTAAAGTCAAATGGCTTCTGCTTAACAATCTCAGAGACAAAGGGAAAAAGCACTGACATCATTGAAGTCTACAGGATTTTGGCATTTGATTTCAATGGGTGAGAAATCAGTCAGTGATTTCTAAGGGGCATAGAGGATCACAAGCTACAGAGGACTAGAAACTACACTTGGGATGATTGGGCATTGCATGTGCAGTTATGGGACAGAGCATGGAGAACTTCAGTGACATGCAGGAAACCTTGCAATGTATATGAGCAAGAAGAAGGCAATACATAACCTAGGAAAAAACCACAGAAATTATACAGTTTCCACATACCTAATGGGAAATATTAATATTTTTTCACTGTGCTTTTGTGCAAATGGCTCTATGTTCTGCATGCAGCAGATGCACAAAGAAAATGGCATGCCAGGTGCGTGTGTATGACTCTAAGATCCTGACAAACCAACTGGTTTTGGTCCCTTGCTGGAAGGTGCCACCAGATTCATTTAGCTGTTAAGTACTAGGGTGTCATCCTGACACAGCACCAAATTGTGGTCAAAGATACTCCTGTGTCTCCCCCTTTGGATGCAGATTTCACTCTTTGATCAGTTCCTGGGGACACTGCATGCTCTGAGTGCTGCTATCTAAGCAAGGTGCCAATTGGCTAACACTCCCAGGCACTGGTTGCAATCCTGCCTATTCACCTGGGACTCAAAAGGATATTCCAGGAACAACAGATCCCATTTACAATTTTCTCCAAGGACATTAAGAGAGGAGCTGTCTTTCTATGCCTAGTCTGTGCTCTGAGGATGCGTTAACCGTGGACAGCACACCCTGAATCGAATCTGCTGTGGAAAAGTTGGGGTGGAGTGACAGTTCACTAAATTGTCTGTGCCTCTCCTTCTAGACATAAGCAAGTAGATTAACAGCTGTATTTGTGAAGTGCTTTGAAATCTACAGATTAAATTTAGTGCCTAAAGTCATGTGCAGTGCTAAATACTTTTATTGTCTTCTGAAATTAGAAACACCTTTGAAACTATTTCAAACCCTTCTCCCAGACAGTCAAAAAAAGGAAATTAATCTTGGCCACAATTAACTTTCTATCCCCATTTCTCAACCTGCTCCATCTGCTACTTCATCTGACCTGTTCCTACACTTCACTGATCAAATGCAGTTGCAAGCTTATCCATCATCTTACAGCATAATGAAGTGTAAACTTTTTCTAAATCAATCTGTCATGTGAGCCATAATTTGGAGTTCAAAAGATTGCATCCAAGACCGTTTTAAGCTTTAATCACAACCATGCTGAATGATGGGCTACTTGCCATTAGCAAAGGTGTCTCCCCTTTGCTGCTCAACATTCTCAACGAGTCCAGAAATCCTGTTATTTTAATAAACGTTTGGAATTGATCAAAAATAATAAAAAATTCCAAACAACAACAAAACCACCCCACAAAAAACCAAATTAATTTTTCTTAAATGACCTTGTTTAACACTTATCCTTAATGTCTAGATTCCTGTTTGAGGTGAGTACAAGAGAAAACATGATAGCAAAATGATCTCAGTGACCTGAAAGCACACGCTGGAAGCAAAGATGCAAAACTAAATATGATTATATATGGGGTATTGCCTGTATCCTTCAATTTTGCCTCATATCATCTGTTGTTCCATAAAGACTAGTTCAAAACAGCCTGCAAAAAAGCGATCATACATCATTTCATGCATAAGGCTGAAGTAATCAAGCAGCAATATAGCACTGATACACTAAAGCCAAAACCTGACATCATTGGTTTTCAATATTGTTGTCAGATAATATTAATAGTAACTGTATCCAGCGTCTGGTCCGCGGGAAGGAAAAACAATCTTTCTCCACTAGTCCTCACATCCACAATATGCAATATTAAATTCAGAATGGCCAAGCTGTAAAATGCCTTACAAAGAGCAAGGAGCAGGGAGGACCTTGAGGAACACAGGGAAAGCTGAGGAGAACAAACAAAATCTGAGTTCCAGCAACTCACAAAGGTGAAGAGCAATGAGGACCGAAGCGTTCAACAGCCTCACTCATCACTAAATGATGTTAATTAAGACTAGATATTTATCACTATTTTAATAAGGAATTAGAAATGCAGGCTGCACTTTCAAAGTACAGTGTAAACAACATTTAGATAAGTAGAATCATTCAAACTGGTAACACCCGACGAAACACACGCTGGCAAACTTGCAGATCTTGCTGAAGCAATTCATTTTTCTCTATCAGTTGTCTTCAAGAGGTTATGGGATGCCTTAGAGTAGTGTAAAGTGGCAATATGGCATACATTTTTAGAAGGTGGAGAACAATCTTAGGAGCTAGAGCTCAAGGAATGTAACTTCGGTGCGTAGAACAAGTTATTGAGCAAACTTATCAAGCAAACACCGCTGAAGCACCCAAAGGATAATACAGTGATTGAAACCTGGCAATCCTGGAGTTATTGAGAAGAATCATGTCAAACCAATCTCCAAAGTAATCTCTGTGTCAGGTCTGCCAGCCCTGTGTGGCTGCCCTGAGGGCACCACTGTACGATTCAGACTACAAATTCACCCGGCCTCTCATCGCCCACTCGAGGGTGAACCAAAGAGCTCTCCAACCTCCGCCCATTGTAACAGCAGCTTTGATATCTAGCTCATGGGTGGACATGTACACTGAGGGAAAAACATGCTTGGAGTTGTTTTTGGTTTTCTCAAACATGGATGTGTTTCAAATAACGTTCAGTAGGGCTTTACCATAGACTTGGTAAGTTGGACTTCAAGCAGCTTGTAGAATAGAATTGGAAAACAATTTTTTCTGCCATTCAGAGATGACAGCTAACTGGGAAGGGATGCAAGTACTTTGGAGGACAGGGACAATATTTTAAATTATTTTGACAAGATTCAGAAGTGATCGAAGGTCTGCAGGGTGTTCAGTGACAAGAAATTCAAAAGGCTTCTTTTAGTCATAAGATGTGAATATAGAAATGCACAATGGAGAACTAACAGTAAATCACCATTAGAGTGGAAAATAATTCAACAGTTGCTGTGATTCACAAGCTAAAAATGTGTGTGTGATGGTGCTGCAGAAAAGACAACTCCCATTCCTGGATTCACTGGCAGGAATGTCATGTGCAAGACACCAGAAGTATTTAACATGCTCTCATCCACAACGATAAGTTTCCTGCTAGGGTGTTACTCTATCCAGTGCCGATAACAACAGTTTACAGAAAGACAAGACAAGTTGCAGAGAGAGAGGAGGAGAAAAATAAGTATGACAGGAGAGCTACAAAATATTATTTCTGTATAAATTCGGGAATTTTGCTGTGTTTACTGTGGGGAAGACCCAGGGGGTAAGGGGGAGGAGGGGAGGACAGGAACCCATACAAGCCCTACAGCTTATCAGGTTATAATGAGAGGGGAGGAGATCAAACTTCCTCTGTCTGTTAAGGGCAGTACACAGTATAATTGGCTTGATTTGCATCAGTGAGATGTATTTAAATCCTGGAGCCTCTTATGAGAGATTTTTGGGAACAGGTTCAACAAATAGGGATGGTTAATACAGCATCAAAACAACAGAAGGTGGAACCACAGCTTTTCTGTGAGGAGGTACTAGAAATGTCAAAACTGCCTCAGAAACCGTTGCTCACCCCAACATCCCCCTGCTACAGGGAAGCAGAAAGAAATCCTAATTAAGGAAGTGGCTAAGAAGCTCTTGAATGTACTGGGCAAGGGGCAGCTGAGGAGGAGCCCTGGTCTGGTGGCCTTCCTCTGCAGGAGACAGGAATTTCCCCCAGCTCGCTGAAACCCCACCATGGAACTCACTTAGACTTGGGGGATTGTGTTTCTGTGGCTGTTGATTGAACACAATATGTAAATGGCCTATTCATTTTTTCTCTTGCTGCAAAGGTGGAGTGATGGTAGTTTTATTATAGCATGAGTGTTCTTCAGTAAGGTAGTTAATGAGCTGTCAAGACTTCTGTAATAAACTTCTCTGTCAGAATTGTAAGTAATAACTCATTGTGAAATGAAGCTTAGTTTTAGTCATTGCTCAGAAATGTGTTTTACCAATTTTGAGAAATAAACCTCATCTTTTTCAAGAGTCTTATCTCTCAGTAAAAACAAACTGTGAGACTTTCCCAGAGCAACAGGGTAGGGTTCTTTTAATATGAATATAATTACTCCTTTTTGCTTATAGTAGAAATATGTGTACTGTAGAGTTGTAAAAAAGTGGAGGAGATTGAGAAATTCTGGCTCATCAGTACCATTATTTCTGCCTCATGCCATTTCTCTTTCCTTATGTGTGCTCTTCCTGAGAAGACAACTAATCCTGGCCACGAGTAACTGGGAGTACACAGAGCTCCAGAAGGGACATGATGGTGCTTTACAGCAGAGCACAGTTGCTTGTCTTGACATTTTCTGAATTTAAAAAAGTCACTTTTTATTTGCCACCCCCGGTCCTTTCCTTCCAACATTCATTGTTCCCAGCTGTGCTCGAAGGGGAAGGGAGATGAGATGAAGGTATTTGTTGTAAATAATTTCTCTGGAAGCACATTTCCTTGTGCAAATGATGTGCACACTGTTTACAGTCCATGACTTTTATAACTGTTTAAAGTTTTACAGCTTGGATATACTTCAGCTGATTTTCTTCCTAAGCTTTCTGCTGCCTTTCCAATTTTCATGTCTTGTGGCTGGTCAGAGAAATCATGTGCTAGTATTTCTTGTCCACAGGCTGATCCAGGCTTTATGGTCGGGAAAATTCCCTCCCTGGTTTCTGATTATGCTCAGACACTTTTCTAGTATTCCTGAAATGTGTCTGCAAATAATAAAAGTTCATTTTGAGGAAAGCTGAGAGTGCCTTTTTTGAATATTCACACAGGTTTCAGCAGGGATTTTAGACTCTGCTTACCTCTTGCAAAACACAGAAAGTTTCCTGCGTTAGTGTTCATGAATCAGCAAATACAAAAGGCCAAAATATGCCAACAAATCTGTGTTACACCCAGCAGTGTGTGAGCAGTGCCTCTCCCCCTGCCTGTCTCCCAGCTCCTGTGTTGCCACACTGATGGCCGCACTGATAACCTGGGCATCTTCCCTCCCAGTCGATGGGGATCCTTATGGTTGCCGCCTGCATTTTACTTAGCAGGAATGTAGCAATATTTCCGCTGACTCTCCCACTTCCTTCTCTCCCGGAGAGTGACTGAGGGACTGAGGTGTTTTGCTTATGACCTCTGGTGGTAAAAGGGAGACTCTACAGCCCCCTTATTTGCACCAAAAATGATAATGAAAAAATCAGGTAGCCTTGTTTTCTATCAAGAATTAGGATGTGGCTTAGCTGGGCATGGTTTCTTATCGAGCAGTGTATTTTCCTTAAGTACATCCTTGCATAATATTGAGTCAATTGAATGAATGTTGTCGTGCAAACAGTGTCATTGGCAGAGATGCAGTGGGGGACACAGGACCCGTACTTACCTGCTTCTCGAGTGCTCGCTCTCCAGGAGTGTCCTTGCTCCGTGATGTTTTATTTTATGGCATCTCCTTCTCTAAAGTAATGTACAAAAAATTATACACTTTATTTAGCACTGAATACTTTTCTTGTAAAATTCAATTTCTTTCTCACTTCTTGAGTACTTTGCACCAGGTAAATTGTGAACCTGTTTGCACCCATACAAATTTGTAGGCAGGGCGGGATCTGGACAGAGTTTGATTAACCAATCTGCAGAACTGCAGTGAAGTGTGTACATACAAACTGTGCATTGCCTAGGTATATATATAAATATTAACTACACACTACTGAGGGGAATGTTGTGGAAAATGGAAATCAAATAACATACAGATATTTGCATAAGAAAGGCAGTGCTGGATACAGGCCAAGATATCTGAACCCTAGTCTTGTCTTCAGACAGCTGGCTGCTCAAAGCAGCTACCAAACCATTTCCCTCCTCTGTACCAGTCCTAGCTGTTTCCCCCATCACCTGCTTACTCTGTGGAGGTGGGTCCTTGTGTCTCTACTGTTCAGTGGATTACACTTCAAGCTTTACCTGAGGGGAAAAAAAAGGACAGCTTTTCTCCTGCTCAAGCTGCCACCTCCCTGTGGGGCAGCTATCCAAAACTCCACAGTTAGGAAGTTGCTCACTGACTGAGAAGGGGACAAAGCAGGGCTCCAACTCCCTTCCAGACCTTAAATTGCAGGGGAAAACTCAGGGTGGGTTTTTTTGAAAGAATCAAACAAGCCTCTCCTAAACCACAAGCAAAAAGGAGGTGCCATTTCCCAGACACTCAGCAGAGCAGCAAAATCAGGGTGGGGCAAAGTTTGACATAGATATCCTCCATGGAAGGATAAGAACTAATGACACTGAATGAAAGGGATGAACTGCAGGAGTGAGCATTTCCCCTGCAGAGACCTGCAAAGAAATTGGGTCACTGCAGTGAGCCTGACAGCAGGGCTTCACCCTGCCAAAGCATGTCAGCCTACTTTTAGCCCTCTGTACGTGTAGATCCTGCTAGTCTGTTCTTAGTTTTAAGCCCATTGACTTCACTGGGACCTTTCCTTTGCTTAAATCCTCACGTTTCTATGAGCTAGGTCAGCAAAGACAGCTATTTGAAGCTCTCCCTCTGTATTAATGAGGCTAGATGATTTGAAGTAGCCTTTTCAGAAGTTACTTTACAAATCTGTATCTTACATTATCCGTGTTCTGAGAAAAGCAACATCACTTTTAGTGAAATGTAGTATCAGCGTGTCTGTTCTTGGGGCAGCCACAGGAAGTAATACACTTTCTTCTCTGGAAAGTCAGGAAATACACAATTTATTATCAGGCTAAGCAATTAAGTTGCATTTGGGAAGAGTTTCATAATAGATAGCAGACCAAGTCCTCCCAGAAGATGGATACAAAGTCTCCATCATGTCTCAGACATTTCATTGTAGACACTCCAACTCAGAAGTCACTTTAGTGACATCTTGAAACATCCATGCCCCAGCTTCAGGTCCTTTTCACCAGGTGCTGTGGACTCAGAGAAGGGGAGGTGCAGCCCAGACTCATGCCTGACCACTACATCCCACCTCATATTTCACCTTAAAGTGCTTGTCTCTGGCCTTCCAGTGACCACAGAAAGAGGTGATGATGGGGATGAGATGTTTACCAGGCTCTTCAGTTACACGCATGAAGTCACGGAACATGGATCCAGACTGATGATTCTACAGTGGTTGCAGAGGAGGAGACATCCTGGAGAGCTCAGAAATTAGCTCTGTTAAGTGTGGGGTGCTGGGGAGGGGTGGTGGAGGATTTAAGAACTTGCCCAAGTGCACATAGGCTGTCTGGGTGACAGCCAGGGATGAGTGCTTAGCTCCACTGCCCTTGTCCTTGCTCACTTGGAGAGGTGTGAAACAGGCAGCTGTGATCTGACAGCTCTTTTCAGAACTGTCTGTGAGAAAGGAAGATGAAAAAAGACACCAGAAGAGCAGAGATGCCAAGCCAAACGCCCATCTTTCCCCTGGCCAGCACTTCCAAAGCCAAGACATTAATTGTAGATGGAGTTCACTGTGTTTGTGTTAGACCTCTGAAATCTCCTACAGCATCGTTACCCCACAAGAGCTGGGTGCCAGGAGATTCACAAGCTTTGTAAGCTTAAGTATCTGTAGTGAGATGGAAGGTATGTCCTCCTTCCTCCTAGGCACATACCACAGCATCCTACAAGGTGCAGGAGCAGAATTGGTCACCTCAGCTTCACAGGTACATTGCACAGCAGCCCGAGTGTGTTGTGACACCAACAGGAACCCTGTATGATGTCCCCTGTGCAACCATGGCCATAAGGTTTGGAAGAGGAGTTTCAAAAATTCCACTGAAAGATGAACAATATAGAGAAATAAAAGTGCAGGAAATCCTTTGGTATTGCTGAATTCAGATTTGACACCTGAAAAGAGTTTTAGTTGTGAGAAAGGGAGAAGTAGAAAAATAGCCCATTTTCCATTTTTATATGCAATATGGGAGACATGGGAAAATGCTCAAAGACCATTAGCAGGTGTTAGGTATTCACCAGACAGCAAGAGGAATGGAGCCAATTTTAGCAAGGAACAGCTGACATCCCTGTGCCAGGCTGAAGGCCATGAGATGAGACAGAGACAGGCAGCAAGCTAAATTAGAAAACAAACGGAGCGGCCAATAGATGTGCACAGACCATGCCACAGCCCTCACAAGTCTAACACAGTCTCAGCACGGGAAGTACAAAAAAGGGCACGAAGGAGACAAGGGTGAAAAGACAAGGACAAAGAAGAGAAGGGGGAGAGAAGTCTGTGTCTCCCAGCAGAAACCAGCTTTCCTCTTCTGTGTATGCTTTTGCTATCTTAATGTACAAAGCTTGCGGCCAGTCGATTAGATCGCTCTCTCCCCCCTGCCATTTGTATGCCACTTCTCTGCTTATCTCAGATCTTCCCCAGGGCAGGGAGTACATCTTCATGTGCACAGCCTAGCTGCACTGCAATGCAGAGGTTAAGAAAAATAGGAAAGCGCTCACAGAGAGAAAACAACATAAAGAGATTTTTTTGGTGAACAATGGGGAAAAAAAATGATAGTGTCTGAACTTGTTACATTTAACTGCATAAACATATTGAAAGTCTGCTGCCCTCTGTGCCTTTATTATTCCCATGCACCTATTTCCCTAACCTCACTTACCCTGCACAGCTAAGTATGGTGCCCTTTTACTGGAAATAAGCCCTGTCCCTGTCAGTGTTGAGAAGATCACTGTAATGCTTGCTGTAGGGGAAAGAGAGAGGAAAATCAGTGCCTGATGTGCTAGCAGACAGTAAAATTCAAGGGTCATAGGAAGCCACAAATCTGCCAGAGATGATTAATTCAGTGGAAAAGGTAGAAGCCTAAAGTTTTTTCTGTTTCCTTTATACTGTCAAATTTCTTTTTACTTGATACAAGGGACAACAAGGGATTAGGAGTGATGTCCGAAAGGAGAGGTCCCAGGGCATAGGAGACACTGGGATGCTGAGCTGTTGCAGGGCAGCTTGTCAGCAATCAGGACCTTTTTGAGTAAGGGTGACACACGCCTGCCTGATATGTCAAAGCTCTGTCCCATCTATGACATGACGTGTTAGGTGATGCAAGATGTGGGCAGCCTTTGCCTGATCAGACAGGATCCATCTGTGGTGCTGCCTCCTTACCTCCAAATTCATGGCTTTACCTCTGTCTTTTGAACAGCAGAGAGATGAGTTGTGTGAGACCTGACTGTGTGAGCAAGAGTGGACAATTACTCTAAATGTAAGAAAAGCTTCAAGAAGCAGATCTTAAGAAACCCACTGTCCATGGGTTTTCTCAGCAGCACCAGTAGCAGCAGCAGCAACATTATTATTTGTTAAGAAGGAAGAACCTAAACATTTGGACCAAAATTATTTCTTAGCTGCTTTCCCCTTTCTAGGAATGGATTAGCCTCCATCACACTGTACACACCTCTGATGCCCCCCTCATCTTCCAAACCTGTCTTCCCTCCATTTCACAGCTTAAAAAAATACATGTATCCCCCTTTCACTATCAAGACCCTATGTAGCTCTGTCCTTGATCTTTTGATCTTGTCTTCCCATCACTTTATCCTGATGCCCTTGGCATCCTTTCACTCTCCATTTCCCACTCTCATTCTGCTGCCCTCCTTTTTGCAGCTCTCCAGGCATGAAATAGCCTCCAGAGAAAGGTTTTCACATTCTCATCCTTTCCTGTCAAAAAGCTCACATTTGTCACGGACCTGACAAGTAGTGCAGTAATATGGTAGCAGTAATATGGTGCAGTAATATGCTGGATCTTTAAGGTGACCATGATGGACATATCTACGTATCTATATTGATATGTATATATATGCATATATATACATATATGCATTCATAAATATATGAATGCGGGAGACCTGTCAAGAGTTTGTAACCAAATAGACATGTGACATTCTTCTTCCTCATTGTCTTTTCATTCGTTTACCTCAGGTTTTGCATTGCCTCTTCATTTTCTCAGCAAACTCTTTTAAACAGGGACTCTATTTCCATCACTGGAGTGCACTTAAAATGGAACTAATAACAAACAAAAAAGCAAACAAAGGAGTTTTAAGATTTACAGTTTTTGCAGTTTGCAGTCCCACAATTTTTAGGCTCATAAGCTTTTTCTATACTCCTTTTCCTTTCCAAAAATCCCAGGTATGGTCACGTCCAGGCATGCTGGGGTGGTCCTTTTACATCCTAACCTCTGAGTTCCATCTAGGCACTGTCTAGAAGACTACTGGTTGACCGACCTAACCTGTTTAGGGAAAACACTGATAAGATGCATGGATATATGGAGGAGCAGTGCTCAAACTCATGGCCTGGCTCTATTTAATTTACCTGTGCAAATATGCACATATTACATCCCTTCCCCAGTAAATGCTTTTTTTTTATCCTTGTTTTTGCCAGACAAGCTCTCACAGCATTTAGCTGTGCAAAGCAAATGAGAGCTTCCCATCCCACCCTATCCAGCAGAACTTGCAGAGAGTGCTGTATTGGGAAGCAGACCTGTGTAACACAAAATTCTGCAGGACACTGCTTGTACCTTCTCCAAACGGACTAAGAGGGCATTGTCAAGCACATGAGGCCGAGGTCCCCAAAACACCCAACAGCAGCATCCTTTGAACACAAACTCTGTCTGATACACATCACTTGTCAGCCCATGACTTGTATGCATACAGACACATACAGAAACAGAGGCAGTGCTCAGAATGGTGTTCGTAATGAAAGCAGCTGAAGTGATGATGCCCATTCTTCTGCCCCTTCTTTCCCACACGCTTTCCTAAGCCTGGGTGCTGGTCTGCCATCCTGCCTTGGGCAAAAGAGCTGTCAGAGGTGAAGCACTCAGAACTGTCTCACGATTTTGCTTTTGAGTGTATGCAAACATGGCCACAACAGTACTTCATAATGGACAATCAGGTTGCAAAGAATTTTTGATACACTGAGCTATACACCGTGAGAGCTAGCTTCAGGACTCTGGGTGCACACTGGGGTAGGAAAATGATTAGCTGAGAAGTGAACTCTGATGAAGTGTATCAAGACCTTGGATCTAAACCTTCCTGAATCTTTGCCTGTGAGCTGCTGTGCGTGGGCTGGTTCTGGTCCCTCTTTTCTCCTGACTATAACTGACAAATTCCCTGATCTTCAAAGCAGGAGAAACTGCTATGACTGACAAGTTTGACCTCTTCCACTCTGCCCACCACAGAGATTCACCATATAAAACATGCCCGGGAGGTAATTCTGTAATAGCTCTTTGTGGTTATCCATGCAAGGCATATCTGGTGTGTCATTTCTTGCACAAAATTTCATCTGGGATGGGAAGAATTTGGTACTTTGAGCTCAGTAATTTTGAGGTTAAATACCTTTCCTGAGCGCTAAAAACAAGTACACATGCATTTAGCTTTGATTTCCCAAAGACTGCCTGTAAACATTTCCCCTGGGAAGGAAAGACATATACCTGTGATACCAAGTGCCTGACACATCCTTAGCCGGGATCAGGTGGAGCTCACCACAGTCTTGCACACACACATTTTCCTCTCTTGGAAAAAAAAAATAGTGGAGGCTGTAGGGTTAATGGAGTCCAGGGCAAAAATAAGAACACATGATTTTGAGACCCTCTACAAGACTTTCTTATCAAGAAAAACCTAAAGCAACTTGAGCTTATGAATTATGTTGCAGTGTAACCAAGGAGGCTGAAGCAGTGGGGATTTTGGAGGATTACCCTGTGCAGCTTATGTAGCTTGATGAAACAAAGCTTCCCCATGCCTTGTGGTTCCTCAGAAGGGAAGCCCAGGACTCTGAGCTCAAAGGTTCCTCAGAGTGCCCCATGTCCCTCTGACTGGGGAACAGAAAGTAGGATCAAGTCATACACTGCATCTGCTCTGTAGTTTGGATGCAGCTCTTCCTATAATTTCCAGTTGTTCATTTATTACTTACCATGATTGATTTTTGTGGTTGTTTGTTCAGTGATGCATCAATAACTGAATATTATCCAGTTATTTCTCTGCTCTATAGTCTAATACATAAGAAAAGTCTTTACTTTTATGAAAGCTTAACAGGCATAGAGCATTGATTATTAAAGTGGAGAGAAAAGTAATGTCAGATTGGACGTGGAATGTGCTGGGGAAAAAAAGGCTGAGTTTTCCATTTATGAAAACTGAAGTACTAAAATTGGTATCACTCATTTCATCTGAATAACTAAGCAGTAATGACCATGGCACAGGCTGTTGCAGGCAATTAATGATCAGCTCTCAGGGTTGATGGCCTGTGAGGAAGTTAAGGGACATTAACCTCTGCTGGCTATTAGTCATTCAGATATTGCCAACTGCTGACTCTGTTGCAGATTCCTTCCATTTTTAAAATACAGAACTTAAAATTTACAGTAAATCATCCACACTGTAATGACTGTAAGTGAGCCAGACATCTCTGCAAAAATAGCAAACAATGAGGTCAGTGCTGTGATGGCCCAAAGACCTCTTGGGGATGTCTTGGCTTCTGTTTGAGTCTGGATGGCAAATTAAAGAAGGTGAGAAGGCACTTCCACATTCTTCCAGTTCTCCTGGATTCAAGGGCATCCCCTCTCTGGGGGCTGCTTTATTCACATCCACCAGCATGATGTGTCCTAAGAAGAAACTAGAAGGGGGATATTGTATGTTTTCTTTTACTTGCCTGAGTTTCAGCCCTCTAGGAAGGGAAGAAAGAATTATTAGAAGAATGGAAGGCACTTGGGAGGTTTGTATATATGCTTATATATATATATGTATATACACACCAATATGAAAGAATGGATCTGATACCAGGAGAACAAAGCATTTAAATATTTTTTTGGTAAAGAGGACTCGTAGGGGGTATTTATTTTGGCCTTTCTTTTAATGAGAAATAATTAACAGAGAACACCTGATCTGCCCTTCACCCAATCTTTTGCAGCTTGCTTCATGATGCAGTTGAATAATTTTGTCTCCAGTACCTTTTCAAACTGCAAGCCCAGATGTTAGACACAAATTTATAGCACAAACAAGCATAAGAGGCCATAGATCCCCCAAATTTTCAACAACCAGTCTGAAGTAGGTAAAGAGTAAAGAGTGAGAAGAAGGAACCATAATAATTATTGGTTTTATTTCAAAGGCGGAAATTATTTCTTTTACTTTTTGTTCTTGTTTGTCCTGTGGTAAGGAGGGACATCAGTGTTGTTTTACAATGAAGTTGTATTAGATAGGATCCACCAAGTCACATTTATTGCTGGTGTAATTTTGCTTCAGACAAAACCAGCCTAACTTACATTAGATTGCTTTATTGCTGATCTCACTGGGACTCTTAGAAAAAACCCTCCAAAGAGAATCAGGAGAGTGAAAATTGTAGGGAAATGCACCTAAACAGCATTTACCACTTCCGTGGAATTCTTAGATGCTGAAGAGTTTCTTTATTTTGTTATATATTACTGTATCCTCTGGCCCAGAGTATAATTGCTTTTTCTTTGTAAAAAAGAGCAAAACTGATGCCCTCAGACCTGGTGTATTGTTGGAACAGTGGTGACAAATTGAAAACACACCTTTTGCTGTAGCCTGTGTTCTAAAGCTGCATCCAGATTTCACTTCAATTTACAGCTGGCCTATTCAGCTGTAAATCCATAGTTTATGGACAGGTTCTTCTGTAGTACTGCCCTGGCTTTTTTTTTTCTTTTTTTTTTCCTTTGGTTGGGCTTTTTTCATCACTAACAATAAAAAAGAAAGGAAAGGAAAGGAAAGGAAAGGAAAGGAAAGGAAAGGAAAGGAAAGGAAAGGAAAGGAAAGGAAAGGAAAGGAAAGGAAAGGAAAGGAAAGGAAAGGAAAGGAAAGGAAAGGAAAGGAAAGGAAAGGGAAAAGAAAAAAAGAGAAGAGAAGAAAAAAGAAAAACACCCTGTTCCTAGAAGTCCATTCCAAAACAATCTCTACTCTTCACCCCTAGGCAGTACTAAATTATTTGCAAGCAGAAAATGAGCAGCTGGCTATAAACTGGCAGGTTGGTCTGCCAGTGCCATGGCGAGACCAGCCTGAGCTTTGCACTGGAAACAACTTGTGCAACATTTTCTCTTTGTTGAGAGTCTGATCTTTTGATCTGTGTGTCCAGAGAAGTTGTCTAGGTTATAATTTCTTAAAAGTGTCATGTCTAATACATGAGATTTGGGAAGATTAAGGACTAAAGGAACTGGCTGTGAAGCTTCAAAAGAAAATAGCTTGAAGGAGGAGTACATGCAAGGTCTGACCTTCCCAATCATATGAAGTCAGCTGCCCTCTGTCCCTCTCTGGTTTAATTAAGACTGGCCAAATATGCTTGCCTCAGCTGAAATCTCCTCTCTTGGTCCTTCCTCCTGTGACGAATGCAATGAAAACACTCAAGGTATTTTGCATCCTCATTTAAAAAAAAAAAAAAACAGCTTACTTTTAATGGGCAATAATTTTGCAGATGATTGAGTTTCCCTGGCAATTAGATTTATCTTCTTAGGGTTTTTGTTCTGTTTGTATTTTCACAGTCTCTAGTTTGATAGCCTAAGTGTTCAGAGCAGCTTCTCCTGATCATGCTACACACATCGATTACTTTCAGGTCTACAAACCAATTCCTGACAAGAAATAACCCAATCCTTTATCCTTTATTTTCTTATTCTTCTTTTTACGGTAAGGTTAAAACACTCAAAGCATTAATATCTTCTCCTTATTTGTTACTACAAGGAACAAATTAACTTCAGATTAATTTAGAAAAAGTTGCAGTAGATGCCGTGTACACAAGAGGGCAGATCTGCTTCTCCTTTCATCATCAGCAGTTCCCTACTGTACTTTGTTCTCCAGTAACTTCTGTTTTCAGCCGGGTATCTGGGGCTGGATGTCACAGGAACAGCATGGCTGTAAGGCAGGCTTTCAGTCTGAATAGACAATACCATGCAGGGATGGTCTAAAGGCCTTTTATATTGCTAGAGCAATGCCTGTGAGGGTAACAAATATATAGTTATAAATCTTCCTTTATATGATTCCCACCATGGTCACTGAACCTAACCTTCTGGCTTGCAATTGACTTTCGAGCCTAAAGGAGCAGGGTTCACACCTGGCTTTCTTCCCCTATCCATCACATTCTTTCCTCCCTTTTCCCCAGTACAATGCTGGAACTCAGATACCAGTTTCCACCCCTCTCTGCTGACTGACTATGAAAATTTCCTTTTAAAACCTTTTCACAGGGAGGAAATATCCCTGACCTGAAGGCAGGCTGGGGGCTGTGTGGCTCCAGCACGTTGTGTGACATGGAACAGAACCCTCAGCATGGGTGACCTCCTGTCCCCTCTGCTCTGCTACCTTGGAATATCACTTAATCCTGGCAAGCCTGATTGTGGCTTAACCCCCCCAAATTTAAACTCCCTGAGAGGAAAGGACAGTGCGTCTGAACCCAGAGTGTTCGCTATTCCCTTCCCAGGCTTGCTCTGGGTACCGAAACGGGGAGCAGCCGCCACAGGAGACCCTGGTTGTAGGTCTCATTCACAGAGAAGTTTTCAAACCCTACAGAGGACAAGGGACTTCTCCAAACTCAAACTCCCAGAATTAATTCTTGGCCAGCATTGTGCTTCCCAGGAGAGCTGGCTGCTGCCTGATTGTTCCCTGGGGACAGACTTCACTCCTTTTCTTTGGCTCATAAACCACTGCTGGCTTCTCTGGTCACCACATAGCCAGAGGAGTCCAGGAAATGTCTGCAAAACTCTCCTGAGGGATGTAAGCAACTCAGCCAAGGTGAAAGAATTATGCTCTGTCTCCCATAAAGTTTTGATTTAACTTCATGGAACAAAAAAAAGCAAGGTTTTGTAAAATGATATGAAGACACTGTTTCCACCAATTGGTCCAAACCCAAAAGGAGCTTAAAAATTCTGAAGAGCATCAAAAGACTTATTTTCTGAAAGAGAAAAGACACTTTGTATCAAAAGTTTTTCTTGCAGCATCTAGAGTCTTTTGGGGAGGGCAGAAAAGAATACAGTGTTTACCTTCCAAACGCCCTTGGAGAAAGGTGGAAGCGAGCAAATGGGCTAGCAAACCCAGGCTTTTCTAAAGAGCAAAGGTCAGGAAAGCTCATCTTTAAATAGGCAAACTAGGGAAAAAAAAGAGATCTGGCCGCAGATTATCTGGATGCTTTCCTCTCTTTATGATGCCTCCTGACACTGTCATATCCCTTGTATTTTATGTATGGGGCAGAATATTGTTGTCACCAGTGTCACTTGGTAACCGTCCAGCTAAAGGCCACCTGCTGGAGAACATCTTGGAGCTGAATGTCAGCTCTGAAAAAAACAGGGATATAGTTAAAGCCACTCATGTCAGACATAATTAGAGACTTACTGGGACATTACTGGAAGAGACTCTGGAACTTTCCAAGATGTTGGGTTGCCAATGATCAAATGCATTTGCTTTTCCATTTTAACAAACTATGAATTTGCACTTGTGGAAAGGCTGCTGTACAATATCTCACATCAATCACAATTAGAGAAGTGCTAATCATGTCCAGGAGTTGTTAATCATACATTAAATTAAATGAGTGACACATGCTCTTGTACAGTGTGCTCACCAAATGGCAAGCCCATCTCAGATCCTCTTGCATGCTCTCTTTGGTATGTGTGTTTGGTCAACAAGTATATAATAATTTATGCTTTTAATTAGATTATTGTGGTGCATAAAATAAGTACCATTCTTATCTTCTATTAGCCATCTTGTTCCTTTTAAGAGACCTCTACGCAGTCAAGACATTAATGAGGGTACTTTACCAATGAATTCCACAGTGCTGTTGCAAAATTGTTCTAAGGACTCTCACCCATTCAATGGGAAGAGTAAAAGGGGGGCTGTGTGAATGTGACCCCTAAAGAAGCCAGCAACCAGAGACAATTAATCATTTCTCTTAAACTGGGGTTTGAATTACCTTGCTCGGTCAGTGCAGGGAAGATCCATCAACAGATGAAGAAATTGCATAGCCAGAGGTTTTTTTAGACTTGGCTAAAATCTGTCTCTTCTGCAATTGAGAGAGCTTTGGTCGAAGTGTAACTTGTTAATAGGGAAGGTGGGAACAAATGTGTGTGAGAGCATATACACCTCTGTATATATGGAGAGGTGAACGTAGGGAATGTAGAGACAACTAATGCAAATTAGAATACATACAGTCTAGAAAAACAAGAGAAAATACCAGTGCACTGGCCGGCTGCTGGAAAAGTACCTAGGGCTATTTACCTGTCCTTATCAGCTCTCCTCAGCATCTGCTTTTGTGTGCAGCTAGTGCTGTGCTAGTTGCCTCTCTGATCAGGGGCACAGCCTGTCTTCTACCTGAGTCACAGACTGTTAGAGGAATTTTAATTCTACCAGGAGCAAAATATTTGCTATGATATCAGCCAATTTCTGCAGGGAGATGGTAAACTATTTAAGATGATAATTTATTGAGAATTTCTATTAGTGCTAGCAAAAAAGCAAGATGGCCTATTCTGACACTAATTTTGTAGAGGTCTTGAAGCCCCATGCAATTCCCAGAAGTGTGGGAACATGTTGATTCTGAGCCAGCAGCAGACTTACTCTGGCTACTGAGCCTGATATTAGTCATTAGCAAATTCAAAATAATAAAAGACCTTGAAAATTAAAGAAGAAACAAAGGCAGAGTATTAAATTAATACTGATCAACATGGCCTTATGGAAAATTGGCTGTTCATAAAGAAAGTCTGGTTTCCTTTTGATGAAATTACAAGTTTGTGGCATACAGGAGCTTGACAGCATAAGAAGCATACTTAAATTCTCCCTAAAAAAATCCTACCTGACACATGGGCTAGTGCTATCAATATAATACACTAAGTGCCCTAAACTGTCTGTATGACAGACACCAACAGTTGTTTGTCCATGGATACTCATAAATGGTCATTTTTAGTCATTTCCCACAGGCATTTGTATTAGAATTTCACTCTGTTCATCACTTCAAATTGAGCAGCATACATAAGATTATTTCTAGAAATAGGTTGTAGATTATGAAGCAAGACACAATGGTGAGGAAAGGACTGATACTGAGCGACTTTGATCACTTGAGGAAGCTGGGCTTCAGCGTCTACCTCCAGCCTAGGGCATCAGTGAGCACTTCTGGATGTATCCTCCCTCAGGTGAGGTGTCACAGCCAAAACATGCTTTGATGTCAGTGCCAGGTGGGGATCAGACCAGGAAGAACCACAGCTGGAAAAGAGCCAGGCCATCCTTGCAGACTGGGGACCTGTATCCTCAGAAACATCAGCTCCCAACAGCAATTTGAGTGGTGATGACATACAAGGACCAGTACAGTCACCCAGGGCATCTCAGATCCTGAGCATCTAATCAGAGGAGCAGTGAGATAAATTTAGCTCTGTTGTCAACACAGATACCAGCGCATTATTCTGATGTGCCCATTTTTAAAGGGAGTTGAAAGGCTATTGAGACTGCAGCAAAGAGCCACCAAAATGAATTAAAGGCTGGAAAAACTGCCGTGTACTCTGATACAGGGAGAATCTGTTAATTCTTCAAAAACAGACTGAAGGGGGATTGAGTTCCTGTGTGCAATTTCCTGTGAGGGGAGGGAGGGAATGGTTTAATACCTGGAAGTTAAATCCAAGTGCATTCAAACCAGAAACAGGAACAGATGTTTTTTGGCTGTGAGGTTGTTAATTGCTGAAACAAGTTACAAAAGTAAATGCTGTATTTGCTGTCATTAGTCATCTCTGAGTAAGGGAAAATATTTTGGTGGGAACAATTTTCCTTTCCTTTCCTTTCCTTTCCTTTCCTTTCCTTTCCTTTCCTTTCCTTTCCTTTCCGAACCTCTCCGAACCGAACCGAACCTCTCCTCTCTGAACCTCTCCTCTCCGAATCTCTCCTCTCCTCTGAAAGATCCTGCAGTATGGCCTTTGTGAGGCAGATTAAGAAGTTACCTCCTCACATCAGGATGGAATGGAAGATCTGGTCCTACAAAGACTGAGCACATCACAGCCATGTTGTCAACGTCGCTGCAGTGTCTCCTGCTGAGCCTCTGGGATCGATAGCTAATTTTAACAATGGACTGGATTTCTTCCTGCATGATGACTGTTACAGCATCTAGAATAAGGTTGCTTACATGAGTGAGTCAGACCTGGGCACTGATGTAAGAGACAGGTGTTGGCTGGAAGAGCACTGGGAACGTGTTTAGATATCCCAGACAGCAGTTTCCAGTGCATAAGAGATGCACATCCCCATCCAGCCCCACACTCTTACCTGTTTACTTTAGTGCTGTTGGAAACTAAACACCTTCCTGCTTTTCTTTAGTTGCCATGTAACAGGCCCATGTATTGTCACAATCCAGCCTTGTACTAGACCAGGACATTTCCTTGGCTGGTTTTCTATCTCCTCTATTGAATGTAAAGTTTCAAGTGACTTAGGAGACACTTTCAGGAAAAAGGAAGACTTGCTTAAATACACTAATTTCTCTGAGTATTTTTACCTCTAAGTTGCAAATATCACTCAACCCAAAGTGATTATTTTGTGTTTGCACAATAGATTTCATGCACAGTAGGGTGCATTTCAGACCTGCTGTGTTTAGCTGCTAATAGGATTTGCAGCTATGTTTGTGAATTCCAGCTACCCCATTTATTTCACTGAGCTTCAAGTTTATACGCTGTGAAGGACTACAATGAAATATTAACACCATACAGCTAAACAGAGAAAGTTTGTACATTGTCCTGGACTACATTTTTCTCCATTTTCCATTGGAAAAAGGACAAAGGCACAATGAGACTAAAAAAAAAATCTATCGCACTATATGGGCTTTTGAAAATATTTTCTTTACTTCCAAAATACCCTGGCTCACATATAATTTATGTGGAGTATGCAATAGATTTAGAGAAGACCTTAAAATGACCCATTAATCCAAATTAAATTGGAAACTGGAATAGCTGCAACAGATCTGTTGTCACAACAGCAGTACACAGAAGTCATAGGAACAGACTGAGAAGATAATGCTGCTAAAGTGTACACGTTTTCCCAGAGGATCTTCAGCCAGCTACAAACACTTCTGTAGTTTTCAAAGAGATACAACAAAGATGAAAATTACACTTGAAGTATTTTCTGTACCTACTTTTTGTGAACCAAATAATTGCTTATTTTTTTAACATTTAAATTATCATTTCACCCTGTATTTCTCCTCTGGGTTTTTTTATTCCCTTCAGTATATTTATATTTTTAGTACATCCCTTCATTCCCACATATCAGCACATCGCCTACACATTAGGATTTGTTTAAACCAGGAAAGGTCTGAACCCTAACTGGATCAGTTCTAAAGCAGAAAATAGGGATAAAACTCTTACTAACTTGAAGTCTGTAGGGCTTGACCGAAGTTAATGAAGAAATATTTGTTTCTGTACTGCAGCAAGGTTTTTTTTTTTATCTCCTGAATATTTGTTCACACCAGACATTGGTTCCGGAAGCATCCAGTGGTCCCCAGGCCTGGGGACCACTGGAGCTGCTCCTTCTGCAGCTGCCAGGCTTGGTACAAAAACTGGAGGAGGAAAGTTGGGAAACTCTCCCTCAAGGTGGCCACAACATATACAGAACCACGTCTTTATCTGTGTCCTTTCCTGGAGGACCTGCACAGCCTGAATGCTGTATTTTCGGGTACACATGCAGTGGTGGCAAGAAGCATGATCTGTGGTGGCCAAGAGAAGCCCCTCTCTGTGCAGATCCTCTCCAGCTGACTGATGAGGGGTGTTTGGACCAAGACTGACAAACACGAATAGATGGCAGCCCACAAATTATCTTTGGATGTTGGATGTGCCAGCCGGGAAAAGTGAATCTGTCTCAGTACCAGGGTAACTCTGTACCTACACAACTGCCAGATAGTCTGTTGCTGACGCCTTTCCAAAGGATTTTGTCCTTAGCCCCGGTCCACCTTTGTCTCACTGCTCCAGGAGGGGAATATGCCTGCATGCCCTGGCACCCTTCACGAGCTCCCTGCTCTCCTGCTGAAGGCCTCATGTGGCTTCCTCTTCTAAACTTGTCTGACCTTCCTACTGAGGCAGGGGTTTCTCTGCTGCCTGAGAAAGCCCACTATGAAAAGTGTAAGGGAGCACACAAACCGTCACTGTGATGGGCATGTAAAGTTTGTAGCAATTACCAGGACTTTTAATTGTCATTTTCAATGTGAACAGATCCACTTCCCATCACACGATTTACTTGGATACAAAAGGCTAGTCTTGTCTGGTCTGGTCACACAGATGCTTCTGCATTTGTTTGCTGTGGTTTTTTCTTGTTATTCATTATTTATTTAGAACCAACCCCGTTCAAAGTCATAACAAAGACAGTATGTTCAGTCACTCAAATTATGGGCCATTCTCCAGGGCAATAACCCAAGACTACGAAAATTCATACAAAGCCTTCAAAAAAGAGAAGGAAAAACAGCAACCCTATTATCTGGCAAGCAAGATCTATGATTTTGTTGAGACTTGCTTAAAAGGAACATTATCAGATTTTGTTTTGTCTTCTCACGGAGGAAGCTTTGCACAACATAAATTATTTGTACATTCAAGATTTAGGATATGATAGAGTAAAAATGTCCATCACTGTACTCTCCATTTTCCCTTGTTCCTCCAAACAATCCTCCTGTGCTGGGCTGCCTAATGATCCATGAAATGTTGTCCTACTGATTTCATGAAGTGATTTTCTATCCCGTGTAAAGATGGTTCATGTCAGAGTTACGAACCATAGAAGGGCAGGCAAGGAAAACTGCTCAGAAAGCTCTCTCAGTTGAGATGAGAGACATCTGGATGCTCATAACTGTTGAAAGACTCAGCAACAAACTTCAAAAAAGAGGCCACGAGACAGTGGTCACACTAAAAAAATAAAGATGTTTTTCCTGGAGATGTACTTGCTGACTTGGAATTGGCCTCTCTGCAGGCCCAGGGGGATGATGCTCACTGTTGACTGTCCAGCAGGAGCTTGAGTATGGCCTGATTGTTGAAATGAGCTGTAGGATGAGGAGCAGGTAGGGGGCATGTGCCTTTTTGGAATGTTATAAATATCTAATCCCAATCAGGTTTCTTCAAACAGACTCCTTTTTTTTTTTTTCCCCTTAATTTTTTTCTTTTTTTTTTTTTTTTTGCTTCTCATCATTTGTAGTCAGAAATACACAAAATTGCAGCTCACAGGGGTATTTCCTGCTAAATTGTCATTCTTACTGCCACACCTACAGCGCAACATTTCTATAACTGACTGCAGCATCTTATTTTCTTAAAAATGTATTGTTTAGACATACTATACCTTCCTTTTTTAAGATCCATATATAGTCATTTTTGTATACTGGGAGGATACTGTGGGGGAGGATTGCTGTTCTTGTACTCATGTCTATATATTTCTTTTCAGACACTTTAGGAGGCACATTAGCAAGATGGCTGGACTTTCGGACATATGTCATTGTGGTTTCATACTCACCAAAAAATTCTGTTTTCTAAATAATGGCAAAGATGGACAGACCCTGATTATAAGCAGTTCTGTAACATTCTTCTCTGAAGCAGCTGTAGTTTTAAGTCAGTAACATAGAAGCCTTATTCCTTGGGTACATTTCCCAGGTAGATAACCCGATGTAGTGGTGTGTGTGGATCAAACAGGTTTTATTTCACAATGGCTAATGAGCAGCCATGGTATGGCAGAAATTTTTATGACCTCCACTTAGCTTATAATCTTCAATCAACTACCATTCCTTAAATAAAATTACTGACTGAAATTCAGTCCCCTAGACCACTTGAAGACCTTAAATGTGTTGTTGACTTATCGCTTTAGTTCTGGATTTTATGGTGATCTTTGAGTGTATTCCCTCTAATTTGTTATTGAAGGTATTAAAATGGATATCAGAAACAGATAAGCAGAATGCCCTAACAACACTTTCTATTCCTTATCAAAAGACTTAGACATTCTCATATAATTAGCTGAGGTGGTGCAGATGACTGTTATGTAAACTTCGAGGAAGAAGCAGGAAGGAAAAGATAAATCAGTAGAACTAGAACAACAAAAGAGAACTCAGTTACCATGCTTGGTAACCTGAAATAAAACCCAGTAAAAGCAGATTAATCATATGATCCAGTAGTTCGGTGAAACCATCTTTATATAGATTTTTTTTTTCCTGATATACCATTTAATTTACTTCTGTAGATGAAGGAAAAATCGTCCATCTCCTCCCTTATGAATTTAAAGAGAAAAGGCCATCAGCCGTTTCTTCCTTCTGTCCCATGACACAGCAAAGCTCTGCAGAATGATCAAAATTAACCATATATTGGCATCCATGTGACCTTTTAACTTATTAATTTTAAAGGGCTATCAAAACCAGAGGTGACCTTTATGTTATTCTCTAAAAGGGCAATGAGTAAGGGTCAAGCCCTTCTTTTTCTAAAGCCAAACAGGCTGGGAATGGCACTGGTGGAAGAGAACTGAATTTCAGGGTAGGCGTGCCTTTCTCCCTGGCCACGGAAGAGACTTGGGGTCTGTTGTTGACTGAAGAGTTTTTGGCCAACACTGCCTAACCTATCTGCATCTGCACTGGGAACTGCTGAGCCTTCCTTACTCAAGGACCAGAAACAGCCGCATCAAATTAAATATTGCTCTTTTTCATCTCCCTCTCTCTCTCCCTCCCTCACAACAACTGAATGAGAGACAGAATTCCTATCCCTGTCTAGAGTTCCCTGTCTCTGTCAGAGACAGGGAAATCTCCCATTTCATTTTCTCTTCTGCCTGAAGACTTCCCTCCTTTTCCTCCTCACCTCTCTTCTGCACTGTCAGAGAGGTGACAGCCTTTCCTCTGGTGTGGCTGGGACTCTCTGAGGTACCCAGCAGGGGAACATCCACAGTCAATTTAGCAGGTCAGCCACAGCACAGGTAAGAAGGTAGCAAAGGTATGATCTGATCTACCCACCATCCTCTTTTCCTCTGGTCATCAGCATGCTGTCTTTGCCTGCAGCATCTGAGTGACAAGACTAACAAGGATGTGGACATTAACCAGAGAATTACTGAGCAGATGAGGGCTGAGAAAATCCAAGGATGAAATGGAAAAGCAGGCAAGAAAAAAAAGAGCTGAGAAGACAGAAGAGAAACGGAAGTAAAACCCCATATCTTTACTTAGGTTTGTGCAAATTTTCTACTTTTATATCCATGAAAGTGACTCGTGACTCCCCCAGAACTGAATTTGAGGATGATGAGGCAAAATCTGGCAGGCAGCCTTCCCATGCTGTTCCTGATCTTGCTCAGCACTATTTCTTTCCCCACACATGGGAGTTTCTTTAACACATGAGAGATGATACTGGAAAAAGTTTTGAAATACCGGCATAAAGGCAAAAATAGGAACATAGCTTTCAAGTGCTTTTCTTATTTAACTTGACAGAGAGGAGCCTGATAGGAAAGGTTTTTAGGCTGCTGGACACCAACAAACTCTGGAAGAGGGAGAGCATCTTGTTGGGCACATTGTTGCAGATGTCCTTCTGTCCAGTCTCACTGTGTCTGTGTATCACCCAACAACCATTGAAGACCCTGATAATTTCCATACACATTCTTAGAAGGGTGGTGCTCTCAAATAGAACACTTTTTTTTCCCTACAGGGGTCATGGAAATAAGCAGCTAACAGAGAAACAAAACCCTAGAAGGATGTAGGGTTGAGGTTATCTGCTCATTAGGTGTCAGAGAATTGACACAAAATGCCCCAAACAATGGAGAAGTTTTGGTTTGAGCTTAGGTATTTTTTGATAGTGCTGAATCTAACATAAATTCATAAAATTTTTTTTTAAACTTTTTTTTTGCATAGAGCAGTAGGACCCTGCTCTTGTTTTTAACTGCTAGGAAGTCTCTGTTTCTAATTGTATCTGGTGTACATGTTGCACCTAAACTATCATTTTTTCAAATTTATCATCTTATAGATAGGAATCTCAACACATCCCCATTTTAGTTTGTCTGTATTTTAAATTCTTATTGTGGTCTGAAAGGTACTAAGAATTTTGTCAAACATATTTAAGGATTTGCAATTTGTCATCTAGAAATCTGCTACCTCAGCTTCAAGAAAGAAATGTTTTGGTTTGTCTGGAGTTCTGGTCTCTGTCAGTGCTCTCAGGCACTATGGTGATACAGAAACATAATGAGTGCATCGAGTGCCAAATTACAAAGGTGTGAAAATAGTTTGTACCAGCTGAGAGAAAACAAATGCTTCCCCCTCACTTTGCAAGGAAAATTTGATTGTGTGAAAAAAACCCCAAAAAAACCCAGAAACAGCTATATTACTGTTTTTATTTTTTGAAATATCACCACCAAGAACAAAGATATTTTAGAAATGTCTCTCCAGTGACTGTTGAGATCTGTTTATTAGCTCTCTCACATCCACATCCTTTCCATACACAGCAGGCTTGCTGGGCAAGTGGTGCCTGAGACCTTGCAACTCTGCTGCTACAGTTGTGTTCCCTGCGGAAGCAGTGGAACATGATAGGAATCAAGCTGGCACAGGGGAACCACTCAACCACAGCTCTCTTAAGATCCTAGGGTCAAGGTTTCAATTAATTAAATTTATTTCCTCAATAAATTAAATATTCATCTTGAAAAGCAAACATTTATTTGGGAAAATACGCATTACATTGGTTTTCACCAAAAACAGTTTTGAAGGAAGATTTTTGAACTTATTGTCGTGGTTTAGGAATGGTATTCCCCAGTTTAGTGTTCCCACTGAGACTCTCCAAACCCCACTGCTACTTGCTTGGTACCCTCCACCTTGTCCCTTTCCCTCTTCCCTGCAATGCAATGGGCTAGAGAGGAAAATTGGAGGCACAAAAAGTAAAGATCATGGGTTAAGATGAGAACAATTTACTGGAAACAGCAATGAGATAAGAAAACGAACAGTAAGAGCAGCAATACTGATAACAGAGAGTACAAAAAAACCAGATGTTATTTCTCACCACAGAAACCCTTGACATTAGCCAATACCCAACTGCCCCCTCCTCCATGCCACCCGCACTGCCCCTCCGGCTCGGAGCCAGCGTTACCCCACCGCTCCCTCTGCCCCACTGGCTTGACCAGAAGGAAGCCCTTCTCCCTGGAAGAGAAAGTCCCTTCTCCCCACACCGGGCAATGATGAGGTGGCATAGAACAACCTATATCTCCTGGCCATGGCCCCTCCCAGCTACTGGAAAAATTAATGGAACCAGGACACTAATTTAAACAAGTAGAGTATTTCGGTCCTGTTGTTTATGGTGTTTCCTAGCATCTGATCAGAGGAAACTAGGGTCTACAGAGCCACAAGATCTAAAATTGAGACATTTACTGTCTGCTTCTCCCAGGTCTTAGTTGTGGTAGAGGATTATTTTATGATGCTTTAATCAGCAATACCGATGTGCTTAAGAGAGAAAGGCCACAATGTGTTGCACATGATGACCATTTATCATTTTGTTCAGTGATTTGATCTTTTACATCAAGTCTCACGTTCTGAAAACATAGGGCTGAGTAAGAATCCCAGATTTTATATTTTAAAAAGACACCTTCAAGCCTTGTGATAGATGAAGCAAACCCGTAAGGGAAACATCTATCCCTTCCCACACATATGCAACCTCTCCTTAACACCACAAGCTCGAGTATCAGGAGGCCATTAATACAAGCCAGAGGCACTGCTTTTAATCTCATGTTTGTTGAAATCTGCTTCATTGTTTGTCTTTTTCTTAACACTTGGCACTGGCAATGATTAATTCTGCCAACACTTTCCTTGCCAGAAAAGTTTTTTCTTCTGTTTTTTTCCAGTGAAGCCTGGAGATACCTCCCACTCTGAGACTGCCTTTCCTCCCTCGTCTATGGGGAGAGCAGCTAAGGAGGAAGACAGAAATCTCAAGCCCCTTTTAAGAGAGGTGTTTCCAAGAGGGAAGGAAGGAAAAGTGGCAGTTTATAAATTTCTTGTGGCTCTAGGGCAGTGGGAAAAGGGTCTCTTTTTCTTTTTCACTGCTGAAACATTACTCAGAAGCTGCTGATAGTGTCTCTCCTCCCTTCTTCAGACACAGCACTGTATCTCCACGGATTAACCCAATAAATGCTGCTTGGCAGAAAGATGTGGTCAGAGTTACTTGGTTGGCCTGCAGTGTTCTCTAGGTTGATCCAGAAAATGAGAGCTACCAGGATGAGTCCAGCTCTGTTTTCTCAACAGTCTGTACCTGTGGGCTAAGACACCTCACTTACACTGACGCAGGGACCTGGGTTAAGCTTAGCTCTCCGTGGGGAACATCTCTACCTGCTTCTTCTAGACTTTCGCTCTTCTTGTGAGTTGGGGCGACCAGGAGAGGCATTTTTAGCTGGTCATTTGCAGCTGGATGTTTGCCAGCTACTTTTCATCTCCTGAACACCACAGAAGCACCAGATCTGATTTGATAATCTGGCCTATTATTTTTTGATTATTGTACCAAGGATAGAAGAGCACCCTCTTCACTTGTCAGCATCTAATAAGTCTCAAGTTAGCTGGTTTACCAAACATGAAAACAATTTGCCGACAGCAGGGACTTACACCCTAAAAGGAGAGAACACACATTTGGCTGGCAGCCACCTCACCACCTCAAACAAAGGAGAGGTATTGGGTATCAGTACCTGCTTTTAAGTTGTCCCAAGTGCTAACTTGTTTCTGATTTTTAGGCTGTCTGTCTGTTAAGACTTTCTTGTCTATTGCTAACAACTTCTCAGTGAGCTAATACTTTTTAAGAGCTGCTATCATTCACCCACACTACCCTGTCTGAAAAACAAACATGAGGTTTTTGGTAGCGCACTCCTTATCCCACTGCAGCAGTGGGATCCTGCCACCAAAGTCAAAGGGTGAAATATGAAAGCCAAGTCATTCTGTTGCCAATTGTCAGGCTTTAACAGTCTTAAATATGCTGAAGGGGCCTAGATTTATGCAATTTCAAATGATTGTAGTGCCAGATGCATCTTATGTGAATACAGAGACAAAAATTCCTATTTATCCCTAATGGTATGTTCTATTAGCATATTCTAATTGCATATTCTTCCTTCCCTTCTATTCAGCAGCTACAAAACTTGGAAAGAAATGCCAGTAGTAGACGAAGAGGTTGTGAAAATTATAAAGAGGTGTGGAGGAGGGGAGAGAAGGCTTAGGATGGACCAAAGGTCATTGAAACCCCTTCCTTGCTCACTGCCAACCCTCCCCACTCCCCAGCTTCACATCTCTGCAGCTCTTCCCTTGGATTCCCCTGCCACTTTTCAAGACTCTTCCACTACTAGGACAATGCTTAAGGTGAGTAGGTAACCTGTAAGGCACTGAAACGTGGCCCTCAGTTGTGATTCACACCAAAGAGGTCCTTGGCCCACACATTCTATAGAGCACTTTGGCAGAGGAACAGGTGTGGGGCTTGGTTGCCTGAAGTTCATGGAGTTAAAACAGGCACACTTTTTATCCTTATTAAGACAATGGGTTGAGTGTGGTTGGTGGTGGTATTGTATTCGTGTGAAGATTCACCAGCCCTGATGTAAGAACCTGAAGATTAGGGAGTTCATTCCACTGCCCACACCTTGGCTCATGCCCTGTGTGGTGCCCTGGGTTCCTACAGGCAACCACAACAGCACAGGCCACCTCCAGCTCTTGTGTCCTTCCTCCTGCCAAGTGCAGGCATCTCAGAGACCCCAGGGTATATCCAGTAGCTTGAAGCAGCTCCCTGTGAACGACTGCCTGGAGCCCTCAAGGGCTAAGAATAATATAATTTCTTTTCCTAGAAATTAATAGGCTGCCCCAGAGGACAATTAAGCACCTAAGAGAGGTCAGATTAATTACTCTCTGGAGGTTCATGTTCTACTTCTTTGGTCACGCTCACAGACTTTGGACTTACAACTTCCTTGTATCTTGTATAAGGTGAGACAAACCCCAAATATGCTGCAGCAGTTGCAGTCATTTTTTAGAAATTTCTTTTAGGATCAAGTCACAGAGCAAACCTCCATTTATCCTCTTTTTCCATTTACATCCTACCTTTCTATTTTTGTGCTTATCTCTCACATTGCCTTTTCAACGACTGCCAAAAGGACAGCTACTGCTGTGCCATGGCTCCTTCCCGGCACCCCACATTTAGCCCCCAGGTGCGTTTTCCAGGAGGTGAAGAGAGAGCAGGCGTTGGTGTGCAGGCAAGCATATGCTTTATAACAACGCTGAGATGCTGAGAAGCAGTAGCTGCAATGTTGATCATATCAAGGCGGTGTTACCAGGAGACACCTCACAGCACAGCAAACGCGCGCCGTTGGAGGCTTTTTGCCCTCTGGAAGGTAGTGGGTGTAACGTTTTACATCTCTTTCTCGCTCAGACATGAAGGATGAGCAGCTTAGCAAGGTCACATTTGTTAGAGGCATGCATATTTCCATCTGCTCAGGCGGATGGCAAAGTGCCTGGCACAAAGCAAGGAGACACTCTAAAAAGGAATTGTTTCAGAGGGGAGTGTCTAGGCAAAGCTAGAAAAGCAGTGGTGGTTACATACCATGCATTGAGACGGGCACAGATACATTAGCTCAAAGCCTCACGTACTTATCAAGCAAAACAATAAATGCTGCTTCTGATTTTCAAAATCCTTCCAGCTGTATTGCTTTCCAGGGCACCATTAACAACATGTCAGAGAAGATGCATGAGCCTTAGCAGTGATGAACCCCCAAAGCTGAAAGTTCATTCCTTCATTTCTAAGGCTGAACCTGTACTGCAAAATGGTTCGTGGCTGCTGCTGAGCCTTTGCTAGGCTTGAGCAAGCACTGCTTCATCTGGTGAGTCTTAGACGGGAGATCCACAAAGATAAAATGCTAGTTTAGGTTGCAGCTTAAATTTTTTTCATGGTGGATGAAGATAGAAAAAAACTCACTGAGGTGAGAGACTGAGAAAAAATTCTGAACGCAATTTTTGTTAAACCCCTTTGAGATGAAAGCTATAGCTTCACTTGTTTCACACCCAGGACTCAAGGATCTTCAGAGCACAAATGTTTCAAAACCTACTATCTTACAGAATCTGGTATCTTGACTCTGCCAAGATAATAGAAATGAAGATGTCCAACATCAATGTAACATCAATGTTACAAATATTTTCTTTCAATTTGCTAAACATATTAAATGGACTGTACATGCTGAAATAAGGCATGGGGATTGCAAAGGAATAGAAAAGAGTGCAGTGTCTAAAGAACAAAATTATTCTTTAATATTTTTCTCTTCAGACTTATAGAAACATCTAGTAATTAGTAGGGAAAGGACATGAGAGTAGAAAATAAGGAAGGCACAGATGAATTTTTCCTTTGCGTCATCACTAGGATGAGTTTTGTGATGACATACACCACCAGTTACAGTGTGTCTTATTGTATCCTCTTTCAGGTTTACTCAGGTTTAAGGCAATAGCATAATCCTCTCTTGCCTCCTGAAAAATGTAGCACTTCTTTGAATACAAACTATCATTTTTAACCAGCAATTATTTCCTTTCCATTGAAAGCTTTCTATAAATTTTGAAATTTTGGAATTTTCCAAGAATTCCTCTATCAAAAATACAGACTAAACTCAAATAACACTACCTGAGACTGCTGTCTAAACAGCAGACAACAGGAGATATTCCTGCTTTTTGGTCCAAGGTCCTTCTCCTCCCTATCTGTCTTTGATATTGATGTCTCAGTGAAGAACAACATGGCACAAAAAGATATGCTTGACTTTTAGACTTCAGAATAATGGCCCGTGTTCCCAGAAGAGAGCCAGAGCCCACTGACATAGCAGCATAAAGCCAGGCCCTCGGCTAAGTTCTGACTTGGAAAACACCTCCATGGCCGAATGCAAGCAGATGGATCATGTGGTGATGGTTTGCCTGCAAAAATGCCCCAGCCACCTTCTGAATCCTGGGATGGATGAACAGAAGCACATTAACTGAGGGCTGAGTGAGATCCAGGCAGATAAGCAAGTCCATGCAGCGCTGGCACTGCCACTCACATGTCCTGGCTGAGTCTCTGCTTCCATGGGCACACCTGTGTTTGGGGGCTGGATGGATCAGAGGATGTGAGGATCAGAGTAACAGGCAGCTGGGCTGGAAGGTGCTCATGTGGGCACACATGTGTCCTGCCTGTTCCCAACGGGTTCCCACAGCCTAGGAACTGCTGGGAGCCATCACATGTGCTGCAGAAGGGGTGAGAAGCAGCAGCTGTGGGGGAAGCCCCATATCAGCCAAAATATGCATTTGGCTTCAGAGCCAAGAAGATAGGCCAGCACCAACTCAAATAATGCACTGTGTCATCCTGCTGAGGGTTTTCCTGGAAATCCTCTTCAGACTCCCAGACAGATTTAGTTGCTGTCATTGGTGTAGACTGACAGTAGGCAGGTTGCTAAAAATCAAACATGACATAAAGTTTCAGCCATTCCAAAAGCAGGCTGACATTTCTAAAATTAAGAGCAAATACTGTGTGAAACATATAGCCGAAGAATTTAAGAGCTACTTAACTTGCTTTCGGCAGGTGCTAGGGTATGGATATAGAGTGAGGGCAACCCCTTAATACCTGGAAATGGTTCCTAAAGCCAATGCTTATTACTTAGCTTAATTAATAGCTAATGACAGACACATGGTGGTGGACAACCACTACCTGCCTTAGTCTAGGTCAGAGCTTCACACAGCTCCTCCCAGTGTGTTTGGATCACTTGAAAAGGGCTATCAACAGCAATTCATCACCTCTGAAGTGAGGCTGACAGGCAGCAGAGAGCGTCCTCAGAAACTCAGCTCCCAGGGAGGGACTGCAAAGGTTGGCTCTGCAGGAGCAGCCTGAGCTCTGCAGCAGTAGTCAGGAGGCATGTCAGGGGCCAAAGCCCTCTGCTGAGGGAGCTACCTCAAGATACTGGGGAATAACACAGCAGAGCCTGTCTCCAGGATGAATGCAGTGAAAAGGGACACTTTACTCTCTTCTGAATGGGATTGCAGGCACTCTGGGAGAACGTTCACCATTCTGGACTCATCTTTTGTTTCATGTTTAGCAACCAGAGGTCTTGACTTTTTGACCCTTTGTAGGGATTCTAAGGACTCGACCACAAGAATGAGTAGTAACCAGCTGTTCAGAGATCATGATGGCAAGTAGAAAAACAGTCTGGGTCCAAAGTGGTACACTTCCCTAAACTGAACTTGTCAGGACATGAAAGGGGACAGCAATCTGCTGACGCCAGAAGTCCTGAATGGCACAAAGCTGTTTCACCACTTAATGCAACCCTCTCCATTGCTGATGTATGAAAGCATGAGATATTGAAGGAATAAATAAGAAATTTTGGAATTCATTAATTGGCTAACATGGAAATTTTTAAGTGACTACTAATGTTCATTTATAGAGGTAGAGGCATCTCTTAATAATCAGATCACAACACTCTGTAATAACTCTGTAGTTTGTATTTGTTTATAAAATGTCTCCTGTTACATGCCTCTGTTAAAATGATGAGGGAAAGATGAAAAACTGTATTTTTTTCTTTGGCATTTTTTATTGTCACAGCCTCCATGGTGAGCATTTTTACATGTGGATAATTGTCTCTTTTTGTATAATTCTGTTAGTAATACTGTTGCTGTTATTGTCTATTTCCTTATCTCGTTGCTGTTTCCAGTAAATTGTTCTTACCTCAAGTCATGATCTTCACATTTTGTGCCTCCGATTCTAAATTCCATCCTGCCACAGTGGGAAGTGGGAGGGGAAGTGGGATCAAGAGAGAGCAGTGGTTTGAGAGAGTCTTGGTGGGGGCACTGAATTGGGGAGTACCATTCCTAAGCCATGACACTGAACAAGCACCCTCCCAAACTGTGTTCAAAATAGTACTGCTCCCCATGCACAAACTGGTCCCAATACTTTGTGTCCCTTAATTGTGAGACTGAACTCTTCTTGTTACTCGAGTCTCTCAGGCAGATTTCATGCCCTCTTGTCAAGACAAAAAAGGTGAAGTAAGGATCATGTTATCCCCCAAGTGTAGCAGGAGGCTTCTGTTGAGCTGTCCTGTTTATTTGAGTAATTTGTCCACCTTCCCACACCAAATAATCTACTGATCTACTGTGTAAGTTGTGGGCTCTGTGTGGTGTTCTATGACAAGAAGTTCTTTTCGTGGAAAAGCCCACAATACACACCATGCTCTCTGCCCCCCTCTGTTAACTGCTGTGCTGTTTTTTCTCCTGAACTCCTGGAAGCAGAAGGTTGGAAGCACAGAGACTTAGTCTGAAGCCTGAAACCTTCTGACCATGATAGCTTCAGAAAGCAGGAAGCTTTCTGTGATACCAGAGGTTTTCTTTCTGTGGTGACTCCCGCTAGAAGATCTTCTGCCAACCTTCCCACTTTCACCAGAAGTTTCAATGCCATGTTCCCGCTTTACGTGTGCTGCTCCTTTTTTTGGGGGGGGGAGCACACACTGAACCAAGCAGGGGAACAAGTTGGATTATATTATTATTTTTTAGAGAGTATTATTAGGTGGCTCAGTTGTCTCAGCACAGACCCAGGCAGAGCTGTACCCACTCAGCTGAGCCAGATCTGTCCTGTGTTGCAGTAGCAGAGATGGGCAGCTGGGGACTCAGGCAGGAGGAGAGATGGAGTGGGTTTTGCTGTGGGGAGAGTTATCCATGGAAACACACTCCACATTGAAAAGATCAGCTAGATTTGCCACCTACAAATACTGCTTTGTGAAGAGAAATGAATTTGTCAGTGAGCAGAGGAATGGCTTAAGGAGACTGGAAAAAGGCAAATTAATTACTTCAGGAAAAATTCCTCAAAGCTTTCCCTTTTTTTTGAAATCAAGATACACCAAAGAGGAGATGTGGCACTTGGTGGTATGGTTTAGGGGTGATTACAGTGATGCTAGGTTGATGGTTGGACTAGCTGATCTTGGAGGTGGCTTCCAGCCTATAATTCTGCCTAAGCTTGCACGAGTAAGATAAACAGACTTTCAGGAAGCACTCTCTGGTAGTATGTCTTTTTCAAGGAGAAGGTGTGAGGCTTTCCTGAGCTTGCTTAACCAGGACATCTTTTTACACATTGGCAGGGGAGACTGTAATGTAGAGTACAGCTTCATCTAGAACACAACCCTGGAGAAATCCGCATTGGCAGTCTGTCTAACCTTCAGGGTACCTTGTACCTATACTGCTTATCTCCACGTGAGACTGAGCTGACAAATGGCATAATCACACCTTTGCTGCATTTTTTTAGTGACAATTGAACCCATCTCTTTTTTCTTTATCTGATAGTCGTGGAAAGTGATTGATCCCTCAGGCGTGTGGTAGTCACTGGGAGTGCTCAGGGCTGCATTCTGGGTACAGAAGCAGGGAAACTGAGGCAGCTAGAGTGTGACAGGTTACTGTAGATAGCCTAGGTTACAGCTACCACCTTAAGAGGCAGTATCTGTGAGCCCAAAATAAGACAGATGTAGCCTGACCGGTCAGACATGGGGCACAGGTAACCTCCTGCTAGTTCTTTCACTTGTCTGTGTGGGTGAAGTCGCTCTATCGTAATTTACAAATGTCGTATGTGACCTACTACATCTCTCAGGGCTTCTACACTCTTGCTCTCCATCAGGTCCCTGTAGCTATTAACTTCAGTTCTAAAGTGCTGAAGAGCTGTAACAGGCACTTCTGTGACACATATGAGTGTCTGAAACCTTGGACCCCAAAGTTGTTTATTTATAGGCTACTAAACATGCTCGTCTCCTATTTCTGAAACAGGCACTCCTCCATCACAGTTGTGGCCATTGCAACCCATGCTCAACTCACACAGTTTAGGTTTTCTCCTCTCCTGTGCCATCCCTGAATAGAAGACTTAAGGTGGTGGAACAAGAGTCATCTTCTCCAGCAGAGGAGAACTGCAGACAGAGGGTTACTTGTCATACAGGAGAAGGAATTGTGAGGGCAGAGACTCAGCCACCAGCAGATCTGGCAGGGAGGGCCCCAGCCAGAATGCTTATTCCCTGCTGGCACACTGCCATGCCTTAACAGGGTTACAGAAGAGAGGGATGCAGCTGGCTCCTGCTACAAGAGCCAGACTTATCACCTTGCTGTGTGCTTATAAAATGGTCTCACAGCTCTGGGGAGCTAGTCATTGCAGGGCTGATGGCTGGTGAAAAATGCAGACTCTTTTCCAGGATATGAAGTCTTGCACAGTATTAACCGACCGTTCAGATAATGTAAAATCATATCTTAAAATCATTGAAGCATATAGATAGAAGCGGTTTAATTTCTTTCAAAATAAAATGTACTGAAGGGTGACAAGATTCCACAGTAAAAGGCTAAAACCTCCAGCAGAGATCTGAGGGTTGTTAAATCATGCCCACAGGTGAGGGGTTGCTAGGCTGAAGAGCTCCCTCTGGGAGCGTAACTTTACCATAGAGAACCACCTGCCTCTGGTCTGAAAGGAAAAGAGCTATGACCAAATGCAAAAAACTCAGTGGTTCCCCCCCAGTTTCATCTTTCAGACCACCCTAAATTTTTACTTTAGAGTCCTCAGGCAGAGTGTCAGTAGCTCAAGGACAACAAATGTCTCCATTTTGCTGGGCAGTGGCTTCCAAGTTGCGAAACTGATTTCCCTGGAATCAATTCCTAAAGTCTTAGCACATGCATAAGACCCTGGGCCAGAAGAAGATTTAAATGTGTGTGAATGTCCATTGGCTGAAACATGCCATGAATGTGTACAATTCTCAGTGCTGAGAACAGGTTTTGGTCTCTCCCTGGAACTGTTGGGTCACAGGCTCAAAAACCAAGGTAGGGAGCTGATCCCAGAGGGGCAGTGGGATAGGCAAGGATCCAGGTACTAAAAATACGGTGGCCCTCTTGTCCTGCAAACAGAAAATGCTTCCTCCCACCCACTTGGTACCTCTTTAGTGCCGGGTGAGCCTTATGTGGGGAAAGAGGCCACCACTGCCTACAGGGACAGCAGTGACGAGGATGCAGAAGGAGGGCATCCCTGCAGAGAGCTGTGGCTGCCAGTCTGGTAAGCTTGTGGCATTGTTTTCCTATTAAATCCCTATTAAATCCATTTTAAAGGATGAGCCCAGGCAAGCGTGTGTTATAGAGGGACTCCTCGAGGCAGCTCAGGTAAACTGTATGCTTTATAACTTCTGCTTTCAGTGTCTTTTTTCAAGATTCTCTTAACTTAGCAAATAAATCACCATTTTTAATATAAGTGAGATAGATTTAAAATAGAGAATGCTTGGAAATTCAGGTTTTGATTACCATTCTTCCCCTGTACTTCAAATTAGGCGTGAGCTATTAATGGCAACATGGAAGTTCTTGCATAACGCAGATTAAGCTGGGTGCTTTAAACCATTTAAACATAAAGGATCACATTCACCTTTATACAAAGGTACTAAAGTGATAGGAAATAATATTTAAATCCTGTTTAAGAGATAAACATTTTTATTAAAAGTAATTATTACAGTATGGGTCTAAGCCAAACTAATCTTGCAAAAAATGGTTCAATGTATTTAGTACAGAGTATTTACATGATAACAGATAAAGTGAATGCATCATTTTGCTAGCTATTAAAAATACTTAATAATTCCAGTTGGAGCACTCAGCTGTAAGAGCTGCTTTCCATTTCAGTGAAATTTCTGCTGTGGAGAGGAAAGAAATGATTTCTCCACATGGCTGGGCATCAGGTTTCTTTGGGCATGAAAGCAGGCTTGTAAAGGGTAGGTGTTTATGCTTGCTTGTTTCCATCGGGAGTGTTTTCTGACATGCAGATGACCTGCCATCCACTAGCAGGCTTTAAGCAGATCTCCCTTAAAACCTTCTGCTTCAAGCCCATGTCAGCTCAGACCAGCATGTGCATGGATTAGCTTTATTTTAGGAGGTAGAGCTGTAGTTTCTTTGGTGCTGTGTTGCTATAGCCGGGTGAAAAGCTGGGAGTGGCAAAAGGGGAAAACTGTAGAAGTTAACTGTGGATCACAGGCTCTCTTGCCCTTTTCGCTCTCTGAATCCAGCTCCACCAGGGATGATTTCCACCTGAAGGCTGACTTGGAGCAACTCTTTTTCTGAAGTAGTCTTTATAGCTAATATCTGGGGGGGCTTGTCCTCTTTTCCTTTAGCAGTGCTTACTGTCTAAAATAGTGAGGATGTTCCCACACTTTCAGGTAAGCTGAATGGTGCTTTGGGCTCCACGGGCTGTACATGGTGTCTGAGGTGACTCACTCACCCAAAAAACAGACAAATTTTTTTTTTTAAAAATTATTTCAGCCTAACAGGGGAGGTAGTTTGTGGGTAAGAATGAGCAGCCAAGACCAGGACAAGGCAGTATTTATCCAAGCCATCTGATAATAGTTAGATAAAAGATGCCTGGCAGATGACGTGTAAAAACTGACCAGAGTGTAATCTGGAGTGAAGAGAGAGAGTAGAGAGAAAAGCCAAAAGGAAGAGAAGGAGGGAGAGGACTTGTACCCATCTGGAGTTTCACCCAGGATGGCTGAGACACTCATTTTTGGGCAGCTACACATGTCCCTGCTTCATGGAGTCTCTGAGGTATAACATGATGTACCTGGGGAGCGCAGGGAGCCGCTCCCAAGTGCCCTACACTCCAGTCACACCTGTACAACAAATAGCACTTCTGTCATGTCACCATTCACCTATGCAGAAATGGCTGAGTGGATGTTTGGAGGGGCAGCTAATGTTGCAGTGCATTTCTGAAAGGAAATCTATCCATGACAGCATTGCATAGCGGAACACCAGGCTTCCATAAATAATTAGGAAGGCAAATCTTTGCCTTTTATCTTTGTCACAGCGACTGGAATGCACCCCACTACCTTCAGTGGTTACAATTCATGCATCACTAAAACCACAAGGTATGCATTTTACATGCCTGATGTACAGCCCTCCACCCACCAGCATTGCTCATAAATATCCTTTTTTATCCAAAGATGCCAGGACCCACTGGCAAAACCTGGAGACTCACCAAGTATTTGCTTGAAATAACAATCTATTGTCAAAAAGAGGAGCTCTTCACAAAAGACACATCTGATATTTCCAAAGAGTATCTGGTGAACTAGAGTATTTGGAAAGTGTCTGTTGTGAACATAATGGAAGAAGGGTTTCAGATTAATATTTTGTAGGCAGGAAGAAGTTTCAGCAGGGACCTTACTCCACTAAAAAGGGAGATGCTGATAGAAGCCAACCTAAACCAGGGGCTTTAGTTATTACCATCGTCAGCAGTTTTTATAATAATAGCAATACAATAATCAAAACAATAATAATAGCAATAATTAATCAATGCGGGATGGGCTGCCTGCAGCAGGGAAGTGAAGACGTAAGGTGATTGAGGATGAGCCCTAGACCACTCTCATTGTCTTGTGGTACGTGTGTATGTAAAACTTTCAAAATAACTGGTACCAAGAAGAGGGATTTTGACAAACAACTTTAATGGAAAAAAAAATTCTTATCTTTGCATGTCTCCACCTGTGGTGCCACCACTGGTTGTTCTCTCTGAGTACCTACAACACAGCTGGCCAGATGTTCCTCACCCACTTTGGCCTTTACCACACCACAGGGGTTGAGAGGAAAACCTTAGAAGAGTTTTATTCCAAATCAGCCTGGCACACTACAGAAACACACACAGCAGGGTGTTCATGTTGTCTAAACTAACCCGTCCAGGGCACATGTGCTCCTATTTGAGCCACCTCTGGCCCACTTTCTGGGGGCCTCCACTGACTGTAGAAGGACTCACAAGCTTTTATTTACAGATTGAGCTAAAGGTCTGAGTCAGGCATGACCAAAAAAGGCTGACAGAGCTCAGGAGGGCTGTTGAATAAGAACAAGATAGCATTTTGTCAGGACATCTGTCAGAAATTGTATGTCTGCAGCTGATCTTGCCCAGGGGCAGAGGATCCAGCTTTGTTTTTCTGTGACTCTTTGGTATTCAGTGAGTCCCATGGTCAGGAGGAGGAAAGCTGGAGGAAGCCACACAGAACCTGAATTTCTCAGGGAGTTGTTAACAGCTTAGAAAAAAATACATAATGAAAAAAACAGCTTTGGGGAAATGCGAAGAGTAACAGAAATCTAAATTTTGAAACTTGCCTAAGGCAGCACTTCTGGAAAAATCAGGTTGATATAGTAAGTAGTGGCTTGATGTAGGGTCATCCTTACATCTCTATGATGTTCATTTTCACTAGAAGATGGTGCTAAGTGAGGAGGAGAATGTATATTTTTTTTGCTACAAAATTCAATGCCTATATGACAAACCCTCATGAGAGGCTTTGGCAAACCTTGTCCTGATCTATGCCTGGCACAAACTGTACTAAACAGAGCTTATAAAGTCACAGGTAAGTTTTTTGCCTTCACCTCAGCTATTTGCAAGCAGAGCTGGTCTAACACACAGCAATTTTAATGAATTAGAGGGTTTAAAATGGTTCCCATCACTTTATCGTCTACTGCTCTGCCTGTCTGCCCATGGAACTACTTTCATGGCCAGATCCTTATCTGTCCTCTTTAAAAACCTTGGTGCAAGGGGTCACATCAGCAGGCACTCAAGTCTGCAGAAGTTTATCTGCTTATGGCATCGGTCAATGTCTCATCTCTTAGGTTGCCACTGAAATTGTGCTATCTAAGGTTGACTGCTGATTGGAGAATGTAATTTAAAGGTTGACAGTTTAAAACACAGATGGCCTGGGCCATACGGGCAGTTTGGTGACTATTCACAGAGCTCATGCACAACTCTTCAGCCTGACCAGAAGCAGGGGGTTATTATTCAGTGACCTATGGTGTTACCAGGTAAAGTGTCTCATATGGTGACAAAGTCACTGAAACAGGGCTCTGTGCGAAATTATGCAGTCAAGGACCAGGAGAAGGACCACCCCTGTGATGTGCAGCTCCATCTCTAATGGCAATTTCACTGCTAGAAGGGAGCCCGACCTGTCCTTCTTTCTGAGAAGAGATTCATCTACTGTATCAGAGAGACTTGCTCATGCACTGGAGAAACGGGGAAAGGGAAAGAACTACTTACTGAGCACTGATGTGTGGCACCTGTAGAATGTGTGTGTTTTCACCTGGAGTGTAAGGCAGGACACTCACACTTTGTACCACCTTGCATTTGGGGCTTGATTCTGAGACCTTGGAAACTTATCACTGACCACAGAGGAGTTTTGATCATGCCCAAAAGCTACCCAACAACCTGGAAAGGTAAAAAGATAAACTGACTCTTTCTCCTGGAGAGATCCAGAAAAAGAGGTCGGGCAGAGATAACTAGGATACTGTGGCATTTAGGAAGTTTTGGGGGTTTTGTTGTTCTTTTTGTTTGGTTGGGTTTCAGTTCCCCATAGCAACTCATAGTCTAATGCCTGGATTATTTTTAATGTTACATTTCTCTTCCTGTTTTGATTTGTGAGGACAGCCCACAGAGCCTTTGGCTGCAGGGCCCGTCAGGCAGCTGACATGGAGCAGCAGGAGCTCCTGCAGAGAAATGCAGTCCATAACCCAGCAGTCAGCCAGGGCTCCTGAAGGGCCAGGGAAAGCAGGAAGTCCTGGGGAAGGACGAGGCTGCAGAGCCGTGCTCAGATGTTCCCTCCCCAGAGCCACGCCAGGGACATGCTGCCATGAGGGGCAGAAGGTGACCAGCAGAACAAGGTAACAGGGTGACCCCTGAGCCTACAGACTCACAGGGGAGTTTACAAACCCATGGCAGACCTTTTCACTGTCCTGGGAGCTGGTGAGCAAATGGAAGGAAAGGCAGAGGTTTGATTTGGGCTCATGAGAGCTGGGATTTGTTTTAGTCTGGGCCTGGTCCAAAGTCAGTTTTCATAATCTGGGTTGTGTTCGGGCTGAACTGAGCTTTGCTCTTCCATTTTTGAGAAAGCCCAAAAAGCAGCCTCCCACTGTGAAACCCTATGAGCCAAGCTGCTGATGTGAAACAAGTCTCACATTTGTTTCCTTTCACATCTTTTGCTTTAGAAGCACACAGATGCATTTAACACACACCCTAAAAATAACATCTTCAGAACAGTTGGAAAATCAAGATTTTTACTTTTTAATGATTGCCTTTAGCAGCCTGCTTTATGATCTTGCCTTAGAACTGACATCAAACAACTGATCAGCCTTAAAAACACGGTTTTCACACCTTGCTACTTTTAAGATAAAATACCTTTTAACGGCTTTCCTACTAATTAGTTGCCATGACTTCCCAGTCTCTTGGTAGAGGCTCTTTTTAATGTATGTCAATATGTTCAACAAGGATTATGTATGGTCTTTTATTCAAAGTATGTTGATAAGGGGTAAGCAAACATAGTGGTGCTGCTTTCTCCCCACTAACAGCCACCTCCAGCTGTGCCACTCCAAATATGAGATCTGCTGTGTCACCCACCTGCCCGGGCAGGAGTTGCTGGGAGGAGCTGAGGGTGGGGAGACCACTCGGTAGGGCTGAAGTGACAAGGACGATGGAGCAGAAGGTTATTACTACAGCCCTGTCACAGAATTCTCTGCTGCTAAAGCACAGTGGAAAGCTCAGAGAAAACCACACAGCATAGCTCCCCACCTGGGATACAGAGGATTGATAAACCTTTTCCAGAGGTGGAGAGTGTTGTGCAGCTGCCACAATCTCCCTTGTAGCTCTCTTTCTCACAGGATAGCTCTTCAGTTTGAGTGAGGTGAAAATAAACATAATGCCAGTAAAGAAAAAAGCCATCTGAGTATAAATAAAAGAGGCCAAAGCCTCTCTAACTGTGGTTAGTCTCTAAGCATCTCCATGACCTAGATGTTGCCAACAGTCAGCCCAGGTCCTGCACTCTCCCTCTTACAAATGGCTTTGTTCAAGCTGTATCAAGCACTGGCTGGGCTAATATCAGTAGTGGTTATTGAGGGAATACACACCACCTCAGTAAGGAGTAACAAATCAGCTGGAACACACCTTGGATGCCCATTTTAAAATAAACACTTACAGCCTCAGTTCTTCAGCAGTCTACAACAGGACCAGCCTAATGCCATAGCCTCAGGATTTATTGGCTTGGATTGCACTTAATATCAGCCTTTCTATTCTTACACTGCAAGCTGTCTGATTATTCCTAGCTAACACAATTATCTGCACTCATATTTTCCACGTAGTCTCAATACAACAGTCAGACATTTCAAACTGATAGTTTAATTAAATTATGGCAATTAGGGTTATTTCAGTTCCAGGAGTATGTGAGGCAGAGATGCTGAGGACAAAAGCAGCGCTTGTGCTTCCAGGGGAGGGGGTAGATTCTGTTCTGTGGGAATATGAAGCTTTCAGAGGACTGAATTTCATCAGCATTTAAATTCTCTAGAAAACATGCTTCTTTTATGTATTTCAAGTTGGACTTGAAATGGAAGGATGGATGGAATCCATCAAAATTACTTGTGGAAACCTAGTCTTACACATGTGAGCAGAACTGGAGATCCAGCTATTCCTCTGTGCTTAAGAGGTATTTTTACTTTGTTTAGATATCCTCTGTGGAGCCAGGAGTGCCAAGACAGCATGCAGCATGGCTCCCTATGGGAAGTTCTGCTTGGCTTTTACTTCTATTAGCCACCCAAAGAGCAATGTTAGGTTTTATGTGTTAAATTATGTGTCTAAAGGGCAAGTAAGAAAGAAGTAAGCAGTAAGAGCAGCAAGGATCAATGACAAATGGAGGCAGCCTAGTGACTTGAGCAGTGAAAATAGGGCTCAAGTGAATCAACTCCCTACCACCATCAAGAGAAAAGAAACACCCCATGATGGGACAGCCCAACATGCCAGAGAGCCATACACAGGAAAGGGAGATAACGCCTAAAAGGATGCAGGACTTAATGCAGTATACACAGGAGGGACAATTTGAGACTTGTATAAATGTCTTACAGTAGGTTTTCAGGGGAATGTGGGAATGCGTGGGTCTCAGAAAGGGATGTTGATGGGAAAGACCAGAAGCAGAAAAATGAAAGAATTGAGATGAACCATGGGGGTAACAAACATGAGGAAATAGAGGGGGAAAGGAGATGAAAGGGCCCAATTGAGTGTACACTTGATTGATGGAATCCTGTGCTTCTGCATCACCACCTATCCTGTATTTTCACTAGATCCTATTTTTACCTGTCTTCTCTGATGGTGCATTCTCTGTCCTGAGCCATTTGATGTGAGTGCTGCCAAGCTTCAGACCAGACTGGTAGGATTAAGGAGTACCAGCACCCAGAGGGGAATCACAAACCTCTGGGGCTCACAGATCCCAGCTAGAGGAGACTGGGAGCTAGGTGCCAACTAGAGGACAGGGTGTCTTGACCAGCTCCTGAAGTATGTCCTGAAGTGACATACATTGTGCTCAGAAGCAGCCTTCAGATCTGATTCCCCAGAGAGGGGCAACAACGTGGGGCTGTCTGTGCTGCTTATGTTTGTGTGAGTGAGGGCTGTGCTGATAACAGCACTGATTCCTCTATGAGATGATCCATGTAGCCAGCAATGTGCATACAGTGTGCATGTGTGTGTCTGCCTATCAGGAATATATGCCCAGCTTCACTACAGACTGCACCCATGAACACAGAGCTGCAGCAGCCTCACCCACATCCCAAAGGTCATGAAGTTCAGCCAACCCTAGCACCCTGAACTTGACGGAGATCCTTGCTGAGGCACTTTTCCAACTTTCCAGAGGTAAAGACTGTGTCCCAGGAAGACTTCCTTTACAAGCCTCATTATCGACTTTCACAATGTCTCATGCAACTTGTGGAGAAGCATCTGGCTGCCTCTGGCTTTGTATCTTTTCTAGAACGGTCCACCCCCTTTTAGTGAACTGTGGCTTGTATGGGAGTGGAATGATGGTGGCTTGCCAGTTATCCTTAAATCACTCCTACCACCAGACAGGCTTGAAGATAAAGTAAGGAATGAATTTATTCAGGAATCCACAGATCAGCATTACGATTTCCTTATTTGGAGGCAGCTGTGCCTAAAGAAAAGAAAACTTACAGATGCAGACAGATTATTCTGGTATCTGTTTTGTCCTGTTAAAATGCTCTCAGCATGCTTACATACCTTTCAGATGGAAACCTGTCTTTAAGCAAGACCTGGTCCACAGCATGTATTTCATAGAAGGGATGTTTATTCAGGGGTATGCATGTCCTTGCACACCTCTTTTCTCCCCTGGGGTATTTCAGGTCTTCATCACACCCCTCCCACTCATGCCATTGCCTGAGCTGGGAAGCATTGGTGCCTGCTGGATAGATGTGTTCTTCTGCCCAGACAAAATATCTTGGTGTTTACATTAATGCATGCTGACTGTGAAGGAGAGCTTCTCCTCAAAGGCAGAGCAAGATTCAGGCCTCCTTGCATTAAACTTCTATACACTGTTAACACCAGCCAGTATATATGAATAAGTTAACAATCATAGTAGATATAAACAGTGATAATACATGTAGTTAATTAGATCTTGACTGTATTGAGACAAGAATTAATGGCAATCAAATTATTTCAGGGTGAAAATGACATGAACGTGCTTGGCATGAACTATGACCCTGCAATACCCCAAGATGGCATCCTCTTCTTTCAAAGGTGTTGATGTACTTGATGAGAGACTTCTAGAAAACATTAAAACCAAAATATGAATACAATTTTATTTTTCATCCCAAATCCAGGATTCACATTAGCCAATACACCAAGCAGTCCCTGTGTTTAGTTTTCATATGGGACGGTGGTGAAAATCCTCACTTGCAAAGTTTCAAAACTGGTCACTGACGACAAAAGTTTTTACTTCTTTTGTTAGGACTATAGATAGCCCGGCAATGGTCACATGAACAGGAGGAATAATCTTGGATTGCTTGACATTAATGTGATCACATCTCTGTGAAAAATGGTTTTGACTTAGAAAATAACTTTTGTTTTTTCACAAGCACTGGTGGCTGGACAGTGTTATACAGAAGGGGTTGTCCTCAATAAGATTCTGGCATTCAAATCTACAGAGCTACCAAGAAAAAGCTGAGCAATTTGAGCTGCTGACATGTTTGAAAAGAAACAGAACTGCTCTAGTCACATTGAGAGATGATGCAAGTCATTTTTCATCATAGCAGCAAAGGTCCCACATGTGAAAGACTTCTCAGTTCAGTCCTTTAAAACGACTGAGCCAGAGAGGGTACTTTGAGACATGTGTTTCTGGGATCCCCTGGCCTTTCCCTACCACACCTTCTCCTCTTCCTGCTCCTCCTTCTTCTCCTCCTCCCCATCATCAATATCTGTCAATAATCAATATCTGTTTTTCTAAAAATTTGATTTACAGAAGGCAAAGTTGTCTCCAGAGCTCTTCCTGATGCAACAAAAGATCAGGACCAGAGCAGGATCAGAGTCTGAGAGTCCACAGGTCTGGGATCCAGTCTTGCTTTAGGATTTGTTGTGATGATATGCAGAACTGAATGCTCTAAATGCATTTCAGCATGCAAGGCAGAGATAACAACTTCTCTTTCTTTCTACTTGTTCATCTCCCTTAGTTCTAGAGTCTACAATGCCAGGAGGTCTTTCTTTTCATATTTCTTTAGATTTGGCAACTATTGAATCTGTTCAGTCCCAAGATCAATTTCAAACTACAGGTGATGCCCGTGGCTCACACAGAGACTCAGAAAAAAACCTTCTTCTCAATACACTCTTGCAAAAGAGCAAGTTTTTCCTAAAAGACAGAAAGAAACATTGCTGTTTGCTGAGCAGGAGCCAAGTTTAGCACAATCACAGATCAAAGAGGGCTGTGAGCCTCTCGTCTCCATCTTGGCAGGGTGCTGTCCAGAATATTTCATATTTGTGCCCAAAAATTCAATGGCAGATTTGTTCACAGAAGTGTTTTCCAAGAGGTGCTTGGGTTGCACTCAGCAGCTGCCCTTATTGCTGTCGTTGGGCATACCTGGCGTGTCTGGGTGATTTATTGATTTCAACTGCTCTCTGCAGCCCTCCTGCTTGAGACACAGGGGCTGCTCCAGCATGGCGAGGAGCCACGAAACAACAGCTGCAACAGATGGCCTCAGCTCCTGCCCTGGTTTGGCACACCCTGCCAAAACGGGGTCAGACGTGCACGCTTGTGTGGGGCTGGATAGGTGAGGAATACCACAAGGACATTTGTCAATGGCAAACAAAGAGCAATAATGTGCTGTAGGGAAATAAGGTTAAATGGGGAGGTGAGGGGAATGAGGGGAAGGTGCGAAATGGCAGATGTTTTGAGGAAACATCTGTTAATCCTTGAGGGGAAAGATGTGGTGGCAAGGACACTAAGGAGGCAGCAATTCAAAGGGTTACGTTGCAGGTTTCATGGTTTGAGTGGAGGGGGGAGGTTGGAAGACCACACTGCTGACATTGCAGGTGTCTGGGGCAGAAAGAAAGCAAGGGAGATGTGGTGTGCCAGCCATAACAGCTAAGAGGAAAAGAGATGGTGGAACACAAAAAGAAATGCAAAGAAAATTGTGGTAATACTAAGGTGGTCTAGTATTACACTGGATGATGGTTTTATGAGGTATGCATATAGGTAGCATTAGAAAAAGGTCAGCAAATTCACTGTCAAGATACGTGCAAAAACAATGCAGATTTTGGATGATAAAGACTCTAATCTCACTGTCCTTCAGTCACATTGAATGTAAGTGCATCTTTTTAAAGCATAAAAAAGACACTGGGGGGGGGTTTTTCCCCAACAACTTGAAAATCAGGGAGCTCTTTGTGCATTTTGATCAGTGTGTAAAAATTCAGCTGGTCTTGGCTGAGAAGGCCCATATAGCAAAGACATGCCACATCTTTGCTCAGCATGCTTTGGTTTTGATTTCTGTGCTCCAACAATTTAATAGCTAAATATGTCTGTCAAGTCTTTCACATTAATGCATGTCCATAGAGCTGATAATTTGTCTTTGAATTGTTTTTGAGAAGTCTGAACAGCCCCGATGGTGCCAGAAGTAGCTATTGTTTAACTGAGGTGACATAAAAAGCTGTCCTCCTGGTAAATATCATGTTCTCTGTTAAACTTAACCATAAAATTAGTGGCAGTTTTAATATATAAAACCTTTTTCATCCATCAGTGAGATCCTTATGAGCTCTCACAAAAAACATCACTGAAACAGATGAAGTATTAATTCAATCATTTTCAGGATGAGAAAATAAGTGACCCAATGAAAAGAAGCATTTGAAGTTTATTGTAGTCCCATACAGGATCTGTGGAAGGGGCAGTGGCAGGTGGCAGGCTGGACGTTAATCTGAGCACTTGCATCCAGACTAATCTAGGCTCTACAGTGAAATTCTTCTCATTGTGCTAAATAGCCCAACAGGTACACTGTAGCCCTAGGCTGCTCTTCTTTCAGCAAAGCTCTAGCAAAGATTGAGTTGCCAGTTGATTGTGTCTCCAGGGGAAGGATACACCCTGTAACACCAACAGCTGCTCTTCATAAACACAACTTTTTAATATCTCTGGGCTTGTTCCAAATTGCACATGATGGCCTTCAGCAGGATAACCTGAGCCAGCAGGCTTACAGTAGGGCAATATCAAGAAAGGGGGTTACTGCCCTACTACACAGTGAGCAGACACAATACAAGGCTTAAATGTTTTTGTGCAAGATTTTAGATTTATCACCATTTCCATCTGCATTATCCTAGTTTCTATTTCCACACTGTTTTGGGAAGTGCCTTTGAAGGTACTAGAATGTCATACTAATTTTACATCTGTAGTCCTACTTTATATAGCCTAAGAACAGCCTATTGATTGCAATGCAGTAATGAGTGCAGACAGGATGATTTTGAGGTGCTGAAGCACCTCTTCTTGGGACCATGTACCCCTCACTCAGCATGAAAACCGAGTCAGAAGATGTGGGGAAAGAACTATCACAGCCAGTCATGGGACTTTTTGAAGGGAAATGTGCTCCTGACAGAAAGATCCTTTTACTGTCTGTGGAGGTGTGGAAAACCCCAGGTCCACTGGGGGCTGGGTTTTTTCATCATCTCAGTGTATTTTTCAGATCTTGTTCTTGAGCAGTCATCTCTCTCACAGTTTCCCCTACAAGTGGGAAACCTGAGCCCTTGGGAGCCTAATTTGATTCCTTTTCAAAGCGCTTGGCACTCGCACCATCTCTGTCCTTCAGTGTGACTTGCATGTACTTGCCAGGTTGGATAACATGGATGTGAGTGTCATGTCCAAGGTCACGCCATGAATTAATGCCAGAGCTGGGATTATTATTACTTATTACGGGGGGAGGCTGGTGATTACATCTATGCTTAAGGCAACCTACAGCTTCTATTACAAAAATCTGCTTTTGTCTTTGTGCATGCTAAAATAAAACTTCTTAGGCTAAAATTCCTGATCCATACAAGCAGCCTCATACTTGGAGCAGGCGAAGCAGGGTGGGCTCTTGATTTCTTCATTTTGCTAGTGGCAGCTCCTGACTCCTGCTGCTGGGGTCACAGCACTGTACTTCTCTGAGATAAGAGTTACCTCAGGAGAAAATTCCTCTCTTCTAAAAGGAGTCCTGCAAGATTTTTTTGCACATATATCCACTGGTGAAGTTAGGTAGAATGGGGTAAAGGCATTAGTTCAAACAGGCAGGTAAGTGGGCAAACAGGGCGCCAAAATTCAGTGTTACTGGGACTGCTTCTCTCATCTGCTTTGAACTCAGGCAATCACTTGGATCCCTCTGTCACTAAAAACCATGAAAGGTTTTATTATTGTTAAATGAAGCCTGCTTAGCTTTGTAAGGACTTATTTTGGTGGATTATGAGGGTGGATTTAGTTTTGGACTGAAGAAGTCTTAACATGATCCAAAAACAGCAGCTAAAGCATACTGAACGAGTATTTCAGCCAAAATGGGAAAGGGCAGAGATGGAGCCATGAAACAGCTGCTAAGAGCAGTGGCCTTTTGTGAGCTGTGATATTTGCTGGGCAGATAAATGGAAGAGTGAAGAAGAAATTATTTCTGCTTTTCCAACTTCGTACTCTGAAGATATATCCAGAGCTCCCTCTGCCTTAAGAGTCACCACCCAGTTCTCCCTTTACTCAGGGCATTTGTCAGTGCTGTGTCGTCAGGTCTGCAGAATAAACCCTGAGACACGGAGTCATTAAGTAGGCAGCCTGGGGACTGGATTCATCTCCCTCAGTGTGAGTGGGACACAGGATGGAGAGGGGTAGAAATGGAAAATCTCCCCAGGTTTTCCATGCACAGTTTGGTTTCAGAGGTTTTGGAGAGAGTTGAGTGTCTGAATTTTCAAACTACGGCTCATCTGCATCATTTACCCAAACGTGGCACTGTTTGTGCTAGGGGAAGAATTCCTGCCTGTGCTCTGAGCTCTGACAGCCTCTGGGCCTGAGGGGTACGAACTGCAGAGACTGGGAATGGCAGAGAACAAACACCTCAAGTGTTTGGGATCAGAAACAGCAGAAAATTCACAGAAAGAAAAGAAAAAGAAGTGCATCAAGGTCATTAAATGTAATTGTCTTCTGTCACAGAGTTCCCCACTCAAAACCTGTGGGAATTCAAGAAGCTGTTCTGGGATATATATATTCCCAAGCATGAACTACTGGCTAGAGGCAAGAAAATAGGCTAGGTTAACCTACAGTTCACCCAACACATGTATTTTTGTGGCACACTACTCAAAGCAAGGGCATCTCATGCTGAGTGAGGTGTATTTCACATAAATTCCGTGACCAGAAGTTAGCTGGTAACCAAATTTATGCAAAAGAAAGTCTGGTGTGAGCCATCTTCTCTCACCAGGTAGTCAGCAGCAGAAGATAGGCACCTCCAGTCCCCATAGAAAGCACACAGATGTCTGGCTTATACCAGATGCCAGCTTTTGATGGCAAAAACTGGGAGAGGTGAACTGCTGATGAGAGCATCCATGGAAAACATGCAGGTCACAGGGCTCCAAGTGTTTCAACCTGCTCTCAAGCCTGAGCATATCTTTGCAGCAATGACATCTTCCTGGAGCTCCAGCTCAAAACATGGGGCAGGAGGGGAAATCAAGCAGAGATGAGGCCCTTGGAAATCACCATGCTTTGCTGCTTCATGTGAAAGCACCCACATCTCACCTGTGCTCCATCGTCTGGGCACAACTGTGTCCATGAGGAGAGCTGCCCACAAGGAGGGATGTGGGGTTGGGACTCTCCAGGTACTCCCCATCCCTGGAGACCTGGAGGTCACTGGCATCCCTGAGCCTGCTGCTGCTAGAGCCCGAATGCTGCCTGCCACAAGCATTTTCACAGGTGTGGGAAGGCCTGAAGATGTCAGATGCTGGCCAAAGCTGTGGCCAGGTTTCTGTGGGGGTTGGCACTCAAGCATGCTCTCCCCCCAGGTGTGGGGGAGCCAGGTGTGCAGTTTTATGTGCAGGTGTCTAATTTGGAAGGCACTGATATGACCTGTGGCTGTGAAGGGCTAGAAGAAGCAGGCAGGCTGATGTCTTGCTAACACAGCTGAATCCCCTGCTCATAACAGCAAATGCTAATCCCGTCTTTCTCATAGTGAGGACCTGAGTGTGAAGTGTTTGCAAAATATTGACTACCAGCCCAATTTCCACAGGTGTCCTCTTCCCCTCTGTCTCTGTTGCTAAGTCTCTGGTAGTCAATATCATATGTACAGAACTCACCTCTAAATCCCCCAAATTAGATTAAAGGCTCAACAACATCATACCACAGTTTTAATCGCTGTGCTACCTACCATGAACACAAATATCAGGACAGCAAGGGCAGATTTCTATGAATATCTATTAGTAGAGCTCTTCTTTTAGTAAAGACAATATCAGTGCAAGCTGGTTAGACTTTGGTTTGTTAAACCTCTCCTGAACATTTACATTCTTCTCGGATGCCCAGACTCTGGCATCTTCTGTGACTTGCAGAGAATGCCAGAGTGAATCCTGATTGTGAGGGATCGGTGGTAAAACCTCTAACCTCACAGCAATGAATGGCTAATGGCCTTGGTATGGGTTCTACATGAGCTGTGCTTTACAGTTTGCAGCATTTCCTTTCCATTTCTAAAGCACATTTGGATTTAATGATCTTAATGATCTTACCCAATCTAAATGATTCTATGATTGTAAAGCAGCTCTTCTTGTACACACACATCCCATTGCCTTGGAGTAGGGAACTGGATGAAATTCTTGCTTTGCTTCCTGCCTGTGCCTTAGTCATGGAAGCAGCGGGGCTGGCTCTGGGGCTACAGCCCCATGGAAATGGCAAGGGGGCCTGTGCCAAGCAATGCCATCACTACTGTGGGATAGAGACCCTCAGTCCCCATTCCTCTTCATAAAGGCTAAATTCCAACACCACTGTATAGCTGAGACACCTGGAGATGTCTCTGCTTCTGACAACATCCACAGGAACACCTCTCCTCTACTATTAGCCAGCCACTCTTCTGTACCTCAGAAGTGCAGGTGCCCTGAGTTTGGGGGCATTCCCCTGCCTGTCTCAAGGGAGGGGCTCAGCTGTTACCTGATGCTGGGAGCACAAGATTAAGGCCCGACATTGCTGATGCTTTAGCTTTCTGGCAGCATCCTTTTGCAAGCAGTCCTTTCTCTGGTGAAGATCCTCGAGAGTAAAGCAGCACCCAAAACGAAACTGGGACAGTTTAACTAGTGGGACAATGTAGGGTAACCAGCTTTAGAGAACATTTGCTCTTAGCAGAGAGAAAAGCAGTAGTTTTTGCATTAGCAGCTCTGTAATCCACCATCTCAAGGTTTAGATCAAGTGTTCTGGAAGGCAGCATTTATCCCAAGCTGGTCCCAGGTGGCTGGATGTGTACACCAGACCCAAATATGTTCTGCAGTCAGGATGACACCTGGGGATTAAACATGTCATTAGTGCCCAGAACATCCTGGACTGGGGCAAGGGACAGCCATAGTTTATCCAGGCTGTTTCTACAACCTCAGCCGGACCTTTGAATTGTGTAAACATAAAAATTGGCTAGCGTGAAAAGGTTGAAGCTTTCCAGAGCTGTCCAAACATATGTCTTAACTACCCCATTTTTGCTGCTTAAACAGCTTTTCATAACTGTTTATTGTTCTGGGAAATGTGAAAGGACTGTTTACAAGGTAGCTAAAGGAACGTGAGGCAAAAGGCCACTAGATCTACGAGGAACAATACTTTCCCCAGGAATCTGTGGGATATTTCTCTTATCTCCCTAACCAAAGTCTCTAGGCCATGCTCCTCATCCATGGTGCTTGGAAGCTAGGCATTTCTGCAGGGATAAAAGGAGAAAGTAATTTTCTCCCAGAGCCTTGACTCAGGCTGTCAAATCATGCTGCTTGGCCAGAGGCTGAGGACATTCTGCTGTGAGCTTTTCAGTGTTAGGATGAATGCCTCAGATGCCAACTTCTCATTCGTTTGGAGTTAAAACCATAAAACCTGACTGGGTTCCATGTCAAACCATAAATCACTTTGTCATGTCAAAAAGCCTGGCACATAGTTTGTGTTAGTACGCAGTCTCTGCAGCTTGACCTACACTTGCTGTCGAAACTGCTCAGAGACAACCTGGGAGGTGATGCTATGTCCTAAGGACTATTGTTCAACCAGAGCTCAACCTCTTTTCTCTGAGGAAAGGAGACAAGAGGGAGATGAAGGTGTTCTTCAGGACCATGGAAGTAATAAATAAATCCCACAAAGAAACTGAATCCCTCATCAAGTACTGCTGCTTCAGCCAGGAGGAGGAACAACTGGCAACCTCAGTTCAACAGCACAGTGCTTCCTCAGATGAGTATGCTGGTGTGGAAAGGAGAGTCGTTTGCCTGCATGCAGAGTCTGCCTGATGCTATTTCTTCACCTCCCCACCTTAAAGAGGTTTTCCTTTTCCTCCCTTCAAAATAGCTCAACTTTGTATCAAGGACCGTGTCTCTGCTACAGCTTTCTCTGCAGAAGCACTGAAATGCAGAGATGGACCCAATACTGGCAAGGAGGTAGGCAGGTTGTAACCCTACCTCTACAGTGAGCCTTGCTCAGACAGCTTTTCCTCCACAGCCAGCAAGACATTCCCCATGGGAGCTACTGGAAGAGCTTTTTTCCATCTCAAACCTCTTGTTTTTTTTAAGTACAAGTGTCCCCTTCACCCAGCATCACACTTACCTTGCAGCAGGAAGGGAGCCCTGAGCAGAAATCTCACCCCTGAGCTACAGTCCTGCTGACAACACAGGCTCACTTTGTGATCTCAGGCTAATCTCTAAAGTTGCTGTCTTTTGTAGTGAGGTGGCTTTACAGCTTCCTGCACAAGGAGGTGCAGGGCAAAAACAAAGCAGGACACAAGACACAAACTACCCTGCAACAGGGCTGCACACCTGGGGTGGACAGACGGACAGACGAAGGGGTGCTGGAGTTTGTTACATCCACAGAGCAGTCAGCACTTCTTAAGGTGTTTCTGTCAATCCCAAAGGCCTGACAAATAATCTGATTGATAAATTAGAGTTTCTCATATCTCAGCCAAAATATCGAGCCCTGAAATATCACCATTTCCTTGGGGTCTCTTGCAGCACCTCCTGAAGGCACTCCTAAATGCAGTGAAGTGATGGGCTGGCACTACTCAAGAGCACAACAGCCCTTTCCATAGGGGCCCTCATGCAGCTCTAGCCGTGATGCCTTAAAAGGCTGGCTAGCACAGAGATGCTGCAGTCCTTATCTCCTGCCCATGGCTGCTGCTTTGGAGATATTATATTTATAGCTCACCCGAAGCACGGATGCCCAACTGTCTAATTATGAAACATATAGTTCGGGCAATCCAATAAAGAGGCAAGTCTGTCCTGTCCTCTGCTGTTCACAGACTCCTGAGCAGAGGCAGCACTGAGCTGCAGCAAGGTAAGATAGTGCCTTGTTTTGGTTTTCACTGTCTTTTGAGCCCTTTTTTCCTTTCCACCTGCCATTTGCCATCATTTCTCAGGGCTCTGCATAGACATCTTGAGGGGAGTGCTGCTTTCTCAGGGGAAGAGTGGACTTTAGGATATTTGTTTCTTTCTTGCTGCCAAGGCACACACAGAGAGTCTCTCTTTGTATTCCCAGTTTGCTGTCGGGAACCAGGTGCTAATTAACAGCTGCTCTTTAGTTTCTTCGCTAATAATACACTGTCATGTTTTCATGTTCACACGGAACACAACCATATCTAACTATACACATTTCCCTGGTTTGAACAGCAAACTGAATTACTTCAGGCAGAAAGCTTTTAATTAGTTTTTGGAGATTTTTTCCCCTCTATCAGCATTTTCTTCTTTATGTTGAATGTCTGGAAAATGAACAGATAGTGGGAAAAAAAGAGGACAGACAGAAGGAACATTTTACTCTTTTCTCCTCTTTCAGACCAATTCCTAGTGGCCATGAAAGAAAAAAAGGAAAATTACAGGCAATGCTTGCTGATCTCTTGTTTTAAACAATTGCTTGTTATGGATTACAGCAGCTGAGGGAAAAGGGAAAAGAAAGCGAAGCACTGAATCATAACTGGGTGTCAAAGCAGGAATTCATCAAAACTAGCCTGTAAAATAGCATTAGCAATAACTGCCAAATGCCAAAAATCAGGATATTTTTACATTAAATTACTTTTAACCTCATCTCATGAGAGTATTAATTTTCAAATGAAGCCAATAAAAGAACACCTCTTAGGGAAAATAAGATTATCTGTGCATGTGTGTACATTTGTTTGGATGCATTTACACACACATTTTTATTATAAATATTCTTATAACCAAAGGCTTTTAAATCCAAGGCTCACAAAATATGACAAAAAGCTATCACACTTTGCACTAGAGTTTGTTTACTATTCCATTACTCAAGAAATTAAATGAAAGAAAGGTTTTTTCAAAATGCTCAGTCCTTCACAGACTTTGACAGGATCTCAGGTCCCTGGTACACTGAGGAGCAGGACTCCTTAGACCTGACCCAAAGCCAGTGCTTGCAGGAAAGGACTGCCCACTTCAAAGGGTGTGGGATTGAGGTCAGATCCTACGTAAGGATTTCAAAGGCAGAATTGTAGATTATTACTTGGTCTAAAGCTGCTGGAGATGCCCTGGCTTTAGATGAGAGGTAGGTGTTTGCATCGGTGCAATTGGTGCAGCAGTTTGGTCCGGTCCCAGGGCTGTCTCCTGGGCTCTGCCATGGCAATGTGCCTGGCAGTGCTCCTGTGGGAAATGCAGCTCTGGGGCTGTGCCCAGGCCATTACACACTCATGGCCTCTGAAATCAAGTGAATACATCCAAAACATGTGCTAGGGATAGGATTTGCTCTTAGGCCATGTCCATGGGGGAGAGCCCTACATGGCATCTCATCAACAGAGCAGCATGGCTGACTGAACCTCAGTGCCTGGGAGCATCCTGGTGTCCTATGTAATTTATGAGTAAAGACATGGCCTCTGAGGTTGCCCCCATGTATCCAGCCTCACCTGTGATGGGCACTCACTGCCGTGGTTTATGTCCCCAGGTAATACACCATGTCTGGCTTAGCTTTCCAGGGTTATGCTGGTGGGGGCAGTGGCAGCGTGGGTGGCGCTGAGGCAACATGCTTAGGGATGACTTTGTTCCACCTTTCATGTCAAGAGCAGCGCATAACTTAAGGGGAAGAATAAAGTGATGTAAAATGACGAACTGTCCGCACATGGACCTGTCTTATCTTGGGGCTTACTGTCCCCACATGGATGCCTTGGAAGGCTTAATGTCTCCAGACACTGCAGCCAGCACCTCCACACGTCTCCCCGTTCTCCAGCAGTAATCATCTTGCCACTACACCATGGTCTGGTCAGATCTGCTCAGAACTCCAATCGTCTGGTCCCCAGCACTGGTGAGATAAGTTTCCTAAGTTACCTGGAGCTCAAAGGCAGCATGTCCCACCAGAGAGTGCAGTGTTTTAGAGGGACACCAGTGGGACATGGCAGCTGCCTTCACTCATCTGGTTATTACAAGACCTTAGCTATTACAAGACCTTTAGCTATTAAGCTAAACTGATGTGCTTCCTCAGTAAATTGTGCAATAAAGAGGTCGTGTACAAAACTAGTATTTTTTAACATAGCAGTCCCACTTCTTGCATACTAGAAATTTTCTCGTGTCCTCAAATTCTTTGTCTATCTTCCAAGTCTCAGGCTAAAACAATAAAAATAAGAAAATCATCCTGGTTGGGCACTTAAAGTATTGCAGCCACTGCTGTGTTGACAGTGTTCCCTTTTAAAAACAAGAAGCAGAAGCAGCATTCCAATCATGTACAGCAAAGCATTAGCTTATTTAAAAAACAGTGTTGGCCAAAAGTCTTTAGCTGGAATAAAATGCAGGAACATACATACTAATGCTGTGATTCTTCACTGGATTTGAATTTAAAAGTAAAATTAAACGAAAAGAATCAAATCCTGTTTCCAAAGTGAAGCCATTCTAAAGGCAGTCTTTCCAACAATAATACTTTGTTCTTACCTAGCATTTAAAAATACGATTAATGGATGAATAACTTTACTTTTTCCCTTCCAAACAGCAAGCCATCAGAACAAGGCAGACCTTTGACTGCAGCTGGCAAGAGGCTGTGAGGGGGCAGGCTCATTCAAACACTTCTTTAATACAGAAAATGTAAAAGGCTATTTTACAAGGAAGAAAACCAGAGAAGGAAGTGAATGTAAATACTGACTTGGGGGTGAAATCCTGGCCCCCCCAGATATCAATGGGAGTTCTCTCAGAAGCATCCATGGATTATTTTAACAAAACTCACATCTTTCTTTTCCTCCTAATTTTAATAGCACCAAATTTGTGTAGATTTGTACCACAAAAATGCATTTTCATATTTTTTCTTATCATTTTTCCTTTTTTTGTAGCTGTGTGTTGTCTAACCAAACCACAGACACTCTGATACAGTTGTTTCTCAGTGAGATGAGTTATTACTGACTACAATATTTTATCTTTGGCTTTGTATCACAGTGAGTACAGTTTCATGCTGATAAATCTCACACTGTTTCAACAGTGTTCGTCATCTAACGCTGATCAGCTTTGAAAAGCATAGGTCACATTACACAGAGTGCTAGTTTTTCTGAAAGCAGCTGGAGCAATTTAGCCTGGTTTTGCCCAACTCCCTCTGACAAACATGGAAGGAGGACTACCACAGACATTTCAAAGGGATCCATCAACTTCATAAAAACTCAAAATATTTCTGCTGCAGGTTGATTTACTGGCTGCTGTTAAGACATGCTACCAAGAATTAGTAAAACTGAAAGAGCTGGAAAAAAAATATTTTCCCTCAATTTCACTTCACATTTTCAATAATATTTTTTATGAAGCCACTTATACAGGTTCTCTTTTATAATATCCGTTTTTTTTCCTGCAGTGTCTGTGGAACTCCCATAGCACAACAAATTAGAGTAAAACTCTCCTTTAAAAAGGAAAATAAGTACTTTGTCACGAGAATAAAATGGGCACATACATGGGGACAGAAGTTGTCTCACACACTCCATAAACAAAGCTAGTGGGCTTTCAGATCAGCATATTCCCTGTCAAGCTGAGCAGATTTTCACCAAAGCCTCCCTAGAAATTTGCATGCTTTCTGTAGAAGGGAAGCATTGACAGAATTGACTAGTGCTCCTTTTTGGTAGTCTGTGGCTAGGAAAGCAAAGCCCAGCGTGTCTAGAGATTACCATATGAAAACACAGAAATACCTGCAAGCCGTAGAAGCCACCGCACAGAAGCCCATTATTCTGTTATTTATCCCATTTTTAAAATGCTGGGTATCCTAATTTCCTATGCATGGTTTCCATTGCAACACATCTCATAGCCTCCAGCAGTGGGTGTAGAAGGCAGCGGGACACTCAGGGGCTTAGAACACTAATTATGATACAAAGAGAGAGATACAGCATTGCACTTTCGGTACAGAGCAATAAAAGAGAGGAAGTTTGCAGAACAAACTCTTGTAGTTTTCAACTCCACCACGTAAGCCCCACTCAGGAATTCGTGTCAGCACAGGTTGAATACATTGTGTGTTATGGGCTTGCATGGCCTGCATTTCATATTGTATTTCTTCCCTCAACATCCTTATAGGGGAGAAAAAGAGCACTTTTTCCTAATTCAGAAAAGAGAAGTAAGGGCCTTCTAAGGGCCAGATCTGATGGCAGCCATGCTTCCTTTCTGCCTTTTCACCATGTGTTTACTAATGCAAATGTAGGGTGGATTTGCAGATTACTAAAGGAAATAGCAAACAGTTCTGGGTCCAGGGCATGCTCACAGAGAAGGCTGGCAGGAGAAACAGTGTGGGCGTGGCTGTGGAAGTGCTGTAGGCACTCAGGCAGAGCAACTGCCTTCCTCACAGGTCTTCCTCTGCCCTCTCCTGCAAGTGAAGTTCCCACTCCCTGCCAGTGCTGTGTTTGCTGCCAGACAAGCCAGACCCTTCCCCACTTTTTCTGGATATCCAAGTTAGCAACTCTTCCCTGCAAATGAGGAGTCTGGGTTCCTGGAAATCCCTCTGGATGTAAGGAAGAGTCAGCATCATTGTGGACAGGCTCTTCAGGGACAGACAGATGGGCAGTGCTCAGTCACATAAGGCATTTGCATTGTAGCAACCCAGCCAGGACTCACTGGACTTTATGGTGAGACATTAGGGATAAGCAAAAGGACTAACACTGCTTCATAATGTGAGTTCTGACTCCTTCCTAATGATTCAGAAAAATTACTTATCTTCCAGCAAGAGACACTTTATCTTCAAGGCAAGCCATTGTTACAAGTCCTTCTTTCATTTTACTCAAACATTTGAATTTCATTTACATTAAGACAGCAACTCCACTAGCAGCCATGTGGATATAAACTTGGCAGGGACAAACACAATCCATATGCCTACCAGGCTGACAATGGATGGTTTATTTTTTCAGCTCTATGTGAAGTGTTAGACATGAAATTCACATCAGCAACCAAATGATTACTTTAATCCTATTATTTAAAGGGCCTGAGCATTTATAGGGTTCAAAGTAAGCACAGGCCTAAGAAGATCAACAGCAAGGACTCTACTTCAAAGTGCACAATCTAAACTCATATACTCAATCATAATATATGTCTGAGCCTACAGCTCAGACCATCTTGGTCTATCTGTAGTATATACAAACAGTAGTTGGGAAGAAAAATAATTGTTGCCATACAGAAGGATCTTTCTGCAAAACAGGACGTCCCCAATCATGGTCAGATTGACGAGGGTGACTGTTTCTACTTACATCAAGATACAATGAGTCTGAAGTAACCTGGGAAGCGATTTGCAACTGTATGCTTCCTTTCAATATTGGGCAAGTTGAAGGGTTTGGGGAATGGTGGGGCCAACAGATAACCAGTCCTTGAGGAAGAGATGGCTGTAACAGAAAAGGCTAAATGATCTCCTTTTTTTGCTCCTGTGTTCATTGTAAGGAACTTGGAGAGCTTCCTGCAGCAGAATGCTTCCTTATGGGTATCGTCAGAGGATCTATTTCAAGCTGAAGTGTCTGTGGAAGAGGTATGGAGCAAATAAACAAAATGAATAGGAAGAAAATGTTAAAACCAGATGGTGTTCATCCAACAGATCTAAAGGGACTGAAGGATGAATTAGCTGAAATAATAATAGTCCATGGCCTCATATTTAAAATAGACTTAGAACTGAGCACCTGAATGTATCCAGTACAGCATCAGCCTTTTTAAATACTTCCAAAAGAAAATGGGAGAAATAGAGCCTGGTAAGACTGACAAATTTAGTAGGAATCACTTTGCAGGGCAGAGAAGCTAGGTAAATATGATACACCGGGAGAAATTCAATATAGCTTGATAAGGTGAAATCATGTTCTACAAATCCATCAGGTTCCTGTGAGACAATAAACAGCAGGGAGATACAGGAGATCTTTGGTTGACAGCATCTGCCTATTTGTCCTTGTCCATGTCTTCAATAAGGGCCCTCACCACACACTCTTAAAAACAGTTAAGCAGTAATAGGATAAGAGGGAAGATATTTACATGTATTGCATAAAATCAACTGAAAGATAGACAGATTTTACATTAAAGAGATTAATAGGAGATTATTAATGGAAATTCTTCTAAGACTGAGAAACAGGATAAGAGAAAAGGATCTTAGGCAACAGGATGAGTGGGCACTAGAACAGTATCTTAAACTGAACGTAGATGAGTATAAAACAGTGAACATGGGAGGAAAATGTAACTTTAGCTGTAAAGTAATGGTTCTGAGATGTGTACCTGGGTGTGAAATTTAGAGGTTATATAGATTTATTTAAAAAACCCCAAAACAACAGAACATACACTAGTCAAAAGCAGCCAAAAAGCAAACTGAGTGTTAAAGTTATGGCCACATCACCCGAAAAACTAAATTGTTGTGTTGAAAAATTTTGAGGAGGAATGATAAAACGTGAGCAGTAGCTTTCATACAGGCTGAATAGGTAGACTGGGACTCCCTGGCCTAGGAGAGATGGCTGAGGAGAGATATGATAAAGATTGACAAAGGCATGAACAGCCTGTAGCATATGAATAAAAATCAGTTGCTCATTATGGCTCCAAAGGTAAGACCTAGGAGGCCTCAGATGAAACTAGTAGGTAATATGTTCAAAATTAACACAAGGAAGATGATTCTTCAACAGGACAGAGTAGAGCTACCTGTTACTGGAAACTGTGAATTGTCTTTCAGGCAATCGGGAGCGAATTGCAAGTTCATGAAAGTGATATTCAGTATGGATACCCTCTCCAGGCTGAGAAACCCCCAAGCCAAAAGTTGCTGGAGGCTGGAAGAGTATTATGAAGAGATATCATTACATTCTCTTCTCACTTTCTTCCCAAGACACTTCCCGAGAGCAGCATAACAAATTGGAGGAGCCCTTCTTTCAGTGACTCTCATATTGCTGTGGTGTGATCTGAATAACTACAAATGACAGGTTCTGCCTGACACTAGTCATCCTTCACGGACATGAATGTTAGACTGAAAACTTTAGTCTGAACCAACCTTCCTCCCTTCCTCCCTTCCTCCCTCTGTGGAGGTTCTGGAGTCCTAATGTTAATCCTTAAGGGCAAATTAAACAAAGATCTGCCAGGAATGAGTTAGACATTGTCCTGCCTTGGAAATTAGATAAATTCTTAAAGTGCCTGCCAACTGCTCTGTTTTTCGAACCTCTCTTTGCTCGGAAGTTCCCGAGGCCTCTGGTTGTCTGATTAAGTGAAATGGTAGTCTCAAAGGTTGCTGTTGGTTATTTCCAGAGGGTCATAAGAGATATCAGGGGTGCAGGAAGAAAAAGTGCTAAGGAGAGCAGAAGCAAATTATACACACAGAAATAAGGTTTTGGAGAAGAAGCCATGAGCAGTGGGGCAGTGGGAGGGGGCAGGACTATGGAAAGAGGATTTTGCCTAAAAATGCTTAAGCGTGCTGCTGGGAACACCACAGGGAATGTGAGCTATTTTTTACAGAATAGCAAGTCTCTTGTGCTGTCAGAAACATGGAGTGATTAGTTTCTTGGAACAATCACAGTGTGTTTGTTTCATGCGTCTGGAACAGGGAATGATAAATCATGATTATACTGAAATTAATAAATCCTAAATTAAGGGGTAGTATTTGCCAGCTCAGAAGACCAGCAATTACTGCAACCTCTGTAGTAATCTGACATTTCAGATTCCATCTGCAGGAGTAGGAAACCCAAAAGGTTCTTCCCATCTGTCATATTCAGGGCCCACGTGACAGTCAAGTTGAATCCAGAGGAAAGGAAAGAAGCAACAAAGATCTCATCATAGGTCTCTGCTCTGTCATTGTTTAGAGTCATCTGAAGACCCCTCACCTGTTGTTGGGGATTGTCTCTCTATCCCAAAGCACTTCTGAAGACATGCCACCAAGATCTCCACCCTTGGTTACAGATGGAAAAACTATGGAGCTGAGGGGTTTAGCGAACACTTAGAATCCAAACAAGTGTGAAGATGGCAAAGACCAGAATGTTTCACTCTAGTTTCCTTAAAAGTAAAGGCACCATCTGTTCCTTAGTGAGGGGAAAGAAGGAGAAGGAATGCTAGGGAAAGTAGGGGGAAAGACTGTATTCCATAAGAATTGTTGTCTTTCACTCTCTTTGTTATAACTTCATTATTTCTTCTTCACACAGTTCTCAGACTGGTGAGGGCTGTTCAGGGTGGCTGCCCCACATGGTACAGACAGCTGCTGCTTTGGGAGTTGTTTGATGGGCTGCCTTTATCCTGCAATGGCCCGTATAGCTTTTTTTTAATCCATGAGGTCCTGGGATGGATCTTCTGACAATGCTGCTTGTCCAGTGAAGGACCTGTCAGTCCTGTAACATGGTGCCTCAGCTTTCCAAGCTGTTGAAAACTCAGCTGTCAATTAGAGGGATTTTCCTTAGCGGACACCATTCCTTTAAATGCTGGTTTGATCCTTGAAGCTTCCTCTGGTGTTCTATCTGCTTCTTCGTCAAGCACCAGTACACTTCTTTGCGATCAAACTGTGTTCCTCTGCACATCAGTGATAAAAACTGTTTGTCTGCTCAGCTGGGAGAAAGGAAAGCAGCAGAAAAAGGGACACATCTGTCTTTCTGCCTGGGTCATCCATTGCAAACCCTCTCTTACATCTCAGCTGTCCACAGAGAGAAGGGCATGGGAGCAATTACACAGAAAGTGTCAGACCCCATGGTGACCAGTGTCTCACTGCCATATTCACTTTGGGACATCTCTTTCAGGAGATAGATTTCTCCGAATGAAAGTGGGGCTAACTGGATCAAAAATCCTGACTAACTTTAAAAAATTAATGAAACCTTTGTCCAAACTGACCCTAATGGTCTAAAATGCTTTCGGCTCCATCCCAGACCATGCTATCACAGAGACACACTTGGATTTGAGTTTCAGTCATCTATATTATCACATAGCATCATTATCCTTCTAAAGATAACTTTTCGTATAAGAAACAGGAGTTCTTTGATGCTACTGAACCATGACACCTTTCTCTAAATTACTCCAGAAAATTGTTTAACACTGTGCGTGAAAACTATTCAAACATATTAATAAAGTAAACATGGAAGTTTGGTTTTTTTTACAGATTAGATTGGAGTTTCTAAACCATTAATGTTTCCACATTGATTTAGGCTAAACGTCAATAACAGTCCTCCATCATCCCAAAGCAGACAGACTTTCTCTATCTGCCTTAGCTGGCGTGGTTTTAATGGATTGTCCAAAGATGTCTGTAATTCCCTCATCAGAATCTGTGAAACCCTGATATTTCTTACCTGATGTGTCTTTCTACTTGAGGTTCAAGTCACCTAGGGGACAAAAGGAAGGTCAGAATATTGCAAAAAGCCTTGTGACTTGGAGACTGAATTGAGAAAGAAAATGCATGCTGAAAATATCTTTTTTTCCTTTGCATATTCCTCATAATCTTGGGAAAAATACACATCTGTGAGCATCTTATGAGAATGAAATTTCAGGAAGATTTAATATTGCCTAGCTGTTATTTCAAGTTTAATGAACTAAAATGCAACATCTGCACTAGTCTACACTACTTCCTAAGCAGTAGTGCCAAAAATAGCAGCTCTCCTAAATGCACCCTCTCATATTCAGTTGAAGCTTGTGTTATACAGATTCAAGCATCAAAAAGGAGATTAGTTGAATTCTGATAAAGCAGCTCAACAGTTTCCAGGATAAATTGGTGGAGTAAGGAATCAGCCAGCAGCTTAGCCATTTTCAAACCTAAAAGTGTATATTTTCCTCTCCCCTGATCTCTCAGAAACGTTATATTTCTCTGTGTCTCAGACTGGAGGAAATGGAAATATTCCACTTCCGACTGTCTCTTTCCACCACTTTACTTAGTTCATTCTTTTCAGCCAGAAAAGGAGATAAGTGCTGAAATTATAGTTATTCCAGAATCAGCCCAGTAGCTGAAGTGAGACATGAAGTCTCTACTGCTTAGTTTTACTACTGCTTAGTAAAATCATTGAGAAGTCCTGCTATGAAAATGATACTATTTCCACCTTTTTTCCCATATGGAGGTACAGCATTCTACATGTAGAATTAACCTGTTAAACACACAGACCACTGAAGAACAAGCAATATAAGCTATGTAAATGCTATATACATGAGGAAAATATAAACCATAGGATAAGTTTCTAAATCACTGTATGGTACTTGCATTTCCACTCCTAGTTCAGGCCCCCTGTTGGAAGAACTGCCCCTGTTTTCATTGCATTGACTTCTCTGAAGCCTTGAAGATATCTGATCTCTGCTGGGTTCATTAGAGAACCAATGAAGTAAAAATAAAATATAAAATATATATATGGAAAAAGAAGGAGTGGGTTGCATAATGAATTTGTTAGTGAAAGGTCCCCTGCCCTTTCTTCCCCATCTCTCTGAAAATTAATGAAATCTGGGGCTCTCTCACCCACCCACACCTGTTAGATTTGATTCTGGTGGGAAAGGGGCTTGGGGGGCACTGCTGATCACTGCTGAATATTTACTTGCCAGCTAAAATGTGGAGTGAATGGTCCTGAAGAAGGGTAAGAGGTCTGATGTTCCCCATACCTTCCCTAGTAGTGTTTGATGGTGTGCATACATCTCACCTGGTAACCTGCCTCATCTCTTTCACAGCTCCATGTAACCTTCATATGTCTGCTGAGTGTCAAGTCCCATAGTGAGCTTACAAATCAGTGGGTTTTAAACTGCCAGAGGCTCTTCCGCCTTCAAGGAATCAGAGGTGTTACATTAAATTAGGCAAAAATTACGTTATCTTCCTTAAGTCAAGCCAGACCTGCAACAGATGAACTAAATAATTTCAGCTGGAGCCAGTATATATTTAAATTTGTAATTGTGGAACATGCTTGTCTTGTATGACCACAGGGATCATCAAAAAATCTCTGTCAGACTTGCTGCAGTAGCTGTCAGGGGACAGATGGGAAAATAAAAATATCATGGAAATTGAAAAAATCAATTAACACATTCAGAATATTTAGTTTGTTTAGAAAAGTTTGGAAATAAACTGAATAAAATAGCCCAATTCTAATCACCTTCAAGGCCTTTCTTGCTTTTTTATGTGCAAAATACTAAATTTTGCAATTACCAAATCAGAGCTGACGTAAGAAGAGTAACTAAGATGGAAATAAATTATTATTGGTGCCACTGTGCAATAGAAAGAAACTATTACTCCTATTATGTTTATGCTCTAACTAGTCCTTTGTAAATTTGCTAACAACTTACACATGAGTTTGGGTGTCCTGAGCTTTATATTTACAGACAGTGAAGCTAAAGAACAGAAAGATGAAATGTCTTGTCCAAGGGCATCCAGCAAGTCACTGATGGGGCTGGAAACCCAATCAGTAGCTCTCCCAAGATACAGGTGCAGCTCCAAGGTAGCTCATGGGTTCAACGAAAATTGTTCACTCTCTGGTTTAATTCATTTTACAGTGCCACTGCAAGTACAAGGGAAGAGTCAGGGACTCCCCATGTGGTTGGGGAGTGCTGCAGCCTTGATTTAAATAAGATTTAATTGTCATGGCATCCTTAATCCTGTATGCTCATTGTCAGTCCTCCAGGGCATGATGCCCGTGTTTTGAAAACTCAACAGCAAAGGCTGGATCAACTGACAAACAGATCACTGCTGGTCCTCAAAATAACTCACATCCGTAAAGGAGATTTGGCTTCTGATAGAAAAACTAGGAATGGCCCTTCCCCCNNNNCCCCCCCCCATTTTATTATGCGCTTTTCTAGATTTGGAGTAGCACTGAGACCAACTAACGCATTTCATCCCCATTCCAAATCTGACTACATCTAGGTGCATAGGAGGACAGCAAGTAGAGGTCAGGGTTCTGGCACAAATTTGTTTTGCAGGAGAAACCCTTATCTAACCCATGTGCACATCTACACCACTGCTCAGGCATGTGCCAGAACCCAGTGCCCAAAACTGGACTACCTGGCATCTTCTGGATGCAAAACAACAGCAAGACTGTCTCAGGCTAATGGGCTTGACATTTTTATCCTTCTGGTTTCCCTAAGGTTGAAAACATTCATATTAAAGCACCTCCCTTTGGCAAGCACCAGTCATTACCGAAGAATTATCCTGAAATGCCTCCCCAGCCTACCCCCAAGCTGCAGAGAGCAGACATCTCCCATGTGCTTCTGATCCAAATTCTTCCCTCTGGGAGGTTTCCAAACCTCCAAACAGGACCCTCACTGTTTTGATTAGCAGAATGTGTTTCTGCTAGAATGGTTGATAGATGAACTTGGATTTTGTAGCAGAAAAAGTAGTTCCTGGTTATAGTGGGATTAATAGTTCCCCCTCTTCTTACCATGTGCACACTGGCAGGACTCTCAACTGGGTACTGAGCATGTGCCGAGACGATCTGTTCCTTTGGCTTTCTCTTATACAAAGATGGTTGGGTTTGGTTTCATTAATTTCCCCTGCTTTTGTTCATTTTCCTCCTGATTGTGGGGGAGCTTGGCAGGGAAGAGGAGTGGAGAGAAACTAGACTGGGGTCTGCATGCTTGTAAAGGAATGCCTGCGCACTTGGTCTTGGTAAAAATGTGCACCTCTCCACAAAGGAGAAGAGAGACAGGTTGTTTCCTCGTCTTTGGCCAGACACTAAGCAGGCAAAATGACCAAGCCAAATAAAGCCTCATATCGATTTTAACCAAGGACTTTATTCTCTCAGCCAGGTGAAGAGCCTTACAAATGTTTGGGTTTGAGTTGCTGTAAAACCTCTCCGGTAAAGAGCAAGCTCTAGGTTTTAGCAAAGCCACGTTATTAATAAGCATCAGGGGTTTAGAGAAACAAAGGCTGGAGGAGGGGAGAGGGAGCCTTATTTTAGGAAGAGGGCCAAGAACGACAAGATGTTTAGGAGGGGGAAGTATTGACACCCTTGGAATAGAGAAAGTGTCGAATGCCAGCTGCAGAGCGCCTCAAAGAATGAGAGTCTCCGATGCTTTTGTCTCCTTATATGGTAAAATGATAGCGAGGGGTTTCACTAGGCTGGGGAAGGCAGCAGCCTCTTTCCACACAACACTGACTGCAGAGCTGGAATCGGCAGAGCCGCTCTTTGCAGGCAGTAGAAAGCCCCAGCTGGCTGTACAGCTCTCCGCTGCAAGCAGGCCAGCGTGCTCTTTGCACATTTGTTAATGGATGTGACCCCCTGTCCCCGGTCCAGGAGGTGGCATTAACTGCCCGCTACTGCTCTGTAAGTAAATATCCCTTTTTTCCCCTTCCCTCCCACTACCCACAGAACATATCTCTGGAGGTGTCGCTTTAAACAAAGGGTGCAGAGAGGAGGAGAGGGTTGTTTAATGCCCCAGTGGGTTGCTGGGGAAGGATGCGAGGAGAGAGATTGCCGGTTCCCCTTTCTCCTGAGTGCACGGGGAGGGGTGTGAAGAGGAGAAAAAAGAGAAATTTCTTATCACAGCAATTACTGCTGCATGTCCGTCAGTAAAGTGACACATCAGCGAGCTGATGAGGCGCTGGGTCTTTTCATGTGTAACTATTTTTAATGACTGTATTGTGCTGCGTGTGTAATCCACTGGGGAGGTGATAAAAAGTAGAAGATGGGGTCTTAGATTCTTTACACCTCCGTGCATTCCTGCTGCCGAGCTCAACAAAGGAGCATTTTTGTAATGTAGCAAGAGCAGATGCACTTGAAACAAAGGTAGCCTTTCCTCTTTGCAGGCAAACAGTGAAGACAGATTGTGTATGGGAAAAACGGGGAGCCATCAGCATCGTATTTCTTCTTTTCATGTGGAGAGAATAAATTAGAATACAAATCCCAATTAATAGCTCTGCATTCCTTCTTTTTGTGCTTCTCTCTGTGTGCATGTGTGTGCAGCCACAATAACTCAGTCTTTACTGTATGCTAACATGGATTTCTCTGTGTATATAATAAAGGAACTACTAACTTTCATTGTCTGCATTGATGACTGTTCCAAACTTTCTACTTCCCCCAAGGGATACGGCTTTTATTTAGTTGACCAAATACCTGCATATTTCAGCTTTGCTGTGTACAGAGACACACACAGTCACGAGACAGCAAACCTTATAAAAATATATATATATATCAGCAAATCAGTCAGTCTGTGATTGCTACTCCCCTGATTCCAATCTAGAGGTATATTAACTAAGATTGCTAATTGACACTGAGATTGCCAGAGTCAGTAGCTGTAACATTTATTGATGACTATGTGTATTTATATGTTGTCTTGAATATTAATTGCATCAAAAGGGACCAACATAAGGCTGTGTTATTAGATACACAAATGCATCCAAATGCGAAAGAGTGCTACAATTAAGGTTGTCTCTGGGTTTCTGCTGTGAACCCTATTTTCATCAGTTCATAAATTTATGGGACTCCCAGCTTTCTGGCCAAAATCTTCTGTGCCTTTTATCAGCCAGATGGTAAACTTTGAAAATTATTGCTTCAGGCATTTGGATATGGAAGGCAAAAAAAAAAAAAAATCTGTATTTGTTTATTTTACAAAAATTTATGTCTCTTTTTGTGCACCTGTAGATATACCTGGGAAAGGATGGATTCTAAAGGTTGCTTTTTTAATAGAACCTGACCACTTCTTGGTCACATATGGAGAAAATTTTTTAAAAAGGGATATGAGTTGCTATATTGAAAACTCAGTTCCTGACATACCATAGCATTACTATCAAAATCTGACCAGAGCACCAATAAAACTATCTTTTACCCTAGCCATAGGGTAAAATGATCTCTGGATCGTGAACCAACATGTGGTTGAGGTGAGTGGGGCAGCTGAAAAGATATAAAATGATGTTGTTGAGAAATCAAACTGTAAAATTACCTGCAGTTCCCATCTGACATCTCCATCTAACTAGCACACTTGAGGCTTGGGGGTGGACCAGTTCTTGTGGTCTTTCAGAAAAGCCCAAGATGGCTAAAGTGCTGGGATAAAATATAGTTATTTTTGGTTCTCACCATCCTGCTAAATGTGCTCCCACGGGAATCAGCAGTGCTACATATGCAAGCACCAAATAGTCACTTCCGGGTGGTTTGGATTTACAGGAAAATATTACTGGTTTTTGTGAAATCACTGTTATCTCACAGCAGTGGCTATATTGTGTCAGATAGTGTTCAGCCCTGTGAAGTTCCTACCATGAAGAGCACATAATGGTGATTCCCAACTGAAGTACTCAGGTACAAATAATGATCTGTTTCCCACATCTTAGAGAAGTCTAGGGATAGCACTTTCCCTGAAATCGCATCTTTCCTGTCCATACAGACATCAGCTCTCCCAGATGGCATACCATTAGAAAAGAGATCAGACAACTCCTTTGATCACACACAACACTCTCTGCCAGGATTCCATCATGATTTGAACCTCAGAAGCCAAAAAAAAAAAAAACCAGACCCAAAACATTGGTGACAAAGTACAAGTCCTGCAATTGTAAGGGTTAGTGACAGTTTCTGCTGCACTGCCATGCAAATTCAAGCTTTCATCCTGAAAGAAAGGGATGAGGAGTGCTGCAAAGACCTATATTCACAAGGGACCCCAGCTCAGTTCTCCAGGGCATTGAGCCCGGAGCCTCAGAGCCGAGCAATCTGTTACCTGCTGATGTTGTCACCTCCCTGCCTTGCCTCATCTCACACGGGCCAGGCCATTCAGAGTTAAAGGAAGGCCGGATAAATGGTAACACCATCAGCCCCAAGCAATGCCTGTTGCTGCTGGCCAGCATGCTCACACTCTTTCAAGGTCCCCATGGACCAGGGACATTCAGGTCGAAGTCTCATTCATGTTTCTCTGATGGATAAATCTGTCCTGAGCATCTCTGGACAAACTCTGAATGGTGTAGGGTTGTAGGCAATCATCTTCCCTCACTTGGGTACTGCTTCAGAGATTGGGGGAATCTCATAATTTGCATTTTTAGCCTGATTAATTCTAATGGTGTAATTTTAATGTTTCATTTACATATGCACAGTTATTTGTGATGCAGATTCACCCCAAGTGAGAGTGTGAAATGGCAGGGTAATGACAGGTTTCATGAAAATACATCTTGGATACGTTGACAGCCACTGAAGCATTAACATTTCAACAATATTAATTAGCTATATATAGACAGAATTTGATTATAAACCATTACAGCCTTCTTCTAAGGATGAATATCAAAATACTGATGCCAGGTGAAAAAGTTAATTTTGTTCATTTTCACATACCCTTCTATTTTATAGTGGATTATAGCAACTAAGATGCTGAATGGTTACTGTACATATAATAGTACACTGTAAGAGGAATGCAGGTTAGCATAACACTGACATAAGCATATTCAACGCTCCCTTTCACAGGAAATCTCTGAATTTAAAGTTTCAGATATAGCAACCACTGCAGAGAAAGGTCTAGGGTATCACTCTGATGGTGTGAGTTAGTTCTAGACCATCAGCAAGCACAAGCGTAAGGTCTCAAAACCCACCACTGCTTCTTCACTTCATCTTGCATAATAAAAGCAGAAAATTGCATAAAGCCATGAAATACCTGTAAGCATTTACACAGATGTATTTTGTCTTTGCTCTGAAGCACCCTTGAGATTTAGAGCAGAAGCGTCTTCAGAGACCAGGATCTCGCCTTTGATGAATTCCACCTCTTCATACTATTCCATGCAGCTCTCCATGGTGGATTCAACATCTTCCTTCTTCAGTTAGGAAGAATCTTGCCCACAAAGAGATTGCCTGTGTCCATGTCACCAGGCTCTCTATGTCTTTCTGTGCTTTCTTCTGTACCCCTCATGCCCCAGAAGGCTCAACCTTATTAGATGTTCACTTTGCTCTCTGTGTCCAGTCTCCAGCCACAACCCCCCCCCCCCCAAAAAGTGTGTGAAACTGGTTTCACCCAGGTGCAATCAATCTGGTTTTCTAAGACATGCCCAGCTGAATGGGTGCCCCCAAGGTTTACATAGCCTCTTTTTTCATGTTTGGGAAGGCCATGGGCATGGCAGCTGAGCGGGGAAGTTTGGATACCTCACAGCCCTGAGGCATTCACTGCCACAGCAGTTTTGTATGGCAGCTGTAAGACGTACATTAACTGATGCCCCAAACCACGTGTGCCAATTATCTTAGACACAAGGGGGCTTTGTGGTCTTACCTCAGCAAACAGAACTAGAGCTATGCTGCTAGAGGCCAGAACAAATAACAAAGCATTCTTCTTCCACAGAATCGTCCCAGCTTTTCTTCTATACTTTCTATAAAGAAGGAAACACAGACTATCTGATTTCAAAAATACAGAAAAATTTGGAAATGAGACTGAATGGTAGCACATGGCATTTCTGAGTATTTTTATCTTAAAGTCTAATTTCTCTGAGATTAGCAGTGTTCCTGTCAATAAGAGAAAGCAATAATTTTCTGGTAAAACAAACCTTTGTTGGAGTTTCGTGTCTGCAGATATTTAGCTTATACACTATTTTTGCAAGATAGTGCCAGAAATAATAATAAGGTTTATTAATTTTATAATATTTTTCTCCTCTATAATTTTCTGTTATCTGCTTAAATGGCCTTATTAGAAATACGAATTTTTATGCTTAAGCAGTATCAAGTACTTGACCTTTCCTTTGAGGAAATATTTGCTTATTCTGCAAGACGAAGAAGGAGGACAGCAATTTCAAAGGGCTTTAAAATAGAAAATAAGAGCAAACCTTTCCACTTGAACTGTGCTCTTCCTTGCTGTGGCGGATTTAAGTCATGCTCCATGTTATTTCCACAGGCTTCTTTTGTAATTGAAATATGTGGAGGAACATTGGTAAGACCATACATCCTCCAGCCATTTCAATATCAACCTGAAATCACCATAGAGTAAACACTGTAGGGTACAATTTCAAAGTGTCAGTGCTCAGTTCTTCTGTGGCATTTGTAGATATTACCACTGGTTCTTGCTCTACCACTGCTGGAGTGGCTCTAGACTGGAACAGATTTTTTTTGACTGCCAAACACAATAAACCACACAGAAACTACAAGTGGAGTGTTCCCTCTCCACTGCTGTAACTGGGATTACTTTAGCCAGATGCGTGAGGAGCCTTGCCACACAAGAAACATTTTCTATTTGGATTTTTTTATTATTTATGTTCTGTGAAGGAGTACAATCTTAACGAGCACACTATCCACTTTCCACGTCATGACAGGCTGACTGTGCAATCCAGACAGGAACCAGGTATGCCTTGGTTACCTGCATATGTTAACACCGTCTGTTTGGTCAGCAAATTGCTCTAAAGAGATTAAAAACGACTCTAAAAAAGAGATCAGAATGTTACACCATATGCAAAATAAGTCAGCCATTTCCAAGGAAGGTGTGCCCTTGGAAAAATCCAAATGAAATTTTGAAGAATATTGTAAGGTAACTTTATTAAAAATTAAACTTTTTTTCTTTGAATAGCTTTTAAAATTTAGCATCTAAAGGCATGACTGGGATATTTTATTTGGGGTAAATTTTTTATTGTTTTTGTTGTTATTCGTACTATTATTTTCCAGCATTAAAGCAAATTTTCCTGGCTTTTGCTGAAGAGCTTCTGAGACATCTGTGAATATCTACTCTGAGCTTAAGAAACAGCAGTGAACACCTCTGTAACTGAGTACTTTTAATATCCTAACCTTAATGTGGACACTGGTAAAGCACCCTGGGCTTGTTAACAGGGCTGTTCTGGGAGAGAAATTACATATCATAAGGGTCTTGTTTTCTTGAAGACAGGGTGCCAAATTCTTTTGATGTGCTTTCTTTAGGATTGCTCTTCCACAGCAGCAGCAAGAGAAAAAGGCTTCTGCTTTCTTCTCAGTTAAAAAATTTAAAAGAGAAGGAGTGCAGCCACATCTGCCCGGGCATCCCTGTCTCATTTACAAGCTGAGCATTAACCCCAGATCAGTTGTTGCTCACAGCCTGGTTAGCCTTTGCATTGGCCACCTTCAATGTAAGGCAGCAAATGTCCTTCTGTGACCCTTGGAGGCAGACCTGCCTTTTGTGCATCAGCTGGCTTGGCTCCCCATGGCTGGGAGCTGCTGCTGAAGGGTCACAGCTCCGAGCAACTCAAAGCATCAACACTTGTCCTATGGCCAGCAGGACCTCCAAGCACTCAGGTTTCCTTTGCTCCGTCATGACAGTGTTTGTGGGCACTCATTCCATGATGAAGAGGATAAGATACGCCTGGACAGCCAAACAAAGAGGGCTACCAGCCCTTGATGTGGTTTCATAAATCTAAACACACAGGAGTGCTTTGGGTGTCCATGGTGTGCATCTACACCCGCTAACTTTCTCATGCTGGGCTTCAGGTAAACTCTGACCATCTATAACTTTCCCCCATCCCCCACCTCTCATCAGTACCACAAGAAAATGGTAATTTCTTCTTTTTCTAAAGTAAATTTAAAAGAAATAACATTAGGTTTCCTCCTTTTCCCCTTGCCTTATGGTCTGGTTTGGAAAGAGGCTAAGGTCTTCCAAGAGTATTTTCCTGTTGCGGCAACAAGATGATAGATAATGAATGTGGTAAGAGCAGCTAAATTACAGGGAAAAATCACCTCTTGCCAGAAAGACCAGCATAGTTTGAACTGTCAGTTCACGGTTGTAAATAAATCTTTGCATTTTAGCCTTTGGAGCATTACATAAATTGTTTCCAAATGCTCTAGACCTGCATGGCTCGTGTCATTGGAGTTGCCAGACACAAATCTTCCTTCCTCAGGGGAAGAGAAATAAACAGATAGAAAATTCTCCATGTGCACTGTTCTTCTGGAAAAATAGCCAGGTGGGAGAAATGTGTGTACATTTTGAAGCAAGACCTTCTATTTCCTGCACAGGTGGCTAACACAACATACTGATCCAGGGGCACAGGTAGAGAGAACCTCAGCACTATTGACCTAATTGAATCAACAGCAAGTCCCCCTTTGGCATCTACAGGGTCTTAATTTTGTGTCTCCAAATACTGTTACAAGAAGAGATCAAAACTCCACTGAATAAACTAAACAACTCCTACATGTTTTAGTTTCCCTGGGCCTCTTTCTCTCTCTTGTGCATGTGCATCTGCACCTCTCAGTGGTCAACACCCCCTAAAAAGAGTTGAAATAAGAGATGCACACAACATCATTTATTAGGCTTGGAGACATAGCTGAAAAAGCAGGCAATGTCTGTTTTTTCAATAGTCAGTAGTGTCATGGGATGGGGGAACAGTGGATAATTTCTTAATGACATGATAAGACTTAATATTTATGAGCTAATATGATAACTTTAGGAATTTCTGCTAGTAAAATAACACTGAGCCAACAGGGGAAGAAGAGGAAAGAAGCATAGGTTTTGAGTCAGTCTACTAACTTTTTGGTAATTTTCCTGCCAATTCTTACTTCCTGGGAGACAGAGTGTGGGTAGTACTAAAATTTGGCATAAGCTGTAGCTTCTCTTTTGGGCATGCGATAGAAAGCTCTTTTCCTTTTGGAGATGTACTTATTATGTCTGATGCTGTAGGAGGGAGACTGAATGGCAGAAAAAATCAATTTCTCCTTCATGATTATTTTGAGAGCAATCTGAAAAAGCATAAGTATAGAATGACTACAGTGATAAAATCTAAAGACCTTTTACCACAAAGAGGTGTAGCAATGATGAGTCTCTGTCCCACAACACTTTACAGTCAACAGGTATCAAACACAAGAGAAAGAAATAGATCAATGGCAAGAAGGTTGAATTGCAATTTGTGTCCATCCACAACTGTGCAAGCCTCCTGGTTTTTTTGGGTTTTATTTTCCCTTAAAGCCCAAAGCAATGCATAAAGCCTGCACTAAGCTAAACATGAGGGGATTTTAAATAGTAGGAATTAATGGACTGGCAATGTAAAGGACCATGTGTACAAAGTGACAGGCAAAAATATTGCTCAATATGATTTCACATTTCTTGATTGTAAGACAACAGTGAAATGATTTGTTTGAAATTCCTGCTAGTATTTAGTAGTTAGGACCCATTATTACCTTATATTTAATTCTCTCTGGAGCAGAAAAAACCCTGTACAATATGCTCAAAATACCACATAGTAGACCGTGAGATCCAGTCCAACGCCTGGATTTAAATAGCCTGGAATTTGGGATGCTTCACCCTGAATTCCAGCTTACTGAATGAAACCACATGAACCTGAATTCCTGTCTATAAGAGATATTGGATCCAAAATTGATCCCAGATCCAATAAAAGATTCATATAACTAAACCCAAAATGCAGATCTTGGAAAATTTCCTTTCTTGTATTTCAGTTTCCCAAATCTCTAGAGTTGTTCCTTGAATCTCATCCAGGGCTGCCCCTGCAATGTCTTCATAGCGCAGAGTTCATCCCTAAATCCGTGAGAGATGTGGAAACAAGGACTGCCTCTCACTGCTCAGGGTGAGGGGGACAATCCCCTGTGACAATCTTGTAGCACATTTAACTACATCCCTTTCACGATAGGAGGGCAGTGCCCAGGTATTTTCTGAAGGAGCAGCAGCAACTGTAAAATAATTGCTGAATTATTTTGAATTTTTGAATTATTACATTGTTATATAAATTATTAAATAAATATATTACGTAATGCTTGCCTCTGCTCCTGTGAAATGCACCCAGAAGATAATACAACACTCAAGATGGAAAGTCCTGTGACCTAGAGACAGGAAAGTCCACCTCTAAGGGAACAGTCCTTCTTCCAGTCACAATGCACTTCTCTATTTTACATTTAGCAGCCTTGGATGAAATGGTATAAACCCGTGAAGGAATCATGCTCCGTAGCTTTTGCTTTTACACATCATCACCGCAGAGAAATTTTTTTCTCTTCTAGTATTTTTTTCACTCTAGTATTACACATCTACTTTTAATTCAGGGCTAGAAAGAACTAATTCTGGAGAAATGACAAATGCAAGTTCATAAGGGGTTCTGCTCACACTTTAACTCAGCAATAATGCACATTAAATGGGCAACAAAATCCTATCACTTGGAAAAAATATCTAATAAAACCTTGTAAAAAGTACAGATGTCTAAACACAGACTATTTGAACAAAAGCTATCACTCCTCTCAGACTTAGTCATACATGTACATGTATAACTCACTGTACATTGGTCTGACTCCATTCATTTTGCTGAAATTACTCCAGATGGAAATTAAGTCCTGTCTAGTTCTTTCCTGGGAAAGTCCAACATATTATGTAGGTTATGGGTGTAAACAGTCTCAAAAGAGAGAGGAAAATAAATCCATGATCATCTTTTAAATGTTCTGGTAAAGACTGCACCTCTGCTTCAAGAGAAGACTAACTTGCTGGAAGCAATTGTTAAGGAAATGTCCCTTTGTATTGTCCCTGTTCTCCTGCCTTATACTTCCATTGCTAGCGACTGCTGTTGGAAATGGGCTAGAGGGGAGCTTTGGGTAGTCATTGCACTTCTCTCTCCAGCCTGTCTTCTTGCTTTCTGTCTTCTTATCAGTCCTGTGATCCTCTCTACTCCTTAAGGACAAAGTGCACCCTATATACTCCCATCTCCCCTCTGGGATAAGAAAGTTAATTAGTTCCTAGGTCATCTTTAAGGCCAAAGTAGTTGCACTGCTAGTCCTGGGTTGTCAGTGGCATAGATGACCAGCTGCCAGGCTTGTGCTTCCTCCAAGCACATTTTGGGGTTTGGTAGTTTTTCTCTCTTCTTTAGTAATTACTTGGAATTCATAAGACTTTCCAGCAGTTGAGACGTCACTTACCTACTTCACACTTGTAAAAGCACTCACCCCTCAGTCTGTGCTAGTCACCACAAAATTCAGCAGTTGACTGACCATTTAAAAAACAAAAAGCTTTCTAGTCATCAAAATAAAGTTTGTCCATTCAGACAGCCCTAATACCTTAATCACATCCCAGCTAGACAGAATGAAAGATAATACAAAAAACTGAAATCCTGGAGGAAAACTCAGGATTTCAGAATGCCCTATGGGTGGCTCCCACTGCCAGAAGGAGAGGACAAACTCCAGAATCCAGTGACCTGTGCCAAGAACACTAAGCAAGTAACAACATTTTGTTTAAAACTGAGAGCTGAAGTTGGCAATCGGACTGCAGCTGCTGTAAATGTCACATGTGCATGAAAGAGGTAGTCACTTAAGCTATTAGTACTCAAAACATTTAAGGATTTATAGCTCAAATGTGGCTTAAAGAGGAGATGCAGCCTGGCAGACAGTGAAGATCATGCAGTCCAGGTGACATGTACTTCCTGCTTGGGAGATTCCCTTTCTAAGCAGGCAGCTATGCCCTGCTCCAGCTGTAACCTCCAAACAGATTTCAGGTGCAACACATGCTGCAAGCCTCAGGTTAAGAGAGAAGGTGATGACTCTAATGAAACCCAAAATAAATTCTCCCAGGCAATAATAAATAGTCATGCAGTTAATCAAAGGCATTTGTGTCATCTCTGCTTGTGTGTGTATCCAGAAAATGATAGAGATGTAACAAAACCTGAGGAGCAAACAGCAATTGTCCCTAATTCAGACAAACTGAAACATCATATACAGTTTCCTCCCTTTTCCCTTCCGTAATCATTGTTTGACATTTGTCTGAGCCAGGACACCTAGCTCTCATTTGTGTCCCAATACACTAAAGTTGTTAGATAACTCCTTCAGTTGCATCAGAGGAGAATCAGATACGCAGTCACTGACCCTACACCTCCTGTGTCCATAGTCCCCTGCATGAGCAGAGATGGAGGGTCAGTGTCTTCCTGTGGGGGAATGATTGCCAGACATTGGCTTACTGAGAATGCAGAGAAGCAAGATGCAGAAGTACATAACTGTGGTGCCTGATAGGCTGCCCGTGACTAAAGTCTGCCAGCAATGTCAACCTTTCTCTTGCCTTGTGCAGGAGATGCTGCTTCTAAGATTAGCTGGCTCATCCTCTTAATGGACTTGACTCCCTCCATGCCCTAGACAGACACCTTCTTGTTTTGGACCTATGGGTCAAATTCCATTCACAAATCCCACGGGAGTTCTTCAGACTTAGGGTTTACTCCTCCCCCCCATCTCTAACTCTAGGTCTGACCAAAGATGGATCAGCAAATGGCTAAATTAGATGGCCTGCTTTTATTGCCCTGCGCCGCAAAATTTATAGTCCTGTTTCTTCCTATTTATTTGACTGAAAGTTGGATTAAAACCGAGGTACGAAGTGCTAAACAAGGACTGATGAACCTTTCCTAGTGGGATTGGGTCAAGTGCAGCTCAGTCTGACATGTGCCTATTCCTGTCTTTGTGGCAGGATAGCTGGACTCCAGACACCAACATGACTGAACGCTTTGACTGCAACTACTGCAAAGAGTCTCTGTTTGGTAAGAAGTACATCCTGAAGGAGGACAGCCCCTACTGTGTTAAATGCTATGAAAATCTTTATTCCAACACCTGCGATGAATGCAAAAAACCTATTGGTGCTGACTGCAAGGTATGTCAGATTTGTGTCTTGTTACAGAAATCTTGACAGAGCAGGCAGGATACAGAGCTCTGAGATCTGGAAGGATCCAGCCTAACAGCTACGCAGGGGTTTCTTTTGATGGGAGAGCATGTTTTCTGGACCCCTGTATCTGTTTTGTATCGTCTCACTTGGCAAACCCTTCTTTACCAGGCATGGTTATAGAAATGCGTTCCTGTATGACACAGAATGATCTGATGCTCCGATGTAAGAAATTCCCTTTAACTCATTGGGAGAGCCTGTCCTCAGGGCCAGCTGGGATCTGGAAGGGTGACAGAAGCTGGTTTTGCCTACTTTTGGGCCAGAGGGAGCTAAGCCACTGCTGGCTTTGCAGTGACCACACTTCCGTTGTCATCGAGAGAAAAGACACACTCAAGACAAGGTGCCAACCTGGAGATCACAGAAATCTCGCTAATGCTAACCCAAGCAATAAATCAGATAGAGCTACAAATATCAGCCTTTGAAATACAGAATGATGATAGTGGAGTCCAATTAAAAAATGGGATGGACAGAGGCCTAGCTTGCTTGAGTTATGCACTGCTACAACATGGAAACACCTGCCTGGTACAGATCAGGTGTGACCACCTGCATTTCTTTTAAATTAACCAAAACAACTGAAGTTCATACCAGTTTACCAGACTGAATGAAGACAGATGAGCCATCCAGTGAATTGTCTGTTGGGCTGCTACCAACAGACTTCATCCAGTATACATCCCCCTTGCACAAAACTGACTTGTTCAAAGTTGGGCAAGATTTTCACTGACAGAGTGAGATCGTGGTAGAACAGCAATTTGTATTGCATAGCCATAGGATTCTTCACTGGCCCAAGGAGATCTGATTTTTGATTTCCCACTGCTGATCCATACCTCTAGAAGCACCAATTAATTCCTGTTAGTAATACTACCACTCAATCACCAGTTCAGAGATGTAAAAATATATGCTTACTCAGATTGGAAAAAAGAAATGTCTCATATCTTCAAAATTGATCTACGACACCCTACTGGCAAATTTGTAGGAAAGTTCCTTTCAGAAGCCTTAAAAAGGTAAAAATGTTTCACCATCAAGACAGGGAACTGGCAATAATCTGTAAGAAGGTCTGCAATTGCAAGCTTTCCTACAGCTCATAAATATTCAGGTTAGAGAAGAGATACAGCTGGCCTGGCCTGACCTGAAAAAGCAAAATATTTCCAGAATGTGCTTTTGTTTTAAGGTCTCTTTTTAATCCTCTGAGAAGATATTTCCGTGTGTTGATAGTCAAGAATTTAAAAACTTGGATCAGCTTCAACAAATCTTGGTCAAAGTATTCAGGAATTAATCGGGCTGAACTTTTCAACCCAGATTTATGTATTTAGGGAGTGTGGGTGTTATCCAATATACTGCTTTTCTTTACTTTAAAGTGAGACACGCTCTAATATCAGATAGAAAAAAAAAGAAAAAGCCCCAAATGTCTGCAATTTAAGAATATTTTATATATGTAAAGAACCAGACTATTTGTGGAAAACACAACTAGGAGATAGTAAATAAAGATTTCTTAAAGAGCTATAAAGTGTGCCAGAAACAAACATGGTACTTGGTATTTGTGCCTGTCCATGCTCTGTGCTGTATCTTTTGAAGCTGTTGACCAATTTTAAGCAAATTCTGACAGATGGATAAAGGTTGAAACTTAAATTCCTACAAGTTTTCTGAAAAAACCCCGTGTTTGGGTAGAAAAAGAGATCCTGTGAATGTTCTCACTGAGAAGAAAACTAGAGTAGTTTTTCGATGACAGTAACAGACACTAGAGGACACATTTGAGAGAGCCCTTACCAGTGCCTCAGACACCAGATAAGTATCAGATGAAGTGTGTGCACTGTATGACTGAGCGTAGTTCAGCCGTGAAACCATCATAAAAAAATCAGGTTTCTTCTCATTAAACTGTATGGATACATAGGTATATAAATACATAAGAAATATACAAACATACATATATGTATGTATTTTTTCATAAATCTTTTTACACATTGCATTGACTTTTTCACCTGAACAAAGAAGATAAATTGTATTATGTTTGGGAATGAGACCAGTGTGTCTACTGCATGTACGAAACAGACTCCAATTTGTTTGTGTGCTCAACATAACCTGAAAATGTAAAATTTGGAGCAAAAAACCTAATGGAGTGACAGTGTCATGAGAAAAGGTCACATCCAGGCCTCTGCATCTGGCAGTGGTGTCCATGCTTGCATCCACGTTACAACCTGAAAAGTCCCACATAGTTCTCACATCAGATTTTCCTTCGCAAGTCCCTTCTTGGCCACCATTGTTTCTCTACACTGAAAAAAGCCACACTGAGAACCAGATGCTCTTAATTTCCTTCTTTTCCACCCTCCCAATTACAATCAACCCTCCTATCACTGGCTGGGTTACACCCAAGTGAAACCACAGGTGCTGAGAAGAGGACAGCCATCTCTCTGACACTACTGTAGTGTATCAGCAGTGGTGCACAGCATCGATTTACCTGAGTTGAGCTTAAGCCTGCTCAAACACTGGTGAATACTCAAATTCTGACAGCACTGGACTCTGAGAGGGTGAAATTGATGCTGGATTTTCACACTGTGTTTTAGCTCTAGCACAGAGAGCCCACAAGACAAAAATGCTGTAGAGAAATGTTCCTTGAATTCAAGTCAGGGGAGACTTTTCTTCACTGTCTTTCTAGTTTTTAAGGTAGTTTATGGGTAACTGTGAATGTAATTGAGTAATAACTAATCTTTATTTTAAAAGAACAAGTCTTTTCCACCAAAAAATCCTGGAATGACAACATGTGTCTGACATGTTCAGGCATAGGCCATTTCATTAACTGTAAGCAGTTCTGGCTGATGTTTATGAAACTTTCACAGACAAAGTAAAAGCTTCATATACTGAGTGGTAGTAGGCACCATCAGGCAGTATGAAAATGATGCCATTCCTCTCACACATAGTATGCATTATCCATGTGCCAACGGGTTATAGGAGAAATTTACTTTTTCTTGAAAAAATCGGCATTTTATTGGCTAAGTCCCCGGTGAATGCTCCCCACACCTACAGTTTCATGCTTCTTTCTGGAAATCCATCCATCATGTGCCCATTTGCTTAATTGCTGAAGGGTTACTTTTGGTTGACTTTGGCTTTTTTAATACTTTCCCTGCAGATCCTATGGTATAGAAACCATTGCAAATACAGGAAATACCTACAGTAATCCTGTGTTTAATGCAGTCCACAAGTTTGCCTTGGCAGGCAGAAGGGGGTGAAAACTCTCTCTGTGAAATGTGAAAATTAAATTATAAGTGGATTGTGACATAAAGCTACTGTATCAACACACAGGCCAAAAATGGCTCAAAAGGATCAGTCTCACACATAAACTAAACAAAAAATATAAAACCTCCAGTAATGAGGATCGGGAAAGAGAAAAAAAATTTTTTTTTTCTCATTTTTAATGTTTAAACACTGTCCTGACATGCAACACTTTTTCAGCTCATTACTGAATCTCAGACTAATTGTTGTAAAGTGAAATGGTAAAGAGGTGGATACCTTGATATCTTCTCATACACGTAAAGGGCTGAGTCCAGCACAATATCGCTTGTTTTTACCTTTTCCCAACATGCTTTTGATAGGTATGCTCCAGTCTAACATAATTAAGTGTTTTGTTACAGGGTGTGTGTAGCTAAAATCTGTGCAGCATTTAGTTGGCATAGCCCATTTCCTGCATTCAGCCTTCTGAAAAGACAATTGTGGCAGGCAAAAAAGCCTAATGTAGTCTTCATTCATGAAAAACATATACGGTTACTGTTCAGGTAATAAGCTCTCTAATCTCCTTCTTACTACTGGATCCCTGTTGGAACCCAGTTCAAGAGAAATGGTACTGCATAATGGCTTCAGTTTGCTTAGACTTAAAAAGCCTGAGGAGAAGACAATATAAATGCAGGGTATGAAGAGCCCAAGCTTAACCCAATTACCTGGTAACCCTAGCCTAAGGGGGTCTTCTGGGTTTTTCTAAACAACCACACTTTTCTAAGACACATGCCGTCCCACCCTAGAGGCCACACAAACCATGCTGGAGCAAAACTATACAGAACTATGGAGAAGCTATAAAACATGATCTTGCCCATGTTAATAGTTTTCTTGTCAAAGGTTTTTTTGTGGGTGACATAAAGAAAATAAGTGAAAATACAACAGGAAGTAGTTGTATATCACTTGTACCTTCTGCTGGAACAGATTTATTTGGGTTACAGTCAGCTAGCATAAACTAGAATTCATATGCCTAGACTAAATTTGATGTTCTTTCAGCTTAACAGAGGAGCATCCTGACATTCAGAAAGCTTTAAGTCAGTTTTTGCACATGATTTCCCAGTGTAGAATCTGCTCCAGATCAATACATCCACATCTTATGGACAAACCAAAGGCTCCAGTAATATATACAACATGCTGAAGCAGACCAAACCTCCTCTTCAGTGACCTAAGAACACTCATGATGCATAAATGGTTTCATCAGTACCTTGGACTTCCTTGCTCTCAGATGTGACAGATTAAGAGAGAGAAAGCAATATCCATTTCATCAGTCTAATATTCTGCTGTCAAAGCCAGACATCTTAGACTCTGTCTACATTCAAAGACAATAGTTATTGTAGTAATCCAGAGTAGCTAAAGATTATTCAATCCACTTTTTGTCTTGGGTACTTTTTGTTGTAGCTGTGCTTCATCACTTCATCATGATGAAATATCTGCTGCTGTCACCTACCCAGCTACTGCCTATAAAATCTTGCCATCATAACTGACTCAGGGATCAAATCTTTCATCATTGACACCTAATCTTTGTCTTCATTACTCCTCTTCTAAAAGGCATGCACCTTCTTCAGGGTATAATTTCATTGATAAAATAAGCAGCCGTCAGCACGTGAAGTTTGGATATTAAAAAAATAGCTTACTGAAAATTGCAAAAACAGGAAATGGCAGCAACTGAGGAAAAATACTTGAATACATCATGTTGCAAGAAAAAGAAAATCAGATCTGTTGTTCTACTTTCTAGAAGGCAAATTTCACATTTTGGAAAACAGTTAGCTGTATATTGTATTTTTCTGTTGAAAATTTAATATGAGATCAGATCTAGGCTATTCAGTTTCACTTAAAGAGAAGAAGAAGATTGTGAATAACTTCCAAAGAAGATTGGTTTGAATTTCTATTAGAAAAGGTGAAAATTTTATGGTCAGAAATTTGTGCTGTTTCAAAAGGAGTCAGCTGAAATGAATAGATGAGCTGAAGAAACAACTGTCTGAAAGCTGTGAAGTAGAAGTCTTAGATATTCTATCACAGAATGCAATCTCAGAGATGAAAGATACATTGGGTATCAATTGTTACTCACAATGATTCAAAAATTTAGGTGAGTAGCACAGATGTCCAAACAAAAATGTTTAATTGCATGGTCAAATTCTGACAGAAATTACTCAGATTTAACAAGCTACCATACATCAGCTGAGCTACATGAAACTATTTCAGTGTTTCCTGCTAGCTATTCATGAGAACAAGGCTCCCAAAGACACAATGTTATTTTAGGTTTACCTAAAACCACGGTATCTTTTGTTTGCTCTGGGCTGATTGCCCACTTGGAGTTACCCCTGCTTGTACTGACTGACATAGTACAGCTTAGGCCAGATCAAGTGTGAACCCTTTGTGATGCTCTACACAACTAAAAAAATCTGTTGCTCTACCACTCACTCTTTTCCTTCAGTTAATCCAATTAGTTCAGTACCTGCAATAAATACACAGTAGATCTTGAGCTAGAACCTGAGAACTTATTTCTGCTGAGTTTTTATACTCCCTTTTCATGACAATTCTAGCCTTTCACACTCCCAACCCAAACCAGAGCCTGTATATTTTGGGGTAGACACTGTTTCTTTTATTCATCTAAGCTCTATTTTGTTTGAAGTCCAAAGACACTGTTCAACTGTTACATGATTAGGCCACCTTAATTTAAATTTTAAAAAGCACAGTCACAATTTTGAGAAGGATTGTTCCTTTTAAATAATAAAAGGAACGACTGTGGAGAGTATTTTAAATACTTACATGCCTACACTAATCCCTTGGTCAGTATTCTGGATCACTGGATGCAGGTACAATGCAGTCTTGCATTTTTCAGACTGATCCACATCTGAAATGTAGGTAAAACAGAACACAAGAGTCAGTAAAAATTTGTTGTAGTGAAAAAAAACCCCAAAGAGATCAGACACATTCCACCCTTGGTGTAAATCTGTCGAAAAAATACCAGAACACAACTGGGACAAAAGATTTCTGTTCAGGAGTAAATATCTATGAAGGGAACCAGAAATCAGCAATAGTTAAGGCAAACAGGGGGAGTCAATCATATCTATCAGGTTAACAAGCTTTAATCTGATTCAAAACCGGGCTTTATTCTCCAAGGAAATACCTAAATGAAACTAGCTGTTCCTCTGTCACATACAAAAAAGGTTACCTTGAACTGAAAAGTGGTTGATAGCTGTCATGAGCTGCTCTTGGTTATCACAGCAACATAAGTTCACCTTCGTCGGAACATTTTGTTTTCTTGAGCAGTGCAAATTAGCCCCAGCTCCTGGCTGCAGTTCAGATTTGGATGTGTTTGCATTCTCTGAGCTTCCAGTTGTGCAAACTATTCATTCCACTTACTCTGTGGTTTTGGATTTCTACAGGATCTGTCTTACAAGGACCGCCACTGGCATGAAACCTGCTTCCACTGCTTCCAGTGCAAGAATTCGTTGGTGGACAAACCTTTTGCTGCAAAAGAGGAACATCTGCTTTGTACTGACTGCTACTCCAATGAATACTCTTCCAAATGTCATGAGTGCAAGAAGACTATTATGCCAGGTTAGGATGCTCACTTTTTGGACTAAATATCAAGCCCAAACTCAGAACATTTGTGAGAAATGTTTTTTCTTGACTGTTTCTGCTTAGTCATGGTAAACTGTGTAAAAAAACTGGTGATGGTGCATTCTAGGCCATTTCCATGACCAGAACATGTAATATTCATAATGGCTTATGGCAGAACTTTCATTTATGTGAAACTTTTTGTGTAATTATTTTAAACTTAACTTCTCTCAGACAAATGAAAAATTGGTCAAAGTGCCTCTGAGGTCTTTCTTGAGCACAAAGATATGAAGAAATAGGAAAGAGCTATTTTCTTTTTCAACATGAAACATGAGATTATAGTAATAGATTATTAAAACCTCATCTTCTCATGTCAATACTATGGCATTCTGTGATGATTTGAGGGCTTTAAAGTTGAAGTGCTATCAGTGCAGAAATAAAATATTGAAAGGCAATTTGAAGAATCCTCATATAGAGTCCATAATGATTACTAGTTACTTTGTCAGCTGGTTCTGACATTGGTCATCTTAGATAAAAGAAGGAAACCACAGCATTTTGCTCCTGGGGTGTAAAAATGAGGCTTGATGATGAAATAGGACAACAGTATTTAAAAGCAGATGACCCTATCTATTCATGACCGAGTTTAGGCATCTCATATATTATTCCATGTGCATCCCTTTTGCTGATACAGCAATAAAAACTGACATGCTTGGGAATAGCCAGTGCTAGTTTTAAAGCCGGAACTACATGGCACAGAAAGTCCATTCACATCCCAGAAAGCCAATTATATCCTGGGCTGCATCCAAAGCAGCATGGGCAGCAGATCAAGAGAGGTGATTCTGCCCCTTAACTTTGCTCTTGAGAGATCCCTACCTGCATCCAGCTCTGGGGACCCCAACACAAGAAGAACATGGAACTGTTGGCAGAGGTCCAGAGGAGGGCCACAAAGAGGGCTGGATCACTTCTCTTATAAAGACAAGCTGAGAGAGTTGGGATTATTCAGACTGAAGAAGAGAAGGCTCTGGGCAAAACCTGATTGCAGCCTTTCAGTACTGAAAGAGGACCTATAGCAAAGATGGGGATAAACTTTTCAGCAGGGCCTGTTCTGTTGCAACAGAACAAAGCATAATGGTTTTAAAGCAAAAGAGAGTTGATTTGGATTAGATTTAAGGAATAAGTTTTCTACAATGAGAGTGGTAAGGTAAAACACTGGAACAGATTGCCCAGAGAGGTGGTGGATGACCCATGCCTGGAAAAATTCAAGGTCAGTTTGGATGGGGTTCTGAGAAACCTGATAAAGTTGAAGATGTCCCTGCTTATTGTGGAGGCTTGGACTAAATGATCTTTAAAGGTTCCTTTCAACCAAAACTATTCTATGAGTGTATGATTCTATAATTTTATGTGTATATATTTTTAATACTTGACATCAGACTCATCGCCGTTATCAGTGATTTACTGAATGGATCTCTTTTTGTCTATTGTGCCAGCTATACATTGATATGTAGTAATGGAGGCTGGATTCAGTGACACAGAGAATCCCTTCTCTTATAACTCGAAAGAGAAGAAATTAATTTTTGTAAGCTTTACAACTACCTGCTGGTCTTTAGCTGTTTACCCAGGATAGCTGGGTATGTCACCCAGATTGGAAGAGCAGCACACTCAGCATGTTTCTCCTACTTACGGCACACCATAGCAGTGCAGGAGCTACACCGGAGGAGTGTGGTCACCAGTGGAAGCATAATTCATTTTGAAAGAACCAGGAAGTGATTGGATACCCTTTGTGGAGACTGTTAATGCTAAACCTGCCCTTTGCTTTGAGCCACCGAATGTACAATGTAGATTTAATGAAGCTGTATCATGATGTGCCCATTTAAGTGATTACAAGCTTGGTTTTTCAATCTTTCTGCAAACACAACACATTCTGACTTCAGTCTAGCAGCTAACAAACAGGGCTCTCCCTGCTTTGAGTTTCAGTGACAACACCATCCCAAAGAGAGCACAGCAGAAAATTTGAAAATAAAATTCTAGACTACTAAAAAAAAATCTATATCTCTTTTTTCCAGAATATTGTTCTTTCAAGGACTGATTTATTTGCTCCTTGACATGATATAGGAAGTTACCACCACAGAGAGGGCATAATTTTTAGAAGGTGTCTGTTAATAAAATGGAACAGAAATATTCAAGCATGTAAGCATCAGAAAGAAAGATAATTAACAGTTCACTTACTACTGATGCAAGCCAATTTAAAAAATAAACCACCAAATAAATCCTGAAGTATGCCTCTCAGCAGAATTTAATGAAATCATAAAAGAAAAAAAATATGCAACTAGTAAACAAAGATGAATTGAAGGGGAAAAATGGTAAAACTTCACCCTGCAGTAATAGGGGTGGGGGGAATTGACATCAAAGGCATTAGTGTGGTTCTTCATCATTAGCCAACTCAGTCAGCTTGTCAGTCTTCCAAGCATTTGACTTTGTATTTGCTGTTACAGGTTCCAAGAGCGATGCAGAACTGTAGGAACAACATTTGTTTGTTTATCCTTCTGGCCAGTATTAAATATTCTGATTCCAACTGGTACATAAGAAATCATACCATGTGCAAAGAAATTTATCCATATAATAGGGCATCTCCAATTTCCTGGAAGGGCTCAGAGTCCACCTGCCATACAATGGACTGAATCTGCAAAGCACACTACCTGAACCCTAAAACCTCATTCTAGAGAAGTGCATTCATTTACTAACTACCTTTCTGCTTTTCAGTAAAGGATTGTCTAAAGATTTTTCTCCCTTCCACATTTCAACCATATTTTCAAAACAACTGAAACCAGAGAGAAAGCTTCTTTCCTACTGAAAGTTTCAAGAGACAGAAAAACATTTAGGATAGGTGTTGCTGAGCTGGAAACAATTGCAAACTTTTCGTACACCTCAGTGAGAACAAGAAAAAGGCCCCCAAGCAGATATGAAATAATTCTTTGTCTCAGACAGTGACCATATTTCATTGGGAAAGGGAGGCAAGATGTCTGCCTGGAATTGGATGCCCCATCCCTGGCAGGTTCATCAGGCTCTGAGAACCTGGTCTAGTGAGAGGTGTCCCGGTCCATGGCAGGCAGTTTAAAACTAGGTGATCTTTAAGGTCTCTTCCAACTCAAATCATTCTATGAGTCTGTAATTAACCAGGTACCTTGCTGCTATTTGAAAAAGAAACAAAAACAGATGTGGAATGAATCAATCAAAAATGAGGTCAGTCTTTAATGAGGAATGGCCTTACCTCCGCTCAGCACTAACAGCAGCTTTTATTGGTGTCTCTCCAATTCCCTTGAATCTTCCTGTGCATTGGAATTCATTATTTGCCTAATAATACCACAAAAAACTGTCCTAGGCTATAGCCCTTTGCAATAAATGTTTCTCTTCTTTAAAGGAGAAGAACCACTTGCTCTCCAAAAACCTAAAATGGTACCAAATGTCATGCAAGGCTGGTAGGAACATTAAATAGCCTCTAGCTCATAGCTCCAATTCTTGACTGACAGCCGGCTGCCAGGCAAACAAGAGCTACGAATTGCATCTATCTCATCCAGAAGTTCAGTTGGTGCTCTGGTCTCATTACAGGTACTCGGAAGATGGAATACAAGGGCAACAGCTGGCACGAGACCTGCTTTATCTGCTCCCGCTGCCAACAGCCTATTGGGACAAAGAGCTTCATCCCTAAGGACAGTCAAAACTTTTGCGTACCCTGCTACGAAAAGCAGTTTGCCATGCAATGCGTCCAGTGCAAGAAGGTAGTGCTAATATTTTGCTTACCTGAAACCTATGGGATTTAAGTCTATCCCATTTTATATCAAAGTAGGTAGAATATCTCATTTATGTATGTGTAAAAAGGTTCAGAATTAACTGATTTTGAGAGATTATATTGTAAGAGAAATTAAGGAGATTATATTGTAAGGTTACTTGTAAGAGAAAACTCCATGACAAAGTCTGGAGAAGCAGAAAGTAAATACTTTATCTAAAATATGAAATAAACTAGTCTTTCCCGAAGAAAGTAACAGTGAAGTTGAAACACATCACGTAATTCCTCCACCATGAAGAAAGGGACAGGTAAAGGTACAGTGATGAGACAAACTCTAGTACATGCATATAAAAAGCAACATACAAAGAGTAGCTTGAAAAACAAAGAGTACAATTGAGAGTGAGATTTTACAATATATGCAGAATAAAGTACTTTTAGTATGGGGCTTCTTTTTATAAATTAGGAAATTACAATAAAGTACTTGCATGATTTTCTTAAGGTCAGCTCCAAGCAAAATTAAGATCTTGCTGTTAAGCCTTCTTCCCCTCCTCCCACACACTAAAATCTCATCACCCTTCCTCTTTATCGAATCAAAATACAAACCTGCCACCCTTAAGAAAATACTTTCTTGTCCTTTTTTTCCCTAAAACAGGCTATCACTACAGGAGGTGTTACCTACAGGGAGCAGCCATGGCATAAGGAATGCTTCGTGTGTACTGGATGCAAGAAGCAGTTGTCCGGACAGCGCTTTACCTCCAGGGATGAGTTTGCGTACTGCTTGAGCTGCTTCTGCAACCTCTACGCCAAAAAGTGTGCTGGATGCACAAACCCAATCAGTGGTAGGTCTCTCATGGCTGGTGCTTTTACATTTCCTGGTGGTTTTGTGTGTTGAGTTGCTACTGAAGGCAAAACTAAACAAGAAGTCTCACCTGATACAAGATATGCTGCACTAAATCTTTTCACAGAACTCCAGCTAGTCATTTTTGAGGTTAAGCAAAAGACAATTACTACTAAGAGACATTTTTCCCTATTTTTTTTTCTTTTGTACAACTTCAGTACAACTTATGATAACTGCCATAGACTCAAATTCATTCTGGAATGCTTCTTTACTAACCTTCTTCTTTTCCTGAGGTATTCTTCCTTCAGAACTATGAATCAAGTCATGGCACATGATAGACTTATTTTTAATTATCTAAATGTACTTCTATAAAACATAAATTAACATAGACATCATAAAGCATTTTGTAAAAAACTGTCAGAATTCTGTTCAGAGGCAGGTGCTTTGCTTTTCTTCTGCTGTATGCTGCAGGGGCATCCCTTGGAAGTTCATTTCTGCCATTACCACTAGGGATAACAGCCTTACTCATTAACTTTGCTGAAAGCAACAGAAGTATTTGAGGATGAGAATATTAGTCACTACAGAATAAGGGTGGCAAAATTAGCACAGCAACAAACAGATTTGTCACTATGGCATTTTTTCACTGCTGTATGTCGGATCTCCATGTCAGTCTGCATCACTTGACGGCTGACCTACTATTCTTTTCTCATAACAGAACGATTTTCCTTTTCAAACAGGACTCGGAGGAACCAAGTACATCTCTTTCGAAGAACGGCAGTGGCATAATGATTGCTTTAACTGTAAGAAGTGCTCCCTTTCATTGGTGGGTCGTGGCTTCCTCACAGAAAGAGATGACATCCTTTGCCCTGAATGTGGGAAGGATATTTAAAGCTCAAACTAAGAGGTGAGGAAGAAAGGAGGAAAGCCGTGCTTGCAATATATAGTCTGAAACACATGGATGTTCAGAACTAGCTTTGCCACTCTGTGTCTCACTGTACTATTAACATTACTTAACCTTTTTCTTTATACTCTCCAAATCTGGAGGGAAAACAACTTGAAAATCTCTAAAAGCAGTATTGGTGTTTAAGATTTCTATCTGTAACAAAAACTAATGCAAAACCCATGATATAAAACTATTTGGCTGGTTTTCACACACCATACTATTTTTAAGGTGTTTTTTTCTTAAAAATTATTCCTGTTACAAGCAAGTGATACAGTTCAAGGATTACAATGGCCACACACAATACATTCATAGGTGGATATTCAGGGTGAAGCCTTCAGCCCACTAAAATCAATGGCAAAGGTCGTTCAATTCCAATAAGGCTGGTCTCACCCCAGTGTTCTTGAGCTATGTGACTAGTGTGTGCTGTCAAGTCTGTAGAAAGATTGCAAAAGTAGAGTGTGTTTCAGTGTACATGGATTTGTGACGTGCCATAAAGAGATAATGATGAAACAGTGGAAGTGGGAGTGCTTCATGACAGGTACATATTTTATTGCATGACCATTGTGTGAAGTACAAGTTCTGATCGACAGTGTCAGTATTACAGTTAGTTGACATTACACTGCACATTGTATTTTTCAAAATAAAATAATTTAAAACAAAACTTTGATTGTGGCTTAATTGTATTTACATAATATTTACAAAAATGTTTTCACATTCTGAAGAAACACAATGCATACAAACACAACCCTTTATGCACCCAGTTTTTGGAGGTGTGAAGTTCAGACAATTCTCAGAAGGGCCCTGCTTTACAACATAGTCTTCTACTAATTGAGGTTGGTGGGAAAACTATCAGCAAAAATGAACATGTGTCCGAAAACACTGAACTGACTGCAGCTGATAAAAATGTGTTCATAGGCTCGAAACTCAAACCCCAAATATTTTTCTTCTCAGCAAGCAAGGAGGTCAAGACAATTCAAAAGACATTCATCTTTGTGAAAGTCAGAAGTTTAACTTCTATAGTAGGGCATGCTTTAATTTTGTTCTCTATTGGGATACAGAATACCCTTTGTTGTAGCATAATTTCTGCTACACGTTTGCCACAGAGGCAACTGTCAGCAACAGCATGCTGGCAGGACAATAACATCAAAAGGAAACAATACAAAGGAAGATAAACCTTTTCCCAAAGCAAACTGCAAGAAATATGGCCATATTATGCGATGTACAATCCCAGTACACCTTCCAGATGGAATTAATTTGTGTCCAGAAAAAGGAGTAAAGAAATATGTCACACCTCCAGCAGGAATCTTCAGACGTGAAATTAAGATTTAGGAATATACTTACTCTATGTGTTACTGGCTAGGGAAAGTTTGCTCTGAGTTTCTGCCACCAGTCTTGAATTTGTCTCTTCTTACCAAGTGCAAAGTGCTCACAGGTCATTCCCCCCTCATTAATTCAACAAGCTAAGTAGATGTATCAGATCAGATTTAGTTTATTGCACACCATTTGAAGACCTTGGCTGGCTGACATTTTTGAAGTGCACACTGTGCTAATCAGAACTCACTGAGTGAATAAATTCTATCCCTTGGTGATTTTATTCTATGATGAAAGCTGTGGCAAATAGCCACAAAAATCACTCTTCTATCTACACTCCAAAAGGAGGGCAAACACCTCACTCTCTCCTCGGGGGCCTGCCAATCCCCCAGCACACTGCAGCTCTGGTCTGGTACTTTGCTGAGAGAAGAAAGATTACTTTGAGCTAAAGGGGTAGTGCCCCTGTACTTGGCACTGATGAGTGGCCACATCTCGAGTCATGTGTTCCGTTTTAGGCCCCTCACTAAAAGGACAGAGGTGCTGGAGTGCATCCAGAGAAGGGCAATGGAGCTGGTGAAGGGGCTGAAGGTGGGAGTTGCTTAGTCTGGAGAAAAGAAGGCTGAGCTGAGATCTTACTGCTCTCTACAACTCCCTGAAAGGAGATTGTAGCAAGGTGGGGCTTGGCCTCTTCTCTTAGGCGGCTTGTGATAGGACAAGGTCAAACAGCCTCAAATTTTGATGAGGGCAGTTCAGGCTGGATATTAGGAAAATTTTCTTGACTAGATGTGGTAAAGCAGTGGAACAGGCACCCAGGGAATGGTGGAGTCACCCACCATCCCTGAAAGTGTTCAAAAAATGAGCAGACACTTTGCGATGTAAGTTAGTGTGCACGTGGAATTCAGTTGAAGGTTGGACTTGATGATCTCGGAAGTCTTTCCCAACCTTGTGGATTCTAAGAAGGCAGTAGGAGCAGCACAGCTTGCACCTTGGCTCCCAAGCGCTACAACAGATGGCAAAGTGGCCCCAGCTTTGGGGAAAGGTAGGTGAAACATGACAAGCCTGGAAAGCATCCCAGCCTGGAAACAGGACTGCTACCATGCAACAGCAGCATCACGCTACTATTCCAGTGCAGTTCTGCACATCTCTGCTCAACACATACCAACACACACGCGCTCCTAGCAACTGGAACTATGCAAAATCCACCCTAGACTCTAGACCACTGACAAAAAGCCAGCCACAAAACAGTATTCCCATCAGACGCTAGTGCAAAACCCAGCATTCCACATGATACTAACTGGTGCTACAGCTGCAAAGCAGCTACTGACCCTTTCACCCTGTAAGCTTTAAGTGCTGATCACTTCAAGTCCACCGAAATACAACGGTATAAAATGAACATTGTAATTACATCACAAAAACAAATCAGCACTGTTTCATTTGCTTTTAATTTAATTTATTTAAATAGGATAAGGCTACTTAAAAGACAAGTCTTTACATACAAAATGTACATTACGTTAAAGTTTGCTGTACTCAAGTACAAAAACTGCACAAGTGTTTAGTAAAAGGGAAACAGCACACCATTTCAAAACGCACATTCTTACCATTTTACAGCATTCAAGAAGTGCCTTTTACGTCGTAACAGTGAATGGAGAACTTCTGTAAAGTAATGAACTAAGCTACAGTTTTTGGTTTCAATATAAACCAGTGTTAAAAATGTAAACAAACTTTCAGATCTCTACTGAGCTTCTTTTAGTGGGTTTAACTAAGTGGATTCAGAGGTTGGTTCTTTTTTTGTTTTACCAAGTCTGGGAGCATTGTTATTACTTACCATCCATATCTGAAGCTGATCTAAATTGGCTGCACCCTGAGACACTGAGTTTTAATAAAAATGTTTCCATCAACTTAATTGGATTGTTGCCCTGTAAGGCACTACCAATAATCCAGATGAAACACCAAGTTTCACAGAAAACCAAAATTCATCTTAAATCATCAAAGGAAGGGAAAACAGGTTTGTGAGTTTTTTTCTAGAGTGCAATTACATGTGTTAATGCTCTCTAGGTAGTTCTGTCTTCCTATCCACGTCCCTTTCCAACTGTTTGTATGCTAAGAAAGCACTGGTCTGCATTCCGCTGGTTTTCCCCATATTTTATAAGCATGATTGTAACCAGGAAAACAATCAAATTTGCTACATTGGCACATTTTTACACTTATGCATGTATAAAATATGCCTGTGTACTTAAGAGAACATGGCACTATTCCACTCACTACTTCCTCTCGAAGTTTCATATCAAACAGTCTAATCACATATTTCCATCTGTGCATTCCTTATTTCATATCAAGAGAAACTTCAATTTGAAGTAATGCTGCTAAAATAGTTCATCTCTTTTTACCAACCTAACTTGCACTGCAAATTCTACACTCCTGTGCAACAAAAAGGAAAAGAAATTGTTGTAGACTATCTTATCAGCAGAATGGTCAGTTTTCTCACCAAAACTAATTACCTTTTTAAAGCCAAGAAGGCTTTAGAGATCACTCTAAATTTCAATAGCTGTTTTAACTATTTAACCAGACATGGAACAAAACTGAATCTTAGTGAAACAATGTGTGAATCACAGTGACATGGAGGAGATGAACTATAATAATCTTGAAAACTAAGAGCAAGGGGTTTAGCATAGTGTAATATCACCACCTTTTAAAGAAGTAATTAACTACTTGGTGTACAAGAGTGGATACTTTTAAGGTGACTGGTGATAGTGACTCCAGCTTTACAACAGGGAGCTGTTAAACTTGTTAAAACTTCACAGCAATCTGAATCTCTGTAAGTTTTTAAAAGAATTTTATTTAAACTGTTTAAATATGACCTATCTATTTGAAAATATGGAAGCAATATTTATGTTTCAAGCACCATTAGCTACTTCATGGCCATGTAACATGCTGGATTTTCTTCTTTGCTTCCGAAGGCTTTAGGTCATTCTGGAATACAAGAAAATACAGAAGTATTCTTAGAGATACTAAGCAAACAGGAGTCAGTCATTAATCTGACATATTTCTATCTGGTACTATTACAGTATTCAGCTGCAGGCTACTACAACAGCTTTCTATTGCCATCTTGTGGAGAAAACTACATATCACAGAACTTCTCTGGTGAAGACAAAAACAGAGCCAATGAATTTAACCACCTGCAAATCATACACGTGTTTTGGTTTTTAGCAACCTAAAATTAAATATTCTTATATATTCAAACATTTCTTTCAATTATGCAGCTTAGAAATGGGTACATATTGGAGTTTCCAAACATACTTCTGACGTTATTTCAGAAGGTTGTCTTCTTAAAATACTTGTTGAAATGGGATTGTACAAGGAAAAATCCCCAAATATACAATCAATTTACTTTTGTCAAATAGTAAAAGCATTAAAAAAAGAAAAAGAAAATTTGGTCTTCCTTTGTAATGACCTGTATAAAAAGAAGAGAAATAATTGCCAAAGCCTCAGATGAACTCATGTTTCAAGCCACCCTGCCCCAAAAAACCTGTAAAAATCAAAAGAGCCCAAAGAAAAGCAATGGCAGATAAAGTGGTGAAATAGTTCATTCCCTTTCACCATCTAGAATAATAATTTTTAAAAAATCTGAGAAATTAGAGCTTTAATAGTTCACACAAGCAGAGTAAAGACAGGTATATAAGTTTTCAAGAACATACTGCAACACACTGGTTCAGGAAGCACAATCTAGAGATCTCTCTTCTCTTTAGAAGACTTCCAGTGTTAATTTATTTACAGGAATCCTGTGGACTGCAACCATTGAAAGGTTTAAGGGAATTAGACCCAAAGATAATAGCGATAGTTTTGTGCTATTCATCAAGTTTTTCTTGAAAGTCAAGGAACAGTCACTTGCTTGGAGACACAATTGTCTTTACAGTCATTACACTAAAAATAGATCAGGCTTTACAGCCATCTGCCAAGTACACTGATTCTTCCTGACTGCATCACTTACTATTCAATAGCACATTCTTCAATTTCAGATGGTAAAGCAACATCCATAGAGCACACTTGCCTAACTTCACGTGTCTGACCAACATCAAACAAGGTATGACTGAACTTACAGGTATTAACTGGAACAACCTAAACTGCGGCTAATGTAGAAAGTCAAAGGTCAGAGGTCATAGCTTCTGCGTGTCAGTCATGCAGTGGCACTTAAAAATGTCATCACTGTGTCTACAGAACATTTAAATCAAATATAAAGAAGCTGAGAGGTGTATACTAAACAAGTTTCAAAAGCTCTGTAGGTTCAGATCTGACCAATACTTGGAAGAGTTCTAAATACTAAAAGAAGTTAGTAATACAGGTAGTAGGAAACACACCTCCCAAGCATAAATTCCGTTCAGAGCCTCAGCCATGATTCTTTTAAAAGTTGCTAAAGCTGTCTTTCAGAACAGCCATGTGTTTAGGTACTCATGTTTAACAGAAGTCTGATGGAATGCACCAATCCATGCAGCAGGATATTATCTGCATTCTTTCATTAAAGGATTTTTAAAAAAGATAATAATAAAAAGCCTTTCATGGGGCAATATTGAGAAAACAGAAGTTCAGTCTCATGCCTTGGGAAAATTCTAATCAATTTAACTGCACATTGCATATCTAAAGCTCCCCCTGCAGTTCAGTTGAGAACAGCTATTTCTATTTCTTCCTTTGAAGCCCAGATTTATTCCAGATATTCCCGTATTCCAGTGGAAATGTGAAAACTCCTTCATTTGTATCATGAAGGAATACAACACAAGTGTTAAGACCTATTCCTATATCGTGGCATGTTTTTAAGAGACGGCCCATTGCTCTTTGCTCACCAGCAAGCCCCTTGAGACTAATCACACCACTATCAAAACCAACCACTGTTCTTTCTCCCTATCTGGCAGCTACAGTCAACACCATTACCTACACCTTCAGAGATACGCCTTGCTGAATTCACAGATCCTGCCTTAGCTCTTCACTCATCACTTAAGCTCACCACCTTCATTCTGCCCTCATCCGTAGTGTAGTTCTTTTATGCACAGAAAATTTGTTTGTAGCCAAATCTAACTTGCAGAAATAAGGTGACTATTTACCTTCATGGTTAGCAACTCACCCATCAGACTTCTGGGTGAGAACAGCACCCTTGTGTCCAAGATCTCAGCATGTCTTTCTCATGGCCTTTCAGAAGCCCAGGTACCTGATTAGAATTCTGCACATATCAAAGCAAGCACTCGACCTTTGGCATCTCACCTCGACTGATACGGTTTGTTGTTACAGCTTCTCATTCAGACCCACAGCCTCAGCACTCTCCAGATTTACACAGCCAGCTCCTTCCTCTAGCTTGCCAATTGCTATGTGAGATTTAAAACAGATGGCATTCTTCCTCTAAGGATATATTCTATGGCTCTCAGCATCTCACTCCAGCTCCTGAAACATCGCGTCCTTTACGTTGACAAATGAGAGCTTGTCCTACTCAACCATTCAAGTGAGATTGCTACAAATAGTTTAAGTTTTTCTTCCCTGCTAGAGAAAACAAATCATTTGTCCTCCCTTCACAGCTGTTTTCATACTCTTCTACGATACCTGTTTTTTCTCTCAGACCTACCAGTAGAACTAGTTTGTGTTTTGACTGCTATCAGCACCACCTTAAGTATAACTTATTCACTTTAAAATAAACACGCCTATTTTCTGTAGAGTTGCATCTCTCACATGGAAGTTTCCTATGGGCAAGTACAAATTTCTTTCCTTCTGATATTTCCCAAACTAGCTACACTTTTGTCTGTTTCTAAATACTCTACTGTTACTTTAAAATAAAATCCCCCTAACTTTGGCTCCTGTAAATCTCAATTTAAAAAAAGCTGCAAAACAAGATACTGCACAAACATACCGGCAAATCAGATTCCTCTTTTGGAACAGACCTCTTTAACTTCACAACAGTAGTTCCTGCTATTGGAGACAAAGGGTAAACCTTCAGACTAGTCAACACACTGCTGTCAGTCTTTGAAATATTGTTCTGCTTAGCCTCATTATTCCTTATTCCCCCCAGCTTAGCGTCCTCTGACAAACTGGAGGCTGAAATGTATGTTGAAGCATTTGAAGGAACTGATAATCTTCTAACTGTGTTGGTGGTGCTTCCAGCTGGAGGAGGTTTCAGGCGATCGGCAGCTCCGTTCTCTGTCTTCTTCACCTTTATGCTTGTACTTGTTGAATTGCCATCAAATACAATTAATGGTCGTTTCCTTAAACCTTCCACTGTTGTAACACTGAAAATACAAATCATAAAGTTCGCAGAAACATAGGTTAGATGATCAAAAAATAGCACATCCACAACATGAGTAGCGAAAATGAATTTTATCTTGTCTTAAGTAAATTTATATCCAAAATACTAGTATTAAACTCCTAAGATGCTCCAAACTTAAATAAATATATTCATATACACTCACATATACCTAAATAAAAATAAAAAGCATTAAAATCACTTCCAAAATATAAAGGCACAGAGGGCTGTGTGAGGACCAGTGTTCCTCAGCAAAAAGAGTTGTGTGAGGAACTGCCTAAGCAGACAATTATAACTGTACAACCAAAGGCTCTATGCTTATACCACTGTAGCTATTTCAGAGTGACTACAGAGATAATAAGTGTTAAGTATTTCAACAGATGAGTATTTGAGAAAGTGTGTGCTGCCTTACCTACAAGAACAGCATCTCATATTCTGATACTTCTAAATTTCCCTGTTTCCACTCCTATTTAAAATCATAATGTTAAGGTAAATCCAAAAGATTGTTAGTCAAAGAATAAAAACATTAAGCAAAAAAAGCACACCTTTTTAAAATAAGTTGTCTTTGAACAGGAGCCCTAAGTGGATTTAATGACTTTTTTAAATAGTTTGTGCCTTTAAGCCTATGTGTAGTCAGAGCTGGACAGTTTAGTAACCACTAATTCATGAAAAGGAATACTATCAAGCTAATATCAAAACACTATTACCAGAAAACATCTTGACTGAGGAAAAAAATAACGCACAAAGTTAACATAACTCACACTATATGAATTCGGAGTTTTAAAAAAGCAATACTCAAGAATGACAGAAAGTGTTTGGAAAGTGCAGATTTAACAAATAAAACACCCAAACCACCATTAAGGTATATAATATTCCTGTTTAGAAACTTCGGTTTTCAGTATACACTGACTCCTCAGTCATCTAATTCTAAACGTGAATAAAAGTAGAACACAGTGTTTGCAACAAATGAATATATTCATTAATTTGCAGTTAATGAATCTGACAATATTGATGTTAGGTATCTCAACAGACTTTAAATTAAGCCACAGACAGAGACTCAATCAGTTGGACCTGGAACAACATTAGATTAGTAGCTGCTGATAATCCTCACGTATTAAGAAATTGCTTGCACAATTGCTGTCAAAATCAGGGGGTTCTTTAAAAAGATGAAACTAGTCACAGCTCATAAAGCAAGAAGGAGTTCAGCCCTTAGTCAGACTTTTTTTCAGTCACCTACCTTACCTAAATCAGTCTGCTTTTCCTATGGAGATGAGGGTTTTTTATATATGCAGATTGGTGAAGAGTGGCAAATTAGGAACTAACTAAAATTCCAGGATTGTTATCTATTCTAAACGGAATTTTAGAATTGTAGCACTTGTACAAATGACCACATGCCACAATACAGACAATGTTCCCAGAGAAACACTTTCGGAAAGTTCCAGAAGAATTTGGATGCTGTCCCATCAAGAACTGTCACATCCAATTTTTAGATACATGTCTCACAAAACAACACAGGACCTTGGGTGTGACGTTTGCTTTGTTTATATTAAGTACAGGCAGTTTAAGAGCTTCAGAGTAGGACTCATATTAGCCAACACTCTTCTGAGGGAGGACACTGGTGCTGAAATGAACCTTTCTGGGATTGTGTCCCCTTCTGCGGGACACCTTCTGTGAAACCTGTATTTCAGTGTACATCTACATCCTAGAGAAATGTTCTACCCACACTTTGGACTGGACTGGGCTGGATGGAGGGCATGCTCTAATCCTGTTGTTTACTTTGTAGTGCATGGTCAGGAATACAAGATTTACTAGAGGAATCAAAAGTTTCATGACATGAGCAATCTGGGTTTCCACTCATGTGATTACTCATGCAGCCAAGATGGCCTCTGGGCAACTCCCAATCATTAGGACAACTTAATGAAAAATGCTCCTAATTTTGTCCAGCTTAGTCTAGAACTTAAGGTAGCAATCTAAAACCAGAGAGAAATGTAGGTTTTAGCTCCACACCCTGATTAACCTAAATATTTGTCTGTTACCAAAACAGGCAGGTGTGGTCACCTTTACCGTGAAGATCTGACACTGGTCAGAAGTACAATGTTTTACCCTGAACTCAGTATTATCAGCATATTAGCAGTTCTCAGGGAACACTGAAGTGGCCTCTCAGGTGACTGAGCAGAAATAATGAGCCCTACCAAGACCACACTCTAAGCACGCACAGCACAGTGCTCCTGGAGACTGAGCATCCGCAGTGAGTCTTCAGATATGATGGCACTTCACAAGCTATACACACTCTGAGACTCATACTATCCTCTTTCTTCCAGTAGGCAAGATGATCTTGCAGATCTACAAAGTTAACCATCCCTGAACATGAACACTATTTGAAGTTGGATAGACCGTGCTTGTTTTTATTTGGTATGAGTGCCTGCAAGCTCAAATATTCAGTAATGAGATGCATAAGCCATCATGTGTAACCTCAGATATTTAGCTCTTTTACTGAGGTATAACATGTTACTTCAACTCAGCTGATACACAGCAAGTGTTCTAGAACCCAACATTAACCACCATCAGTAAAACTAAACGCAGTATTCAACACTGACTTTTAAATTTCAACGTGTTTTATCTATCTGTAACTACTAGAGGCAAGCCAACGCACACTGAGCTGTGCCGATCAAGACTCCAAGCCTCATACTAACTCCAGTGCATGCTGTAAAGCTGCGCTTTCCACAGAGAAACTCATCAGAGCTCCTGCTGTTCATACAATCCATCAGTTTATCTGATTTCTAAACTGAACTAACAGCACACTGAGCTCCTATCTCTGGCTTGCATGTAACTTTCAGCCTCAAAATACCTAGGCATTTTGTTTTGTTTTTAGAAACAAGAACACCAAGTTCTACTTCCTCCTCTGCACAGTGGCATTGTGTCAGTTCTGTTTAAGTGGTGCACGCAACTATGAGGAAAAGTGTAATATCTTAATATCCAAAAAGACAATTGAAGTTCCTTCATTTCTTTAGGGTTAGTAATACTAGCAGTGAAAGATTAACTTTTCTAGACAGTTTTTGCCAGCGCATTTGTTAAATATGAAAGAGCTAATAAACACAAAAACAGTAACTGCTGGAAAATCTTAAGACTGTCTAAAAACAGAGCAAAAGACTAAGTCTAGTGTGCTAGATGTTAAGTACAAAGAACAACTGGTAGAGAGAAGCAGACTGATAGATTAAACTTATCTCCTTATACTTACTGTTTTCCCAGCAAATACTGCCTAAGTTTAACCATTATTGCATTTTAGTGTACCAAAATAAGAGCCCCTAAACTCATTGTACATACAAACTCTGGATGAAGCCATCCTCCCATCTAAAAATTAACATTACCTTTTTCGCTCAGAAACGTCCAGCCTGCTATCTTTATTTCTTTGATAAAAAGGTCTTTTGCACCTATTTCAGCACACCAACAGTTTCCTACCCAAACACTAACCTCACACTTCCATCCTCAAGTCCACAGATGTAAACAAACTGATGCATTATAACCTCTTATGCACATGGAAAAATAAACCTGATATAAGACAGCTCAGCGTTCTAGCCACTGCTACAATTTTAAAAAACTAAAAAACCCCAAATCGCTTGACAGAATTTGTTTAGCTCTTCACAGTTAGAAACCTCAGTAAAGCAAAAAGAGACTGAAGACATCAACAAAGTGTAATACTGGAAAACTACAGGAATTTCCATCCACCTTTCCTTCATATTTACTGCTGAATGTATCAGAACACCACTCATGAATATCACGTGTCAAAGTCTTGGGCAGGGGGAAGGTTGAGTGAAGAAATTCAGTAAAACAAACTTTTGAGGAAGATTTTGCTTTCTGAGCAAATACAAACAGAAAGATTTTTAAAACAAGGCAGAATAGTTCTCTCAGAAAGGAAATGTTAGTTTTGAAAGACATACAAAATTGCTGCAGCATGCACCCCTCACTCTAGAGTAGGCCACCCCTGTACAGGAGCAAGCATAGTTAAATATGCTTTTAATACTTTCCTTAAACACTGCAAACATGATTATTAATTAGCAATTACACAGTGAAACAAAAAATATTTCCTTTCTCTTCATTATAAAGTTCCTTGAAATGTACCAATAACTCATTATCAACACACGCTGGGGGATAAAGGAACAATGCCAATTCCCTGGATCAATACAGACTGGGGGTGAAGGGATTGAGAGGATCCCTGCTGAGAAGGACGTGGGGATACTGGTGGATGAGAGGCTGGACATGAGCCAGCAACGTGTGCTCGCAGCCCAGAAAGCCAACTGTGTCCAAAACAGTGCGGCCAGCAGGTCAAGGGAAGGGATTCCATCCCCCTGCTCTGCTCTGGTGAAACCCCACCTGGAGTGCTGCATCCAGATCTGGAGCCCTCAGCACAGGAAAGACATGGACCTGTTGGAGTGGCTCCAGAGGAGGGTCATAAAAATGATCATAAGGAAAGGCCCGAGAGAGTTGGGGTTGCTCATTCTGGAGAAGAGAAGGCTCCAGGAAGACCTTACTGCAGCCTTTCCGTACTTAAAGGGGACATATAAGAAAGATGGGTTTGTAGTGATAAGACAAGGTGTACCAGTTTGAAACTACAAGAGGGTCGATTTTGATTAGATATAAGGAAGATGTTTTTTACAGGGAGGGTGGAAAAACACTGCAACAGATTGCCCAAAGAAGTGGCAGATGTCCCATCCCTGGAAACACTCAAGATCAGACTGGACAGGGCTCTGAGCAACCTGACAGAGCTGAAGATGTCCCTGCTCACTGCAGAAGGGTTGGACTACCGACCATCAAAGGTCCCTTCCAACCCAAACCATTCTACGGTTCTGTGAAAAGAAGCACTATAAGCAAGATAGCATGAATAACATTTAGATGACAAAAGAAAAAAAATTATCTTCCCCTTTTTCCTATTTTTGCAGTAGTAGAATCTAACACTTCTGACACAGACAATCCAACACAGTATTCTCCGTAAACTGTAACAATGTCCAAAAGCTGTACAAGCTTCATTAATCAGGCAAAGATTAAACTAAATGCATTGTCCTAAATTGTCCAAGTCTGGCCCAATAAAGATAAATTACCTTTTATTCTCACTTTTCAAGTCATTTTGCTGTCTTTTCTTTTCCATCATTTTCCCCCATCTACTTTTTGGCAAGTCACGCTGAGGCAAGGGAATGGCATGTTGAATATAGAGATCAGTGAGCCCATCTTTGTCCATCTTTACATCATTTTCGACTAATATATTTTTCTGTGGGGAACAGAAAAAAAGTTGTTATTTTTATGGCAAATTCAATCTTAAACCATCTGAGTGGCATAATGCCTTATTTCAAAATCCACTGTAAAGTACTGTATTGGGCGAGGATTCCAGAAGTGAGGGGGTGGCTGGGGTGATCAGTTTGGAGAGGCCACGCATGACCTACCCAGTGCCAACAACAGCCTGGTCTCCCACCTTCCTACTGTCAACTTCCTTCATTTTCTGTGTGGATTTCACTCAGTCCATCCCTTCAGTGAGGCAATGGGAAACACGGGATGTTTGGTAAGTGCACAGTGGTTTCTTTTTCTACCACCTGCAAGTGCATTTCTTCACGTCTCCTCATGTGCCTCTTCCCGTGTGTCCTTTGGAGTCTCCTGCTCCCAGTGTCTGCTGCTCTTTAAGTGCATTTGAGTACAGGTGCCATGAGCAGCTCTGCTTCAAATTCTGGGGTGTGATGGGCTGCTTTCTTTGACAGTGTGAGAGACATATGGATCCAGCTGTGACCAGCACTGGGCAGTTATTCACCTTTGCCCACACGGGTCAGCTCTGCAGCCCATCTCTACCCAAAATTCTGCATGTTTTCCCAAGGAAAATAGCAGCCAGAAAAGGGAAAAGTTATGACAGACACACTGTTGATGGTTTCATGCACTCTTAAACACACTTCCCTGAATCCAACCACAATACTAGAGCTCGTCTTCACACTTCTAGAAAACAAACAACTAGAATGTAATGCAAGTCAAACTTACAGATGTAGAGACGTGCTTTCTTCCCCAGTTCCCAAAGAATAATGGAGATGAGTTTCATCCCAACATGAGGAAGAACTTCCTTACAGTGAGGATGGCAGAGCACTGGAACAGTCTGTCCAGGGAGGTCATGGAGTCTCCCTCTCTGGAGACATTCAAAACCCATCTGGATGTGTTCCTGTGTCCCCTGCTCTTGCTGACCCTGCCTTGGAAGGGGGGCTTGGACAAGATGATCTCCAGAGGTCACTTCCAACCCTAACTATTCTGTGATTCTAGGAACCATCGGTTAGAACACCAGTTTTCTCTCAAATCGTGTATCGGGTTGTGAACATTTCTTGGTAACTCATGCCAAATTTATGGAATGAGAAAAAAACTCCACTAACATCCTACAAATTGAGGTCACTGAGAGCAGGTCAAGCCTCTGCCACTACTGGTTCTGGCAACACTTCATGACTTCTGATGCTGGCCTGAAACCTGTCCATACAGGCTCCATGGACAAAAGCATATGAAAATTCTTTGAGAACCCTGAAACTTTGATTATTATTGTTTCACACATCTGAAATGTGCAGCCAAGGCGGTAACTAGCATTCCAAACAACATCAACTAAAGCTTTGTATGGTCCTAAACTGTTTGTAACTCACTTTCAAACTCAACTTTTTTTCAGTTATCAAGTATTAATAAACATAATGTTTGCGTATTTAAGCATTAGCTTGACTAATTACAGAGGCTGCATTTCTTTAATTCACAGAATCACAGAATTATTAGAGTTGGAATGGACCTCTGGACATTTTCTAGTCCAACCGACCTGCCAAGGCAGGGTCATCTAGAGCAGGATACACTGGGGATGGACGTGGCAGCTTTAATGTAAAGCTCATCCTTCCACCATCAGTTTTACTGTATGCAGACACTGTCTCGATTTGGGCAAACTGCTCTTTAGCAGCTTCGGTGTTCAAACACAGTCCCTTTGCAAACACGGAGACATCTCCCGCGCCAGGGCCTCCTCTCCGCAAGTTCGTGGTGTCCAGAGCACCGACTATGTGCCTGCTTTTCCCTGAGCGCCGTGACTCTCCTCGCCCCGCCTCAGGGGCCGCCGCTCCGCCCGGCCCGGCTCCCCGGACGCACCTGCTCCAGGGTGAGCCGCAGGAATTCCTCCGAGAGCAGCTCCGGGTGCAGCAGCAGCAGCTCCGACTCCGAGCGCCCAGACTCCCGCTCCTCCTCGCCGCCGCCGCCCGCCCGGCCCTTTCCCTCTGCCGCCATCTTCTTCCCCCGGCGGCCCCTTCCCGGACTCCCACAATCCCGCGCGGGCAGGGAAACGCGTTGCCAGAGCAGCCGCGCGGCGCGGTGGCGTCACAGGCTGGAGGGGGCCCGGGGCGGCGGGGCCTGGGAGCGCTCCGCGGGGCAGCCGGCTCAGGGGGAATGCACAGAACCCCACAGAATCACGGAATATACTGAGTTGGAAAGAACCCGCAAGGATCACTGAAGTCCAGCTGCTGGCCCTACACAGGACAGCCCCAAGTATTACACCCTATGTCTGAGAGCGTTTTCCGAATGCTTCTTGAAATCCTCCAGGCTTGGTGCTGTGACCACTTCCCTGGGAGGCCTGTTCCAGTGCCTGACCACCCTTTGGTGAAGAACCTTTTTCTGACATCCAACTTAAGCCTCACCTGATACGACTTCAAACCATTCCCTTGGGTCCTGTCACTGGTCCCCACAGAGAAGAGATCAGTGCCCGCCCCTGCACTGCCCCTCATGAGGAACCTGTAGACTGCAGTGAGGTCTCCCCTCAGTCTCCTCCAGGCCGAACAGACCGAGTGACTTCAGCTGCTCCTCACACTTCTTCCCCTCAAAACCCTTCACCACGCTCGTGTCCCTACTTTGGATGCTTTCCAAAGCATAGTTTTATGTCTTTTTTATATTGTGGCACCCAAAACTGCCCCCAGCACTCGAGGTGAGGCTGCCCCAGTGCAGAGCAGAGCAGGACAATCCCCTCCCTTGCCCGGCTGGCGATGCTGTGCCTGATGCCCCCCAGGACAGGGTTGGCCCTCCTGGCTGCCAGGGCACTGCTGACTCATGTTCAACTTGCTGTTGACCCCCGGGTCCCTTTCCACGGAACCGCTCTCCAGCCTCTTGTTCCCCAGTCTCTCCGTACACCCAGAGTTGTCCCATCCCAGGGACAGAATCCAGCACTTGCCCTTGTTAAACTTGATACAGCTGGTGATTGCCCAGCTCTCTAATTTGTCTGGGTTTCTCTGCAAGGCTTCTCTGCCCTTGAGGGAGTTAGGTGTTGCTGATAAGGTGAGGTCATCCTCCAGCTGATAGCATTGAACTGGGAGAACATCTATTTTATTGTCATTCTGTCAGCATACAAGAGTATGAACTCTTTGTGCTGCTGTATGCCGGAACTTTGCTACGGAATTAAACGGGATCTCCGTCCTGCCCATAGCTGCGACACCCATTGGTTAATGCCGCTTGATGTGCAGTAACAAAAGTTGCTTTGTAATTCCAAAGTACAATAGCTGCCTGCTCACTGGAGTTTGTCACTCGCTTACATGTTTAAAAGAAGAATAGGGAATTACAAATAGTTACATGAGTAAATAACAATGTAGTTGTTACAATATAAAATTACAAGATAATTTGAACTACTTGACGCATTTTACAGAATTACAAGGCAACAATGTAACACAATAAAAGTACATCCATGCGGAAGGAGTTGCAGATAAACGATTATGTATGTCACATTATAGCTACATGTATGCAGCACTTCAGAGGGCATAATTTCAAATTTCAATATTTAAAAATAATTTAAGTGTACAAGTAAGTAGTAACAATAAGTCACATGGCTTCCTCAAAAGCGTCTTCTGGCAGTATATACAATTTGTTCCCTTGTGCTTTTCCTCTTCAGGGAAGCTGCATCCAAGGGGAAGCGCAGGCTGGGTGCCAGCGCTGCCAACTGCCCAAAGCCCTAACTTTCTAGTTCTGTGCCCAGTAGGCACACAGCTATAGACTAGTTCTATTTTCATTTTCTCATTCATTTCTCACTTCAGCCAATTATGTCACAAAATAACTGAACTCAAGTAATCTTGTAAATGAATATAGCTTCTAAGGTGAATGTTCAGCCTGTATTTTGGTGCTTATTTCAATGGATGAAATTACTTTCTTTTAAATTACATGTATCATCTCCCTTTTCCTAAAGTACTTCATAAGTTCTGTCCTCACAGAAACATATCCTTGCTAACCAAATGAGTTCTGCTGATCAAGATTTTTACCCTGTGATTTTCTTATGTTACTATTTACTTTGTAGGCACTTGTACCCAAAATTATAGCTCCTCTTTGGTTAACCAAAGCATGTCCTGTCACAATAAAGTTCTGATAGGGATGAAATGTAAACAGTCTGATAAAAATATAATGTTTCTTTTCCAATTGCTGTAAAAATAACAGAATTTTAATAAGCTATGTTGTTTTCAGCGATTTTTTGAATGATCCTATTGCATTTCATAACAGAGATTTTTTGGGTATTTTTTTTATTAATGCAATAGGGTAATTTCAAATAAATGATACCAGGTACCATTTCCCATTATTTTTCTTTTTAAGATTTTAAAATTAGAAAAAGAATACATCAGTTCTGATACATTCCTCTTTAGCTGTATGTATTCAGTAGCTGTATGGGTTTTCCCAAAATAGCGTCTTTCACCCAGTGTGCAAGAGGCCAATCCACACAGAGAATTGAGATATTTGAATTATTTAGTGTTCTGTGCAGAAAGGCATGCTGGCTAGCAAATCCACAAAGCCAGCATGATGACCATGAAAACTTCTCACTATTTATATGTTTTAGCAAACAAAGGCATTAATGTTCATTGACTACAAATTACATAGTTTTTTTATTAATTAGTCTTCTATTGGTTAATGATTCTCTCACTTCTCATGCTAATTAGCCCGCACGCTCAGTCTTTCTCTTCACTTGAGCCAGTGGGTTTCTTGGGTCAGTTTTTTGGGCCATGAGTCAGTGATCGTAGCTCTTCCCCTGCCAGAATTACCTTTTAACCAGTCAGAGCTGATTTCAGCGGAGTTGTTGAGCAGGCTTTGTTAGTTTCTTCCTTATCTTGGGAATTCTGCCAAATATATTTGTAGCCCACAAGGTCTGCATTCTTTGTGTCCACTATCAGTAGCACATCCTTCTCCTTAAGCTTTGTTAACCTCCTTCTAGGTCACTGAGGCATGTCAAGCTCTAAACTTTAACAAGGCAATTCTACCGACAAGTAATTTATCTTTTTAACATATAATAGTTGAGAGTTATATATATATATATATATA
>VZRV01003339.1:25698-179581 GCA_013398115.1 Falcunculus frontatus | reverse complement strand
CGCGGCAGGTGCTGGGGAAGGGCGGGCGGCGGGGGAGGCTCCGTGCCCGGCCGGGCGGAGGCGGGAGCACCGGGGCCGGTCGGTGGCGGGCCTGGCTGCGCGCGGTGTACGTGAGGGGACGGGCAGCGTATCCCTGTCCTCCTGGGGGCTCCTCGGCTCGGGAGAATCGTATCCACAGGTTGATTAGAGCCCGCACAGGGTGTAGGAGTGCGTGCAGGTGAGGGAGCGGTGCGGAGGTGAGGGAGGCAGGGTGTTGCTCTCCAAGGCAGGGACCAGCACAATGTAATGCAAGGTTATTGCTTAATTGGAGCGGGGGAGAGCTGCTTCCCACTTCTTGCAGGAAATGATTGCGTGCGAGGTTATTATTGCGCTTAAAAATCAGTGTCTACTAGACTGATAATTTTCTTGACTATTGCTTTATTTTTCTTTGACAGCAAAACATTCCCATTGTCTTGTTTTCCGGAATCCTGAACATCTAAATGTGCTATAAAAAAATACTATCTGTAACTATGGGGTGGCCTCTTCCACTTTAAAGGAACAGCCTGTTCTGCAGAACCTGTTCCTTTACAGTGCTCACAAGCCCCTAAGGTTTCATAAATGATAACAAGATAAATGCTAAAAAAGAAGTTACGTTCAGGTCATGAGTGTTGGCATTGTTTGTTCCTAAAAGCTTTTTCTCACAGCTTTTTTTTTTTTTTTTCCCTAGAACGGATGTATTTATTTCTTTGTTACCAGACTTATGTAGTACTATGGATTTTTTTGTTTTTGTGTTCAGGAGTCGTGTATCTGTTAAAAGTTCTTTCATACCTTTACTTTTCATCTCCTTTCATTTAGGAAATTTGTTTGGACTTTTTAACACATCTTGGTCAGGAGCAAAATTTTGCATTTCTCTCAGTGGCACACATTAACATTTTTACTTTGGGCTTCAGGAACGTTAATTAAGTCCTTGGCAACTTCAGGTATGAAAGCTGCCTGGCCTCTGCAGATGGTAGTTTATCACTTCAGGCTACACAGAGGCTGTTAAGAACTGTTGGGGTTGTTTTGGCAGTCAGTCTTAGGACAGCTCTCTCTAACTTAAAATGCTGTGTTTCTTTTGATAATGTTGGAGGATACATGGCTGTGTTGCCAGACTTGCATTGTCATTTTACCATTTCTCTAGTGCTTCCTGGGTTTGTTTGGTTGGGGTTTTTTTGTTGAAGATCATAACAGTAATTTACACTTCAGGTGAGGATGGAACTTGAAAATGTCATGGAAGCCCAAACTAAAATCTTTTTAACTTCTGAAAAACCCAAGTAACGAACTCTGAAGTATTTGGCATTAATGCTTACTACTGTATCTTGGTAATATGGTTTGCTTCTAGCCATAATCTTAGTTTTATATAATTTTATTTCATGACTACCTGCAAGTTGTGTACCTTACCTTTTCTCACTCAGTTATGGACTTTTAAACCATGGTTTTTAGTATTCTCTTGCAAAAACTAAGGGTTTTGTTAGATGTAATAATTGGAAGCTAAATTTGTTTTGACTGTGTTTAGTTTCAGTTTTGTTCACAGGAGTGTTTTGTTGATGTTGGTTTCTCTGGTGGTCCACAGAGATTTCATTTGATGTTTTGTATCACCATTATACTGTGAACTAGAAGTAATTGTGTACGTTGAAGATGTTTAGTGTTGTGTCTTCCCCGGTGTTGGCTAAGTGACCATTACAGACCAGTCATGACAAATTAAAAGGGGATTAAACAAGGTCAGCAGTTTCTCGTCTGATCTTCTTTGAAGCGTTGAGCACAGTTGTCTGCTGGTTTCTTATAAAAATAACACAAGTCTGGAGTATAATAAAATTGCATGGACTGTTTTAAAACACTATTATCTGCTTCATAAATTGCATCTCTCCCTTGACGGTGCTTGATTGCAGAAGGGTAGGTATAGTTTGTAGAAAAAATGTTCGATATGCTGCTTAGCACTTAAAGACAGACTTTTGGAATGACTGTGGTAGTGGAGAAGAGAAACACTCTGAATTTCTGTGATATTGCATCTTGAGCTTAATGAATGCTTTATGGGCCATGCACTCTGCAGAAATTAAAAAAAAAACCCAAACAAGCTACAAATCAAAACCAATAACTTTTATTATGAGTTGGATGATACCTTGTATAAGTTATTATTTAACTGGCTTGGAAAATATGTATTTCTGATTGCTGGAGAGTAAGGAATGTAAAATGTATGTTAAAATGGAATATACCTGTGATATTTTATGAAAAGACTGCATATTAATAGGCCTACAATGGAGTGTAAAGCAACATGACATGTTAACTAGTAGCACTAGATACCTTGCAGCCTCTCAGGAAATCTAAGCCCTGAAGCTTGTCTGTTTTTTTGTGCGGGTGATAGAAACCTGTGCATGACAGGTTTATAAGTCACTAAGTAATGGCAATAACCTCTTGTAGTGCCAAAGTGTCTGAGAGAACCAATGCTGGTTGCTTGTGGAGAAAGCATCACTTCAGAATAGCTGGGTGCTGCTGTGAATCTGTTTCAGAATAGGTTAGAAGTGGAATATACAATTTGATTAATTTCTGTGGTTATTAATGTGCTTGTGCTGGCTTATGTAGTTGGGTTGGAAATAGAGGATAGACTATTAAAAAATGCAGTAGTTAAGTTTTTGTATTGGTGAATGTTAAATTGCTACCTCTGATACTTGATTCTATGTGCAGAGGTAAATAGTAGTGTTTTTTTCTCTTTAATTAGATCACCCAGAAGACACAATGAGCGTTAAAGCTTTCAAGCTCGTTTCTGCTGTTGAGCGGGAGATGTTAATGGGAGACAAAACTTACATCAACATCGAGTGCATTGAGTGTTGTGGGAAGAACCTCTATATTGGAACCAATGACTGCTTTATCTATCACTTTCTGTTGGATGAAAAGGTATCAACAGCTGGAAAAATAACTTTTGCTGCCACCAAGCAACTACACAAATACCTGGGCTTGAAGAAGCCTGTGAGTGAGTTGAAAGCAGCCTCTGCCCTCACCAGACTGCTTGTGCTTTGTGACAACACGATAACACTAGTGAACATGATCAACTTGGAACCTGTCCCCACTGGTGCTAGGATCAAAGGAGCTGTGACATTCACACTGAATGAAAACCCTGTGAGTGGGGATCCTTTCTGCGTTGAAGTTTGCATTATCTCGGTCAAGCGTCGGACCATTCAAATGTTCATGGTGTTTGAAGACAGAGTCCAGATAGTGAAGGAAGTGTTTACTCCAGAACAACCCTGTGCTGTGGCTGTAGATGGTTACTACTTATGCCTTGCCCTTACGACACAATATATAATTTTGAATTATAATACTGGCGTCTCCCAGGACCTATTTCCTTATTGCAGTGATGAGAAACGGCCAATTGTGAAAAGGATAGGCAGACAAGAGTTTCTGTTGGCTGGCCCCGGAGGCCTAGGTGAGACCAAGGATTTTAATTTTTTGCAGTTTTTTTTAACTTCTCTTAATTTCTCTGAATTTCTGAAGCAAAGCTTCACTAATTAAGCGGTATGCATAATAATGATGCTTTCCTTCACAGGTCTATATTGGAATGTTGAGATAAAAAGGGAGATGGTAAATTTTTGGTACTTAGTACTATTATGGCTCTATAATATCATTATAACTATAAAAAAACACACTAAGTGGTTTTTTAATGCACAAAAATTTATGATTATTTTTATTTTAATCATGTGTGTAGAAAGCTTCATTTCATTGTATCTTGCAGCCCTTAGTAAAAAAATTCTTGGATACCAAGTGAAACTTCAGAGATTGATAGACAGTCTGTAGTGACTAGGGGGATTGGGTTTGTGGAGCCCCACGTTGCTACAAAATTGTTACATTAGTGTATATGAATTGTTTTTTTCCTCAGTTGCTATTCAGAGGAGCTCTTATGAAGTCTATTTTATAGATTTTAACAGATTCACAAGTAGGTATGTGGTACTACAGTGTTAGTAAGAAATTTTAGTAGAAGTAAGCTGCATCCTAACTCCTATAATAGTAAATGCTGTCCTAACTGTAGATGTTATCAGATACTACTAGTTTTAGTGCTCCCATTTGCTTAAGTTTTTTAGTAGTATTTTTCAGCTCTGTGTTACAGATAGTTTAAGTATTGCAAAACTAAAGTTAGATCATGTGAAATCATGCTCTTGTCTAAGAGATGACTGTAAAGACTACTGTAATCTGTCTAAATCAACAATATGCTGTGAGGTCGGTAATCGTGAGCTTTTTTTGGAAAAGCTGCAATATCCCAGAGCTGACAAACCACAGGCAGAAGGCTTTCATGCTGTTTGCCATATGACTCTCCTGTCAGGAGATGTGGTTTATGTATTTTCCCTGAAACATTAGGAATAGCATGACACAAAGTTCACAGCTATTTAGGTTCTTAATTTGGGTTTTGGGTTTTTAATATAAATTCCAAAGAAAAACAGTTGCTTATATTGAAGTTTTGCTTCATGACCAGAATGCAAGATGTACATCAGCTCACCAACTTTTCTTTAAGGAAGTAGACTCTCAGTAGAATTTGAGTTTGTGAGTTAAAGATGTTCCAAGATTAACTTGGGTTTTTTTTTTTCAGATACGGAGCTTTTCTAAGTCATTTTGGCTACCCACATCCTATCAAAGCTCTTAGCTGTTTTAAATATGGACATGTATTTGTGGACATTAACTGTTTTAGTAGTGCTAGGGAAGTTAGAATTTGTGAATTAGCTGATTTTCTAAGAAGATTCCATTCTTACTTTCATTTTAAAAATTTTTTTAGGTATGTCAAACCAGATTTTGTTTAAGTAATTTCTCTTTTCTTTTTTTTTAAGAATATAATTTCAAAACCATAATTGTATTTAGTTAGAAATCAGAATTTTGCTTTTGCTGGTATCCTATAAGAGATACATGAAAAGAGGGTTACTTATAAAGTCCAACATCTCTGTGTAAGTAGAATGTCCTGGGATTAGAATGTCAGGTATGGGAGATCTTAAGAAGTGCACTTCTGCTGCTGTAAACATGCTATAAACTGCTCTTTTCCTCATGATGAAGGCAAACTCTTTCTTGTACTGCCTCAGAGACCTTATAGAGGGTTTGCTATCAACTGTATAGTTTTTCCTTGCTTAATTAATCTTTTTTTGTCTCCTGTTCTCTATTCCCTCCCCACTGATGTTTTGACTAAGTATTATCCATCTTGCTGTTCCTCCTTGGTAGAATTCCTAGTGTCTTTAACATGTGTCTCTTTGAAGTTATGAACATGGTTGGGCACCTTTATAGTAGATAAGCATTGTGTATCTTAATATCTCAGGTGGGCCTCTGCTGTAAAATGAATGGACTTGAAAAGGCTTGACGTAAATCTTCAGTTCTGATTTTGATTTGCTTTCATATGTCTCATTGATTAGGTTATGCTGGTTTGGCACTTGGTAGAGCATCTATGCTAAGTTCAGCCTCTTTTCCAGAGGTGGATATATTATGCATTAATATATTTGGCTTTAGAGTGTATGAAGTGACATTTATTTATATTAATTTGCTTTTGAGTTAAGACTGGAATTTAGATTGGCAAGGGGCAAGTGCTCAAAATTATAATCAAAGTAAAACATCTCTGAGTTTATTGTATACGTAACCTTTTTCTTTATCTGGACTCTGGATTTTAAACTGATTATTAGAATTGTTCATAGCAGATCCTTAGCTATTTGGTACTTTGTTGTCTTTACTTGCAGTTAGTATTTAGCTTGTTTTTTCAAAAGGAGGAGGAACTTAAATTTTGGTGCTTCTTCATTCTGTCCAGTAATTAGTTAATTTACAATTGAAAATCAATTCTTTCTGATATGTATGAAACTGCTTACCAAAATTCAATTTTCGAGTTGGTGAAGCTCCTGTTGCATGTTTTTAATCAGATTTCATGCTCTACAGAGGCTTTAAGTGTTTAAAATTACACCAGACACTTCTTGATATTGGCACAGGATATGCTTCCTGGCACCAGCTAGAGCAACTGCCCCAAAAGGTCTGAGGTGTTGACTCAGGCTGAGCTCCCAATGGAGGGTGCAGCTCCTCACACCTTGAGCTGAACAGAGTGCCTCCTGCCTCTTGCTGAGACTCGACCAAGGAAAAATGTTGTCCTTGCCCACAGGAGATGTGTACTTGATTGAGGATTTCTGTTGCCAAGTAAAAGAGATGCAGTAGGAGGTCAGCAGAGTACATGGCACCAGAGATGGCAAAAAGGAAATTGAATCTTCTCCAGGACCCAGGCATGAGCCTTCAACCTCCAGCTGTACAGAGGGGAAGGACAGGCTGTCTCTGCTGTTCTGTGATGGCCAACACTGGAAACTTGTGACTTCTCATAATTGGAAGAATTCTCCTTCTCTGCTTGCTGATCTATATCTATATAATATGCTCATTGCTTACAGTAGCAGATGAAAAGCAGGAAGTTCTGTCCAACAAATCATCTGAGCTGTGCAATGCAGTAACACCAGGAGGAATTAGCGAGTAGTAGTAGGGGGAGGCTCCGTCATACTGGAGATGGGGGTTTTTTCATCAATCCTGCTGGTAATGAAGAACATCTTGAGGAGCAGTATGTGGATTGTATGCGGATCACTAACCAGGTGTACAGCTTGTGGTAGTGGGGTTTGTCTTTTAGGACTATGGATCCCTATTTAAGGAAGAGATGGGATCCAGCAGGCCAAGTGAGGCAAAAGCGTTTTTTCCAACTTGACTGAGCAGCATGGTGAGTTGGATTTAGATTAGGCATGGTGGTGGTGGTAGGCTGTGTTGGCAAACAAATCAGTGCAAGATGGAGTGATAAGAGACTTCATAAGCAGTAAACAGAGCTGAAGAAGTTCTGCTTCAGGCATATGCGGAGAAAGAAGTCTTTACAAAACATCATGGTAGTGGAAGCTCTCTCACTTTTTCTGGGAAATCAGCACAGTTATGCATTAACAGCTGAGATGACTTCCTTTACATGGGAGCAGTAGGAAGATGTGGTGGGGTGCCTTGGAGGAAAGGCGGAGGCGGATGAGAGTTTATGGATTTGGGTTAGAGAACAAACTAACATGATTGACATTATGGTGAATGCCTGGAACAGACCACTTCATCAGGAAGATGATGTTGGTAAGACCTTCCTTAGGTGACAGGAAGAGATCTACATTTGCAGGCCCCGGTTTTTAGGCTATGCTTGAACCACTCCAGTACATGCTAAAGGGGCCGCACAGCAGGAGACAAGCAGTCCAGGAGTTTTCTGGAGTGCATTGATGGTGACAGGAGCTGATGGAGGGGTGTGCTCTGTTGAACATCAGTGTGTTATTGACACTGTTCTCATACTGAATCCAAAACACCAGCTGCTAAGAAGAAAATGAACTCTATCCAAAACCAGGGCAGAGGCCAATGTCCATCTGTTACCCTGAAGGGCAACAAAAAGGGCTTCAAGCATATCAGCAGCACAGGAAGGCTAATGGCAGCCCACTGGTAAATGGGGTGGAGGACCTGATGCCAAAGGGCATGGAAGGGACTGAGGTGCTTTAATGTCTTCTTTACATCAGTCTACTGGTATGACCTTCTTTCAGGAATCATTGGCCCTTAGGAACAGTGGGAAAATCTGGAGCAACAAAAACCTGCCCTCAGTAGAGAAGGATCAGGTTATGGAACATTTAAATAAACTAGACAGACAAATCCATGGGACCTGATGGGATGTTCCCATGAATGCTTGAGGGTGATGGTCAGTGTCACTGTGCTGCCAATCTTTATTATCTTTGAAAGGTCGTGATGATCAGAGGATGTTCCTCAGGACTGGAAGAAAACAAATGTTTTCACTTCTGCCTTAGGTGATCAAGAGAGAGGAACCAGGGAATTACAGCCAGCTGTGCCTGATCCTCAGGAAGGTGATCTGGGAAAATCCTGGAAGCTATTTCCAAATATACAAAAGGCGAGAATGTGATTTTAAGTAATCTATGTGGATTTAAAAAGGGAAAATTGCCTGACCAGACTGAGTGTCTTCTGTGATCAGATGCTGGCTTGGTGAATGAGGGGAGAGCAGTGATCCTGTGAAGTTCAGCAAGGCTTTGATGCTCTCTGCCATGATATCCTTTGTAGACAGATGGATGAAGAATGAGCTGGAGAAACGGTTGAAGTGGACTGAAAGCTTGGCTGAAAGATTTGTAGTCAGCGGTGCAGAGCGCAACTGGAGGCCAGTCACTAGTCTTGTACCCCAGGGGGCCAATGTGAGGTCAATATTAACATAATTTTAACAACATGGCTGGTAGGGAAGAGCACACCTTCAACAAGTTTGCAGATGATACAAAACATATCTGTATCTCTTGGTGCTGAAAACAGTGTAGCTTTCTTTTGGTAACTCTTGTAATCCTTGCGTAGCCTATGCAATTTTTGATACGGAATTGATTGCTGGCCTCATCTCAAGTTTCATCAAATGCATTCCTGTACTATAAAAAGGCTGTGGTTTCTGGTTGTAGTTATGTTTATTGTTATCTTTAGGTGAGAGCTGGCTGAAGACAGAAAATGCATCATTCTGCCACAGAAGCCCTAGGTATTGAAGGTAGAGGGATGTAGAGAGACACTGACTTGAATGCATACCCTTTCACTTCCATAAAGGAATTTTTAAATAACCTAAAAAAGAGCTTTTTCATTTAAAAAAATATGGGATTTATAATTACTTGTGTTAGAACATCATAGAAATAAAGAAGCCTAAGGATTAGTCTTTCAAATATAATAAGCCCTAAATTTTCTACCGATTAGTATGTATTTAGCACAGGTTTTCTCCCATGTTTTGAAATGGGATTATATGATGGAATAACACCTGAAAGCCTTTAAAACTGGACAGTACATTTAGCCTTACATAAAATTTTACTTCTGAGTCATAAGAATATCAAGATCTATAGAGTAAATTAGGAATTATATATTATGACCCAGAAAGTATTCTCTGTAAGGTGCTCTTGTTGAAAAGCTGATCATTGTAGTGAAAAAGAACCCTTAGTCAAGGGGAAAGAGGTGATCATTTGAAAGCTGCTGTAAGGGATCCAGAAGCTTAGTCTCTACACTGTAGTTCTGTACAAGTCTACAACTTTCTGTTTTGTTTTCTCTGTTTTCCCTTTTTTTTTTTTTTTTTTGTCATTCTAAGAAGGTCCTTGTACCCAGCTCGCCTTGCCTCATTATCCTCTGTTTGGAAGAGATTTTGTAAATTGAATAACATAATCTTTTAATCTCTTCTGTTCTTTAGAGCTCAGACTTATTCTGCCAGCTGTCAAGTAGCTCACTGCTGCCAAAGATCAATTTTCGCGGGCATGTCTTTTTAAGGGCATGAGTATACTTGTTTTAAGGAGTATGAATTCATGTTTAGAACAGAAGTTTACATGTGCTTCAGTATGGCTGAGCTGGTAAATGGTTACTGAACCAGGCCTGAAAATTGTGACTGAAATTTTTTTTCAATTAATGTCTCAGAATTGGGAAATATCAAGTAGCATGAATAGAACCAGTGGCATGTGGTCCTAAAGCAATTTAAAAGTCTATTAAGCTAGGACAAGAATGGAGGACAGAACAGATATGAGGAAAGGTAGTAACAAAAAACCACCCTGCAAATTAACTGAAGTTTTCATCTGGTTATTCTGGAGAGAGCATAGGAGTTATCACTGGGATAATAGGAAATCTTTACTGTGTGCTCCTTTATACACGGATTCTGCATTTTTTCAAATGATTGAAAACACAGATGCTTCACAGGAAGTGACTCATCCCAAGGGGTTGGGCCCTTGTTCTCTGAAAATGTTGGCTGTAGCAAAAGTGAAGAAGTATAGTAAACCATTGTGTCCACTAAAATGCTCTTTAGACATTTGACACTACAAGAACAAACACATCTGCGTTGCTGGATAGGTCAGGTGGTGCATGTCTGCAGCTCCTACTAAGGCAAGATTGTTTGAAAGCTGGGTCTCAATAAGTGTTACTGTTCTGGGATGAATTCAAACTACGTGGCATAATTCCTGTAAGAAAGCTCTTAAACTTAGTAAACTTGAATAATTCTTGCTAGTTTGTTTCAGTATTCATCTGTTCTCAGTTTTTGGCATTGTCTGTTCCTGTGCTGATGAAGAATGAAAAAAAAATTTGAACTGAATTATCTGACATATGTGTCAGGTCCAGGCTGGTGTGATGTGTTGTCGTCATGCTGCCTGATACTGCATCTGCTCCGAGACTTTCCATTGCTGTACCTTGGTACCCACGCTTTGTGTTGGCAAAACAAGTCTTCAACTAGCATGAGCCTCAGGCTTTGTTTTTCCCTTTTTGTAGGCATGTTTGCTACCGTAGATGGGATTTCACAGCGTGCCCCAGTGCACTGGTCAGAGAATGTGATTGGGGCAGCTTTGTGCTTTCCTTACGTGGTTGCTCTCGATGATGAGTTCATTACGGTGCACAGCATGCTGGACCAGCAGCAAAAGCAAACCCTGCCTTTTAAAGAAGGTCACATTCTACAGGACTTTGAAGGTATTAAAAAGGACACTTTGTCGCATCAGTAATTCCGGAACAACCACTGCAGTCACTTGGGTTTGTTTTTTAAACAAAATATCTAACAAGTATGTTGACTGTTGAAACTTTTATTGCAAATGCTTTCCTGGTTAGATTCCTTGCCAGACTCCAGTAACCCAAAATTCCACATTTCTAACAAAATGTATGCTCATTAAATGTGCTGTAATTGTCAAGTCAATTGTTGGGTAGGAGTCTATGGAGTTGGAGTTTTTTCTTGTAACTTGATTGTTTCTTTCAAAGGAGCAATGTTAATTTAATGCCACAGCTCAATAATTGTGACCTACAGGTATTTGTCCATTGACTATCCTGACAAAATTCTCATATATTAGAAAGGAATACAAAAGAATAACAAATTTTAAAATATCTATGTAAGAGATTTAAAATTGGATCTTTCACACAGAATTATTAAACAAAAAAAGCGCAAAAATTTCTGTTGATCTGCTCTTCAATTCAGAACTTTTAAGTATGGAATATACTGTGCTACTACATTTTTTTTCCCAGAAAAGCTACAAACTCTAGCACTGTGAACTGTATATCACTTGCTGAATCTGATGTACAGCTTAAAATTTTCAAATGTAAGCCTGGGGAAATACTTGTTAGTTAAAAGTTCCTACTCTCTGGAATCTGGCAATAATTTCAGTGGCCTTACCAGCTTAGTTCATCATGAGTAATTCTAGCTAATTTCTCGTATTTAGAGTGGAACAAAATCTGCTGTAACTAAATAAATGTACCATTATCTCTGGATTTCTGAGGTGGAATTTATAGGTAAACTTTACTATCTAGTAAGTGTGGTAGTAGCAAAGATCACTATTGTGACTTTAACACTGTTTAGGTTCTTGTATCTTAAATTGTGTGTCTTAAAACTTGTTTCTGAAATTGCTTTTTTCTGTAGAGGCTGTAAATTGAATATATCTGTTTGTTCTCTCCAGGAAAGGTGATTGTTGCTACTAACAAGGGTGTGTATATCTTGGTGCCACTACCTTTGGAAAAACAGATTCAGGATCTTCTAGCTAGCCACAGAGTGGAAGAAGCCCTTGTTCTAGCTAAAGGAGCTCGAAGGAATATTCCAAAAGAGAAATTTCAGGTCTGTCCTTCCTTTAATTTTCATGAAAACGTGAATTTCACAGTGGGGTCATGTATTCCATTGGTCAAGTAATTGGAGAGGGTGGGGGAGGAATTTACATTGTAGAGAAGTCATAATACCTTTTATGATTTCAGCCTGAGGAAATAGGTATTCTGCTAAATTGGTTTGTACTTGTAGAGGCTGTGGCATTGGCGGGGTTGAATGCTGTTGTGCTTCTGGGGTTTCACTGAATTTTTTCGAGTGTGTAACTTGAGAGTTGAAAACAGAGCAAAACCAAAAACCTAGTGACAGAAAATCCAATGGGATGCTTCCTCAGCACTAGATTCAGTTATTATTTGCTATTGCTGTTTGAAAATGTATACTTTATTTCAAATTAGAATTTTGTCATTTTACTTTTTTTTTCGAGGATTCTGACCATATCCTAAGCTCCACAGTAGCACTTAACTTCAAAGTTAAGTGATGGGAAATCTTAAGCAAATACATCCTACTTCCAAGCTCTTACAAGTAGCACTTGTGTAACTCAAATTTAAAGGTTTTTGTGTGGCAAAGTGTCTTACAAACTCTTCAATTACAGTGTTGATTAGGGATTTGTGCTCACTCCCTTCTACCTGTGATTTATATTGCAATACATATTCTACTGTATTTGTTCCTATTTATAGTATTGTAAAAAGCAGCATGACATCCCTACTCATAGAACAGTTGAATAAACATTTGACTTCATTTCTTTACTATTGTAAAAGAAAAATTTGATCTGTGACCTGCAGAAAATCTGTGGTTTTCTTTTTTAATATACTTTGGAGCATTTTGTTGCCATTAAAACAGTTGTGTTACTTTTGGTTTGTTTAGAAAGGTGTAAAGTTTGGAACATGACAGTGGAAGTTACAGGATTGCAATGGTTCAAAATTATTCAGACTGTCAGGATCTCTTTTTTTTTTAATTTCAAGAAGCTTCTGATTCCTTTTCATTTCAGTTTTGGTCAAGGCCCTTGAAAGGCAATCATTAAATGAAACTTTTATCAGCTTTCATTTTGATCCATAACTCCTCTCTTAAATGAACAGCTGGGAGACTGCTGGAACTAAAAAGCTTGTTGAGAAAAGCCTTCCCATCCTTTTGTGAAGGTCCAACTACCTGAAAATACTTGAAGCTGAAAAGTACTTAGGCAAATACAGAGTTCAGTTTCCAGCATGTTTTGCTTTGCATCTTCACTTCCAACTTTTCCCTTCCAATCTGCTCAAAGAGGAGAACAAAAATCTTGCTGTGAGGGCAGGATGCATGATCTGATCAATGTCTTCTATGTGTGATGACCTATAATTTTCCAATTATTTCTTTACAATTTATGTAGATTTAGTGTGGGAGATGACTTTGTGTTTTGCTACAGGATGAACTACAATTCATTATCTAAAATACGTGATGTAGAATCTTATACCTCCTTAGTTTTCTTGCATTTAGAATTTTTCAGTCTTTAAAATAAGTTACTTTCTTTTCACAAATGTCTTAAGTGCACAGTGTTGGTCTTCCTGAAATCATTCTATTTCCTAGAATATTGTAAGCTCTTTCTAACTAGTAAGCTTTTAAGGGTGTTCAGTTATTTTAAGTCAATGCTACAGCTGAAAACCAGAAAACATAGTACTTACAAGCAAAATAGCCTGTTCTGTTTCTGGAGTGTATTTGCAAACTGATATTAACCAACTTGAATTGATGGAGTCTCCCACTGACTCGTATTAAAATGACTCACCTTGGCTTAGTTGTTGAGACATTACTCCAGTTTTTCAGAGCCTATCTGTAGCTGGAAATGTGACACATTGAGTTTTCTGTGGTGACTCTGATACCTGGTGTTGTCATTACAGGTTTGTTACAGGCACATCAGACTTTCTTTACTGTAGTCTTGTGTAATATAGATCTGATAGAACTCAACCAAATTAAATGCCTTACATATGATTTTACAACATTTCTTTGGCTTACTTTAACTGATCACACAGTCACTCATTTCTAACTCCTTTCTTAGAGTTATCCTCAGATAATAGATATCTATGAGATAGTAGGTGTCTTCTAATAGGTATCTTCAGGTATCTATTTACAAGCATTACTGAATCCTGAGCATCTGACACATTAAAGGCCTTATTTTGCCAGTTTTTACAAGCAGTAGGAAGGAGTGCATAGGGTTGGCATTAAGGCACTTGATCCAGCCACTCTAATTTATCCACAATAGTGATTATTATTATCTGGTTCACGAAGTGGAGTGTTCCCTTTGTCACATGATGCTTTAGTTCTGCAGTTTGCAATGGCTGATGCCATCTTATGAGTGACTTGAATTCAGGGTGCTGCAGGGCAGATCTTGAGGACATGGGTTTTTTCCCTACAGTTCAATACATTGTCATTGCAGGCATACATGGGTGTATGCTTTCCCTTTGTATATCAGCATAAATTTGTATAAATATGTGCTGGTAATGCAGACTGATGGTGGAATAGCAACAGTGAAGTACTGTACTCTCAGAATTATTTGTACAGTCAATATTTAGTTATTGGAAAGTAGCAGGTCATGCCTTAGTAGCTCTAACCTGCTATTTAACTTGTGCTCCCTGCAGACTGCAAATTTAGCTCTGCCATATCAGAGGAAAATTTCTTTGTTTTTGAGCATCAGGAATTTCTGCTAGGTAAAAAACACTAAGCAAAAGTGTTCCAAGGAAATGGCTCTGCTGGATATCATTTTTGATAGAAGAATACAAAGGCTTTTCTACCATGCCACCATGAAATGACTGAATGCTACTTATTAATTTTTCAGGACAGCTGACGTTTGCAGAAATCATGGTTGATGGTAGTGAAGACCTTGGTTAGATTGACACACATCTTGCATAGGTATCTCTCTTTTCTTTTTTTTTTTTTTTCTTCCTAATTCTTTTCAGTTTCAAAAAACATATTAACTGCACCCATATCTGACCAAAAGACGAAGTGGCTTTCTAGAAAAATTCTTTTGGACAATACAGTTGGTAATGCTGACTATTTTAGAAATAATTTTTTTAGCAGTTGAGAGAATTAAGACTTCTCTACAGCAATCACAGCTTCAGCAGTCATCTTTCTTTTTCCTATTGCTTTTTCAGATGTGAATTAATACAAAGCTTATGTCATGGTTTTGTAGCTACTGGTTTTTTATGTGAATTCAGTCAACGGTGCAGAATTTGCCTAAAGAATTGCAAATTCTATGGTGGTTCTTCAGAAATTATAAAGGACTAAACAATGTGTTGAATTTTGACTGGGTATAGCTTAGTGCCTTTTTAAAAGAAGCTTGTTCCAGATCTGACAAACAGATCTGGAAGAACTGAAGGTGTTTTTTCTGTCATAAACAGAAGTTAACTCTGTGTGTTTGACATGTAGGTCTCGCCCATTCTTAAAAATCTGTCAGAAAGGGAATATTGAATTTTCCAGAGTTTGGTCTGTTTTCTTCCAAAATATTTATCCCAAGACATCTTAATATCTAGTGTTTATATTGTCAGCTAAAAATCTACCTGGATACTGACTATTTCATGATTGCATCTTTAAAAATTTCAGGAAGTGTCTGTCTATAGATATTCTACAACTTTTTGTTTAGTGTCTTTAAGGGAGAACTGAAGATATGTCAACATCTAAATGAAAATGAATACTGCTTTATCAGTTCAAATTTAAAACTGATTCCTTCAGCCTATAGTTACACTATCAATGAGCTCTTTTCAACTTTTTGTTTAAAAATGCTGTACAGACTAAGCTCTGCAATTAAAGCAGTGCTTTCAGTGAGATTAATTCAAACTTTATTACAATGTCATAATTGACTAAATATGTAAATTTTAGTGATCACTCCATTGCAAAGATTGAAAACAGGTTTTGGGGTGGGGGGGAAAACCCAGCCTATCTACTTTTGGTACTAGTCAGCAGGGTGAGAAGTCTTTCCCTGGAAAGTCAGGCTGCATTTGAACATTTTTCTGCTCCCAAGAGATGCAAATATTTGCAGATTGAAATCCTTCAGCAGTGTCCTTAGGAAGGTGACCAGGTGGGTATTCATCAGTTCACAGGTTACTGTGTATTGATGTAGTAACACTGTCAGAAATCAAAAATATTTTGGCTGTTTTGTGATTTAATCCCCTAAAGAAGTTTTACTTTGTAACTGTAATTAAATTCTCTATTAGCTTTAGTTAGCTCTATTTTTAATTATTACATTTGAATGTAAAGCGTTAGTTAATATAGAGATGTCATGAAGTATTGTTCATTTAATTTTATATTGTTATATTTGTCTGAAAAAGTGTGCCTGATAACAGTTCTCTCTGTTTCTCCTTTTCTCCTATACACTGGGGAAGCGAGGAAAGTCCCACAACCTTACAAAGCATTTTAGAGGCTTGCTAACAACAGAGATTAAGTATTTCCTTAAGACAAACCATTAGTAAATCATGCACAGACTAATCTTTTCTTAGCCAAGCTTTTCTGTTGGTAAATTCGTAACCTTTACTCAAGGTGAAAAATCATCAGTTAGAGTGTCAGTCCACTGTACTTGAGGCCTGGTGCTCTTCAGCAACTCCTGCCTGGAATATGTTCCTACTGTATTGTAGTTTCGGTATTTTTATTGAAAATGGTTTTTTAAGTCTGATATTAGTAGCAGCCTTCATGTACAGTGTGAAACATTAGAAAGCTGTTTATTCATGAGCAAGTTGAAGGGAAAAGCTGAGGACATGTGAAGGTAGCTGGGTATATTTGCCAAAATACCAGTGTTGTCACAAATGGAAATGCTTTGCAGAGCACAGTTTAGGTTCCTTGCTTTTATTACTTCTCTTTTCCTGTTGGAAATACTCTAAGCACAAGCATTTCATTTAATCTTGTAATTGATAGTTGATTGACCATTCAGATTTAATAATTGCCTATCATTTAAAGTAGTTTTTGTGTTCTCTTTCTACTGAGCTTCATTTAAACATTTTCTGTCTAGGTGTGACCTTAACAATAAAGCTTGGTAACAAATAGCTTTCCAGATGGTTTACTTGTTTTTTAACAATATTTTTATGGTACATTGCATAATGTACTACATATTGGATGGGTTGAACTGCTTTGGAAGAATTTTTTATTAAGAAGAAAAATCAAAATAGCAAAAGTGGCAGAAGGTCAGATATATGGCCATCAGCTGGAGATGAGACTGTGAAAATTGCCAACAAGATTGCTGGCAGCCTTGCACCAGAGAGATGAAACAGGAAGGAAGTGGCTGTGTGTGGTCAAGTGGAACCGTCTTTATTTTTTGTGATTACTGAATCATGGGGAGCTTCAAAGATAACCATTGGCTTTTATGTTTGCAAATAAGTGAAGAAAAAACTTGAGGCAAGTCAGCGTGATGTCAGATAAGTCAGTATTTGAATAAGAAAACTTAAACTTGCTGTTTGTTGACTGTGCTTTTAGTAAGCACTCATGAGCAGTGTTGTCTTCACACGCATTTGTGTAAGAAACTGAGTCTGGGCAGCAGATTCCATGTGTTCAGGTAGATAAATTAAAATGTAGAGGATCAAGGTTTATTTTGCTTGTGACTTGTCAGGTGTGGTTGAAGATCATGTGTTTGGTGGTTTTTTGGCAGGTAGCTATTGCAGTAGTAACTAGCACTACATAAATACAAGTTATTATAATAAACCTTTTTCCCCCCTTCTTTTTTATAGGTAATGTACAAACGAATCCTGCAGCAAGCAGGTTTTATACAGTTTGCACAGCTTCAGTTCCTTGAAGCAAAAGAACTCTTCAGGTAATTGTGTGACAAGAAATTTAATAATTTACCTTCTTTAAATAAGGAGTTAGTGTTCTTGGTTTGGAAAACTTAGTTGCTTGAATGTTTTTTGATGTAGATGTGAGTTCACTGTGATAAAATGGTTTTTAAAATGGTTAAGAACAGAGTAACATTGAAACAACTTTATAGCTGAAGAGTTAATGCAACTGATTTTTTTTTGGGATGCTAACATATAGTAGCATTAAGAATTTGAGTGTTGTATGTGTGGAGACTTTTACTTTATCCCATGAAGGTCAAGGGTTTATTATTGAGTCTGTGCTGTGATTTACAGCATGAACATTGCTTTGTTCTTTTTTTTTTCTTTTTTAATACTTTTAACAAAAGGTATAATTTAAATATTAGTTACAATCAAAGTATTATTAACACAATTGCACTAATTTTTATGAGGATGCTGATACGGAATTTGCTTTGACACTTCTTCTGCTAGACCTTTTCCAGAAGACAGATTTGTTCTTGAAATCTGTACTAACCTCGCTGATTTAGCCATTTCAGCAGTCACTTGTTTATAAATTGACCTTGATATTCCACTTCCATTCAGAAAATGCTGCTTGTTATCTTTATTTTACCTGATTAGTTCCTTTCTGCTAGCCATGTCTCATTCTGTGATGCGACAGTCTCTGTAGTTAGCAGAATGCATGCTGACCACATGAAATAACTCTCCTTGTTACCTGCTGAAATTCACTTTAAATCAGTTTAGAGTCTATGGAATAGGATTAAGGTTAGACGATTTTCAGGATATCGTAAGAGTATTTATGGTGTAGGAAAAAAGTTGTCCTTGAGTTTATGGAAATGCATTGAGGAAAGTAAAGCTTTGAGGAATGTTGCTACTGGTGAGGGACTTAGCCACTTTGCCTCCTGCTCAGCAGTATAATGGGAGACACTGGGCTTGGATGAGCCCTGTACGCTGGGTGAAGATGAGGGAATGACAGGAAAGGCCTCAACAGCATTTAGTGACAATTTGTTCTGGCCACAACCACTTCTTTTATCACCTAGTAATTTTTGTCATTAGTGAGCAACTTGCAGTCTTTCTCCACCCTTATAATCTTTCAGACACTTGTGTATCTGACCCCTGGGTTGTGTATCTGAAGCAGAAGTACAAGCTGTACATAGTTAGGAATATTTTAAGAGCAGTGAAAAGAGGGAAATGTATCCTGTGGGGAGTTCTACCACCTTGTGGAAGGAGCCAAGATTTGTTATGCATCCTCCATCCACTCTCAGTCCATCTGACAAACAAGCTTTAATGAATAGGATTGTGGGAGCTCCTCTATAGAAACAAACGTGCTTCATGAGAAAATGTGCTGTCCAGCCCCAAATTTTGTAGCTGAATCGGCATCCCGGGGTGTTCCCTTCCTCTAAAAGCTGCAACTCCAAAGCAGAACAATGATTCATGAATTGCTCATGTCTGCTCAGGGAAGAAAGCCAGAATAAGTTTCTGTGCTTTTCTTCTGTCCAGCCATACGTAAGCTAAGCAGAATATTTTGGTGACTCTGAAAAAACTTGTTATGGAATTCATGTTCCTTGATGTTCAGCCCTGGTGGGCACACCGAGCTAGAGTAATAGGTGGGTGTGTCCTGATAGAGTCTCAATCAATCTTGTTCATTTTAAGCTTACTGATGCTCAGAGGAAAAATGGCAAAGATAGTGGCAGTCTATGAAAACACTTCCTCCCATCCCGGTGTGTTGCTCTGCAGATGTTTCAACCTTGTCTTAGAAATAACTTCAATCTTAATGTCAAAGGGAAATTTGGCACCTGAGAAAAGACAGATTTAAGCAGTGAAACAGGGTAGCAGCAGTACCTCAGAGATCTTGGTGTGGTATGTGGGCCTGCTTCTGGCTAAATATGAACTGAGAGTGTCTCACTACTTGGGAAATATCTGACAGTTACAGGTTAGCAGGGGGAATTATATTGGACTAAAGATCTTCATTTTCTTGCATTATTACCCTTCTTGAATAACCTTGTCAAGAAACAGTTATATCTTATGCGTAAATTCATAGTTCTTAAAGACGGGCACTTTTAAGAGGAATAATTTGCCAAATTCCTTGTAGTTAATGCTGATGCTTCTGAATACTGAAGAAGGTTGACGAAAAGGAAGAAAGTGGTAGCTTTATTGAAACTCAAATAGTTCAACAAAAGGAGGATAATTTTCTTTGGCTAGATCCATTAACCTTAAAACTGAGTGAGAAGTAACAGTAGGGCTTCTTTGATCTGACAGATTTGGTTATTAGCAATAACAGAACTGTAACTGTGTTACGTAGTTGTGATTTATACTTACACTATTTCACATTGCTATCATTAGTGTTATACCAAACTGCTTTTTAGGAGGTCCTTTGCTGAATTTTACATGCCTTACTGAGATGTTTGGCAGCTGTCACAGTGAAACGAGTTCTCTTTGGTGTTTACTGATTAGACATCACTTGCCTTCTGACACACTGGATACTGGAACTTTTCTAAACTTTGCTCTTTTTAACAAATAAAGATGTTAACTCTTTACACAGTATTTCTCACCTTGGAAAGCCTGTAGAGAGACTTTAGGTATAAATGTCTCCTACACTGAAAAGGTTAAAAAAATTGCTGGTTAAAAAAATATACCTGGAGAAATAAGAAGTAGGAATGATGTGAGATTTGCATCTCAAATGTGATTCAAGAATATAAGCTTCCAATACAGCCAATGGGATTTAGGCAAAACAGCTATCATTGTAGGCTTCTTTGGCATCTCTGGTATCTGTAGATATGAGGGTCTGAATTTAGACCTAAGTTTCCTCAACACTTGTAGATTCTGCCTGTTGCATTGTTTATATAATATGAAGCCCAAAGAGAACTAATGCAGAATTACTCAAAAGGAAGTTGCCTCACAGCACTGATGTCTCAACTTAAGAGTTTTCTACTCTGCATTAAGTTCCTGTCTGTATTTTGCTGAGCCTGAGATGCTAGAAGCTGAAGGCTCAGACACGTTTTTCAAAAGAGATGAGATCCTTTGTAGCTGCTCTGAAAGGGTTTTATCCAAATGTGGTGGAAAGATCCCCAAGACATCCACAAATCCCGGGAGCCATAAGCCTTGAGCTGAATGTTAGCCATTCGTGCAGGTGGGGTTATTGTTTAGTATTTGGTATTTTTCTGAAGAAGCTTGTGGGTGATGTGGTACTTTTAGGAGGCTGCTTGATTGCTGCTTACCACTGCTGTGGGGAGAACAAAACTGTGCAGCTGAGCTTGAGTCAGACCTGCTGAGAGAAACACAGATGATTCATAGCCCAGGCTTTGGGCTAGCCCAAGTTGAAAGGTGATTCTCCTTTTGGAAACAGATCATCATTGGGGCCAGAATCTGTGAAGTCAGAGGTAAAGTAACTGACTACTTCATCATCTAGGAAAACTTGGATGGTATGATGAAAGGACTCAGAAGCTACTGTAGAAGTTGGAAAATGTTTTAAAACTTATTAAAAGTGGCATATTCAATACAGCATTCTTTAACTTCATCCATCTCAATGGTCATAGTCTCCAACTCAAGCTTAGGTCATCTCCAAATACTTGACAGCGTAACTAGCAAGGGACCCAATGTTTGTATTTGAATTTCTCCAGATTTATTAAGACTCCTTGTTTTTGCACAAATTTTGAGCAGCCTGTAGATGTTATACAAGTTACAGGTTAGCTTTTGTTCTAAAACGAATCAGGGAGTATTCATTTGGATTGGAGGGGAAAAAATCTCTTCTTTCTTCAAATAGGATTAATTTTCTAGTGTGGTGCATTTCGTATTTAATCTGGTGGTCCTCAGGACTTGAAATTTCAGAGTAGTTGCAGTAGCTAAAACTGCAGTTAGGTTGCTTGTAATAAGTTCATACTGAAAACTCGAATATTCTTGGAACCATCAGGTCATGACACTGACAGAACTTGCTACTCCTTGGTTATTCTGCCTCTTATCATAATGTAGATCTAAGAATTTCAAAGCCAAATCCCAAAAGAGGGATTAAAAAAATTTCAACTGCAGAAGTCTGTGAAGTAGACCTGAATGCTTTACCCTCGGTTAGAGGTAGGCCTTTCTACTGTGGAGGTGGGTTTAGGCTGTAGGAGTTCTCTGTATGAATTGGGAAAACCTGCTGTTCAAACCTCTCCTCATGGGAAGGCTTCCCATTTTTGTCTGTTGTGGTTCTCTATTGTCTATGTTGCTACTCCTGTGCTTTGCAGTCACTAGGTTCTGGAAGGGAGGATGCTGCTTTTAAATTTGCTGTTGCTGCTGTCTCCCAGAATTTCCTTCTTCTGGTATAGATTTTTGTAGCCAAAGAATTATATTAACTTGAAAGAAAATTTCTAAATAGGGATTGTCAAGGTGATGGCTCCTACTAGTTCATATTTCCTGGATGGTTTTGGAATTGTGTCTCTGGCAAGAAGTGAATGATGCAGGGCAAGCTGGTAGTGAAGGGATGAGCCTGTTTGTGAGGATCTTTCATACTTTATTGCCCATAGAAATCTGCTGCTTTTCTACTTCTGCATAATCATTTGTTTCTTTCTGGACTTCATTCCAATCGAAGTTGTGAAGAGAAAGTCTTTGAGTTTGCTGATCACCAGGTAGATAAGAATTATTTTTATAAAGTTCTATTTGCAGTGAAGTAACTAAACAAGGTTTCCTTTAGAGAGCTGTCAAGTTAATTTTGATTTTTTTTTTTCAGCAATAGTATTTCCTGCATTTCAGGAATGTTAATTTTTAAAGGTGAATTCTGAATAAAACTTTGAAGTGAAATAAAATATTATAAAATTTAAATCCTGATGTCTTGCTATTCTTCTAAAACAAGGCCTGGAAAGAGGGTTCACTCTAGCTGTGAAAATTAGGGATTGTTTGCCGTGTGTTAAAAAAAAAAAAATTCTTCTGTCACAACATGCATTCTTTAAAAGCTTGAGGAATTTCAAACTGAGCTGAAAGAAAAATGTTTTGTGTGGCATTATCTATGTTACAGCTTGCTGCAGAATAAAAGTATAGGGTGTCCTTCACACCTGAAGTGGAAAAGCCACTCCAGAGGAGCCTCCATAGATGTACACCCAAGCCTGTACAACAGACTTATTGGTTAAATGGATGCATAATCAGTATCTGTGGTTTACAGAACCTCTGTAGGAAGAGAGCCAAATGAGGAATCTGGTGCGTTTCAGGGTCGGGGAGATGTTTTCATCATCCAAACGCATGTTTTGAAAACTTTGGTTTTGTACAGGAAGTTGCTGTTTTCTACAGAATTTCACTGACGCAGTCTTTTGGGGCTTGTCTGAAAGGGTTCACTTTCTCCATTTATATTTTTTTTGCTGCCATCAGAAGACTAGCTCCCATAATGTATGGATGAAGTCTAGGACAGTCCTAGGACTGCTGTAGGGCTGTTCATCTGATTTTTGTGTATGCCAGAGAACAGCTGTGGAAGGTCAAAAGCAAAAGGCTAGCCAGTCTCCGAGCTCTCAAAGCTTTCAATGACTAGAGGAGGAAGAATGGTAAACAAATAAATAAAGGTATAGCAAAAAATATTCCAGAAACTGACTACATCTTAGTGTCCTGACTCTAAGCATATGTGAGCACACATTTTTTTTGTGCCTATGTATACTTTTTCTTTCTTTTTGCTTCATCTAGTTTGACACTGTAATTGCAGAAGCGGCCAGCTTGATGTCCGGGAGCTGATCTCTCTCTACCCCTTCCTGTTGCCTACTTCCTCTTCATTTATCCGGTCTCATCCCCCTCTGCACGAGTATGCGGACCTGAACCAGCTGACCCAAGGGGACCAGGAGAAGATGACAAAATGCAAACGATTCCTCATGAGTTACTTGAATGAAGTCCGCAGCACTGAGGTTGCAAATGGCTACAAGGAGGATATCGACACAGCTTTACTCAAGCTGTATGCAGAGGCAAATCATGAAAGCCTGCTGGATCTCCTAGTTTCAGAGAACTTCTGTCTTTTAACAGATAGTGCTGCCTGGCTGGAAAAACACAAAAAGTGAGTGGATTTTTTCATTATTGCACCTTCTGGACCACAGGGAAAATTGTCTTAGATGCTTTTGGCTTCTAGAGCAATGTGTTCAAGTACATGTAGTTTCTATGCTTACACTTGTCCAAAAGACAACTCAGTCTGAATTAACATTGTTAGCATTTAAAAATGTTGGTGAGAAGCTATTAATTGATAGTCTGAGGTAAAGGAAATGCATTCTGTCTTATCCTGGTAAATGAAATGCAGAGTTCTCCATGAAAGAATTGGTACAAGTTTGGGGGAAAAAAATGAATTGTTTGCCATTGTGATAATGGGAGAGTTGAATGGCTGCAGTAGTTGTACACAGAATGAAAAGATGCCTTAAAGCATGCACTGTTTTAGGTAAAAGCTATTAACCAGTTAGTGGCTTTAAAATTGTAGTTGCTCATTCAGGGAAGAAGCTCTTACTTCTGAATTGCAAACTTTGTGTTCCACTGATTGACCAAAAAGAGGTTCCTTAAGATGACTGCAGATTACTTCAAACCAGAAATGCCAACAGGCAGAGAATTGACTCTCATTAAGCAGGAAATATTAGATATTAAATGTGTAAAATAAAAACTCCAGCCTTAGGTAGTACGTCTATCTTGGTTTTCCTTTCTTTAGCTTTAAACTCGCTGGTGCAGTAGTAGCAGCTATAGTGGTGAGGCAGAGTCTTTAATTGTGATTATATTTAGGGGTAATTTCATTTATTTCAGGTGTTTTGTTAAAACCTTTTGGGGAGCGTGGTTTGCATGGCAAACTTTTGCAAATGGGAATCGAATGAATGTTAGAACATTGTTCTGTGAGGACAGCCATTACAGAACTCGGCTGTCTTTTTCTTATAGTGCACAAAAACCACTCTGTAATTGCACTGTACAAAACTCTTCTTTGCCTGACTTGACTCCATGCCACAGTAAAGAAAAAAGTTTCTGATAGCAAAACAGAGTTTTAAATAAACACATAATAAAATTTGATTTAGTGACAGCTGGTGAACTATTGGAGGATTAGTTACTTGGAGGTGTGTGTTAAGTCTGTACATAAAATTGACAGAGCAGCATGGGAAACATCTCTAAATAGGCAGATACTTTGTGTAAGTTGGATCTACTAACTAGAACCTGTCTTGGGGACAAGGAGTGACAGAGACACACTTTTAGGGCAAAACTTGTCTCCACTGATTCATAAAAACAGCCTACAGAGACTTGTTCAGGTGTAGACATGGCCATGTACATGTCATTGTGAGCCATTATTTGTTGTACTCTGTGCTAATCAGTCCATAATGAAATTAGTGGGAAAGTTCTAGCAATTTTAGTATTATTTTCTCTTTCTTTACAGGTATTTCGCACTTGGTCTCCTGTATCACTACAACGGTCAGGATGCTGCAGCACTTCAGGTTAGAATAAAGCTTTTAGTGTCATCTGTAAACCATTCCAAAATACTGATTTAGCTCTGACAGAAAAATCTGAGGTCTTACACATCACAACTTTTCAAACAGATAAATTGTGTGTGTGTATGTGTATATATATATATATATGTGTGTGTGGATATGAGAAACTTGAAACTTATGCTACGACTTCCTTGAATAAATTAATATAATAAATTAATATGCTAGATGTGAAAAGTCTGAAGAGCTTACTGAAGTTGATAGTTATTTAGCTGCTTGCATGATATTTTTAAAGCAAAACTGTACGCACTAGAACATATGTTTATACTCCTAAAAGATGGACAGAAGTGCTAAAATAATCAAGCAATCACTTTAAAAGATATTTATGGGACTCAAGGAGCATGCCCTGTGCTGATTGATCTGTCTACACACAGCAAAACAGCATTGTAATCTCATGTCAGATGCTGACAGCAAGTGAGAGTTTATTTCCTTATCTGGTGATGAAGAGTGAACACATTCTGCATGATCTGTGGGTTTCAGATGGGTTAGTAATCCCTTTGGGGACCTTCCGTCTGATGTCGCTAATATTAGCAGTGGCCTGTACGCTGCAGACTAAATAATTCTGTTGTTCCTGTCTGCAAAACTTCATCTAGAGAAATTAGTATGTTCTTGATGAGTACGTAGCATGTGTCTCAGACCATATCCAGCATCTTAAGTTTGCTTTATTGTGTGGCTTTTTGAACACGTTAATCACAGTAACCCCATCAGATGCATTCAGGTCAGTTATATAAATAGTAATAATGACCTAGGCAGAAAACCAGTAAGGGCAACAAAACCCATATGCACATTTTTCATGTGCAAGAAATCTTGGAAGAATCTTGATGCTGTAAAAAACAAGATTTATTGGTCAAAAACAAGGCTAAACTGGTCAGCTAGGTGTGGCATACTTTAATTCCAATTATAATGTATATAAAAATAATATCACATGGTACTTGCAGTTCTTCAGTCGAAATGAAAGAAAAGCAGAAACCAGTTTTTCTTCTAAATTGCTTGTATAATTTGCTTTTAATCTTGCACACACAGAACACATGAAAAGTATACCATGCATTGGAAAAAAGGACTTTCGATAAAAGCTTCCTTTGTGATTAATGTACCTCCTTTAGTCACTCTCAGAATGAGAGCCCACATAATATGGGGTCTGAATTGGGTGAATATGGCAGGTGCAAAAGAAGGGTGTGATAGCAAAAGTGGGTGACCAGCAATGTTGCTTGCAATTGGTGTTCCTGTCAACTCTTTCTAATTCCACAAGTCTTGTACTAAGTCTTTTAGTAGCTCACATAAATTTTGAGGTGGAAGAGCTAGTACATGTTTTAAGCACTTTAATCTGTATGTTTTTGTTGCAGTTATGGGTGAAAATAGTTGATGGAGACATTGAAGATTCTACACGTTCAGATCTCTATGAGTACATAGTAGACTTCCTTACATTCTGCTCAGACCAAGACCTAGTGTGGAAGTACTCTGAATGGATTTTACAAAAAAATGAAGAGGTTTGTGATTGACACACTTTTCACAGAACATCAGTATTTCCCTGCAGTGGTGTTTGAGTTTTCCTTAATGCTTGTTTTTCTTGATAGCTGATTGGATCTTTTGCAGCCAGTTAAATTTTTAACTGGCTTAGTTTTTAGCCATTTTTAATGCCAGTTAAATAGTGATCAGCAGAAGAAAACTTGCAGGTCTCTCAATTCTTTTAAGTCACTCTTTTAGCAAGTGCTAGTGATAATTGCCTCTTTTTATTCTGAAAACAAAGTTTAGGGCATGGAAAAATACAGCATGTCTTCTGTTTTCTTCATATTGAGTGAGATAATTTTCAAATCTTAAATAAATCACCAGAAAGGTTAGCCGTTGCTGCTTCTTATTTTAAATGGGATGGGTGGTGTCTGTGTACATCAGGACATGGAATAAATAGCCCCCATTCAAGACAAAACTTCATTGCTAGAAGAATTAACTTGATCTGCCAAAATTAAAAAAAAAAACAAACTGTAACATCCATCAGCATGGTGTGCTGTTAAGTGGGATGTTTGATGCTGTATCAGGCAGTCTGTGCTGTCGGAACTTGTTGCTGCCTGATTTTTATTAATTTTAAGCTTAGTTATTTTTGCAGTGGCGGATTTCTAAGCCTTTGGTGTGGTTTAATCACAAAAGTCTCTTGCTCTGTCCGTATCATCACGTGTGAGAAGGCTTAGAACATTCTTGTCTCTCTGTTGTGCAAATCCATTCAATATTTTTTGTGGAAGTTGTGCCCAAGCCAAGGTTTATCGGCTGGACAATGTATAGCCTACAAATTGAGGCAGTGCAGATAGGAGTGAGTGAGATCATGATAAGCACAGAGTAGTGTAATTCTGTGGTGTTGAGCAGGGTTTTGTGTTTATCTTCCTGAATAATGTATTAACAGTAGTGCTATTCCTTTTTCATTTTAAATATTTATATAATAAAATGGTTGCCATTGAGTTCCTAAATGCAATTAACTCTTTCTAGGTGGGTGTACAGATTTTCACTAAAAGGCCTTTGGGAGAACAGGAGAAAAACAGCATTAATCCAGATGATATCATCAGTTGCCTTAACAAATATCCTAAAGCACGTGTCAAATACCTAGAACATCTGGTACTGGAAAGAAAAATAGAGGTGAGTTCTGTGAGAATGCTAAAAGTAGGCATAGGATTCAGAATGCAGATTATAATCAACAAGCTTGAAAATAGGCAATGTCTGTAAGAAATAGGCATAATATGAAGTCTTTCAAATGTACTCAGAGTAGGGTAGGAGTGTTTTTAAGATTAAAGTAAAAGATGAGGAGTGGATACCTTCATTATTTTGAATTTTTCAACGCTTGTAATATCAGGACAGTTGCATATGTCTCCTTAGACTTAGGGGGTTTTTTACATCTGGTTATTGCATACTTTTCTGTTTCACTGATGAAGCTCAAACCTTTTTCTGGTAAGATCGTAAAAAATGATCAACAACAGGTTGATCAACTGCTGATCCTATTGCGCTGTGGCAGCAATATATTAAAATTACTAATTCAGTGTTTTACTGTCTTTTCTGGAGGGATTTGAACAATTAACAATCAAGTTGAACCGTGCACCCCTCACTAGAATTCCAAACCACTCTTGATGTTGAATGCCTAAAAGATGCATTCACGAGTCTTAAGTGACAGCGTATTATACTTTTGGGGGTGTTAGCTCAATACAAATGCAGCCAAATGTTGTGTTTGAATATGAGACATTTTAAGCACAGAAGTTCTTTAACCTGGAAATAAAGCAAGGAAATGAACAGTGAAAGAAGTCTGCGGAACTGATGGTCAGTGCACTGATTCACATTCTTCAAATACACATCAGATCAGTGGTTTCCCCTTATTGGTATTGCAGGTGTGTTACACCATGACTGATGAATGTACTACTCTCTGATGTCATGGATATTTCCAAACAAACTTTTTGGATTAAACACCGTGCCTTGTAGAATATTTGTGAAAATATTTTACAATTAAATCTACGTGCTAGTAAAGGCTGTGTTATAAATCAATTTGGTCTTTAAAAATGACTAGATTATTATGAATGATTTAGTGAGAGTGTTTAAAACAGTCAAAGCATTAGCTTGTTTTGATGAATACTGGATAGTGCAATAAAAGCACAAAGAAAGCACTGTGCCTTCAGAGTGCTTTTCTACCTCTGGTGGCTTTGTCAGATTTTATTGCAGAAATAGAAAAGGTCAAAGAACATACCTGAATATGAGGAATCCCATATTTATAATGCTGTTTGTGAGGCTGCTCTGAAATAAGTTATCTGTATGGACAAAACACTTTGTGAATAATTCAAATTAAATAAGTTAAACCACATTTCTATGTAATTAAGTAAATATTCATCAGTGTTATTGCTGGGGACAAGAGATTGTCTTTGTAAATGGAACTAACATTGTTCTATTCATCTGTAGAAAGAAAAGTACCATACTCATCTAGCTGTCTTGTACTTGGAGGCAATACTTCAGCTAAAATCTGTGACCACAGATAATTGTACAGAAACAACTGAACTGCTGTTGAAACTGCGCAGTCTGCTTCAGAAGTCTGATCTTTATAGAATTCACTTTATTTTAGGTAGGTTGCATGTCGTCTATTATAAATGCTGTATGTCATTTCCAGCTGGACAGAAAATAACAGTCCTTGCAAGGATAGAAAACTAAAAGATCTAAGGTTTCTATTTGTGTTTGTTTGATAGGCTGTATTTCTGACAGACACAGGTTAATTTAGAAAGCATATCTGTTGGTGTTGTCCTTGGTCTCCATAGCTCCAATGGTATGTTTGCCACTGCACCAGAGACAGAGTACCAATCGGCCAGAACAAATACCTGCATACAATTTTCTTAATAGTCACCTTCTGTTTAATGATGGGCATGTAACTTGTGACAATCTTTTGCAAATGAAAGACCTACAAGTTTATTTTTTAAGCAGCCTGTTTCTAGTGAACGGAAGTGCAACTTTGAGGAATCTAATTGCCAAGGATTGTTTGTTATCCATAACCCTGAAACTCAGTCTGGGGTTCATGTTAAATAAAAATATGAGCATCTTTTTAAGTGAGAAGTGCAATGTACATGTTACTGTTGGTATAAGGCAAGCAGCAGTTGAGCTAAATATTTTCCTTGGTCAATGCTTATAATGGTTAATTTTTAATGTTTCATCCACTGGAATGCAAACATACAGTGCAATTAAGCAAGCCAAGTGTTTAAATCCTCTCTGGTATGGAGGATTATGGCTGAAGAATGATAGAGTTGAGGATGAAAGGGAAGTGACTTGTTATTGAACTGAAAGATGTGAAATATTTTTTTGAAATTCAGTGGAAAAAAAATCCAGTGTATATGGAAATAAAAATAGCTCAGTAGCAAGTAAAATAATTTACCATTGTTTAATGTTTCCTTGCCTTTCCAGGCAGCAAAATGTTATATGATGTATAATGTACAAGTCACTGAAGCACAATCATTGAAACTCTTGTTCTTTTTCATCTTTTAGTTAGTTTTTAAGCAAAATTTTCAGGGCTAGAGTTACAAAATGGATTATCCTCTTGAAATCCATGTATTCCAAAATAAAGGATTTCTTACATGACAATTCTTATGTTATATAAAAGTGAGATCAGTGCAAGCTAGTGTGTTCCTCCCTGATAACAAAAACATTTCGGTGAGAAAAACATTGTATTTCCATGCATTTTACATAGGCCTATGCCAAATCTTTATCGCCTTTACAATAATTAGATGATTTTCCACTTAATTTTGAAATGCCAGATGACCTTGCCATTCTACCTGCCTATTGCTGACACTTTAAACTGGATTAAGGGTTTATAGTGTCCTTTTCTTAAAGGGAAGTACTATTTGATTTTTATTGTCTTTTATGGAGGTTATTCTGTGACCTCCTATAATATTGGGAGAAGCAGAGGTTAAAAATACTTACAGTTGTAAGATGAAGTAATTTCTTAGTAATTTCAAAGTAATTAGTAATTTCTTTGTCCCATGTTTTGTCATGCTCTCTTTTTAGAGATGTGCTTCCATACATCTGGGCATTCCTGTACTTGCAAGCATCTATCTTCTCTGTAGTTGCACTGACTGGGAGAGGGAGCAGTTGTCTACTGCACTGAGCAAATATTGCCTTGTTTCTCATTTAACAGACAAAATCCAGGGCACAGACCTTCATATGGAAAGTGCAATTTTATATGGGAAATTAGAAGAACATGAGAAGGCTTTGCATATCCTTGTCCATGAGTTGAAGGACTTCCATGCTGCTGAAGAATACTGCATATGGAACTCTGAGAACAGAGATGTACAGTACAAACGGAGGCTTTTCCATATGCTGCTGTCAGTGTATTTAACTCCAGGCACTTCAGATTGTGCACTTGTCATGGCTGCTGTGGATCTCTTGAATAACCACGCTGCGGAATTTGATGCAGGTCTGGTTTTGCAGGTGGTGCCTGACAGCTGGTCAGTGCAGCTCCTCTCCCCATTCCTGGCTGGAGCAGTGAGACAAAGCATTCACACAAAAAGAATGACTCAGGTGGCACTTGGGTTAGCACAAGCTGAAAACTTAATCTACAAGCACGAGAAGGTAGGTTACTGGGGTGTTTTTAAATAAAAGCACTTTGAAGCTTTACAATGGAGTCCTTTGATATACAGTAATCAAAAGGAGTTTGAAGAATTAGTATAAAAGTTGTCTTAATGTCTTTGGCATTTATTAGAGGGTTTTTTGCCATGACTACTAAGTTTAAAATTATTTGTATGTTTTCTCTGTAAAACAAAAGGGAAAGTGAGGGCCTTGAAATAGGAATAACCTTGTTGAGCTTCTGGGCTGAATATGAAGGGAATCTGGGATCTGCAGATTAACAAAGTTCTTGCAGAAACTTTAACAAGTGTGAGTTAGCATTTCGTTCACTGGGACGGAGTGTCAAAATTTTCAATTCAATTTTTTTACAGTGTCACCTGTCAAAATTTGTTAAAAAAACTTATCCAGCACTTAGTATTAACTAAAACTTGTTAGACTTTGTTAATGGTAAATTCAGTTGTGAAGCTTTCTAGTCCTAGCTAGGGCAATGTTGCTTAGAGTTCACAGCAGATTCTTAAAATTGTTTTTGTTTTATCTGTTTGGTACAGTTGCAATTATGCTCCATCATTTCCCTTCCTTTCTTGTTAGACTCACATTTGGATTTTTTTCCCCTTTCTTTAGGTTAAACAAAACGGAGCCCCGATTCTTCTTTCAGACAAAAAGGTGTGTCAGGTGTGCCAAAATCCTTTCTGCGAGCCTGTGTTTGTAAGATACCCGAACGGGAGTATGGCCCACACGCACTGTGCTGCAAAGAGACATCTCAATTCCAATGTGACTCATCACTCTCCCAGCTCCAGCAATCAGACTTGAAATATTCCCACAGTTCCCATGACTTATACCCCTTTGAAAGTGGGCTGGAAAGACAAAAGTGCAGCTACTTTAAGTATAAATCAAGATGGACAGCTAGTTTTTGGGTTAATGGGAAGACTTCCAGTAAATATGAAATACTGCTACTTATCTTTTTGGTTTCTAATGAATGTAGATAGAAAATTCACTACCAGACATGGAGAGGTGCAAGTATGGGCTCTTCTGTGAATAGGAATAAACACTTAAGAGAAAAGGAGCCTTTTCTTCACAGTGAGGATGAATGTTACGGAGTGAAGGCAAACAGCTGTTTTTAGAATTGTCACTTTGCACTGACTGTGGTGTTGGTAAATTTGTGGAGGGGAAGATGGCATCTGTTAGAGTTGGAATTCTTGAAGAGTGATAGGACAAGATCAGCATCGTGCAGCTTGCTATGAAGACAGAAATGTGCATCGATTATAGTGCTTGCTGCAGCATGTCTTCTTTTGGGCTGGATTCTCTTCCCCAGGATCACATTATGAACTTCATTTTTTTTGCTCTACAAAATGTTGTTTTTTAATGCACTTTTTGTACCTCCCTCCCCTCCACCTGCTAGATGGAATTTAAATGTAAGCACTGCTCTGTTAGGTTTCTGCTCCCGCAGTTACTGTAACATACTGAGTGGAAACCAATAGCCTCAATCACACAGGTGAGCTTGGAAGAAAAAAAAAGATTGTCTGGTCAGACTGTAGTCACTTTTATATGGGGGAAGAGACCCTAACTTTAATATTGATTTATTTATTAATATGCAAATACACTGTACATACAGTTGAATAAATTGATCTTATCATTCTAGCATTTCTTTGGAGGATTAAGATGTAGCTGATACATAAGTGTACAGATTATATGCTAAGTGTTTGCTATAACATAACTTAGGTTGAAACTCCACAAAAGTAGTTTTTAGTGCTTATGGATGACTTTGTGCAATCAAAACCACAGAAAGAAGGTATAAAATTGTAAGAAATCTAGAAAAATGCACTACAGGGATACTGGGTTTGTTAAGTTCTACTAAGTATTCTGTAAACTGAAGTTTTTCAAATAACACGAACCCCTTACTTAACTGCCCTCGTATGTATTCACATTGCTATTTAACCATTTTAAAACAGTTAATTTAAAAGATGCAGCTTCCCCCACGAGAGGTTAAAAAAATGACACCTTTAAATAAAAGTTAAGTATTGCAAAGTGAAAGCATTTCTTTTAATTCTGTAAAGCTGTAATAAATACCAGGCTTACTGACCAGCCTGCAGTTGAATTAGTATGGCTGCTCCCTGTTTCAGAATTCCAAATCAGTGGAGGCTTTCAGCAGAATGGAGAGTCTGCATGGTCCTTTCTAGAATCACAGAATAAGCTGAGTTGGAAGGGATGCATCAGGATCACCAAGTCCAGCTCCTGGCCCCACACAGGACACCCCAAGAATCACACCACGGGCCTCAGAGTGTTACCCAGATGCAGCCTCCTTGTACAGAAAGGTTGGCTTAGGAAGCTGCCTTCTGAGTACAGTGCTGTGTCCAAGAGGGGGCAACCAGACCTCATTCAGGGGAAAAGGAAATCCATCTCTTTCTCACAGAAACATACAATGGTTTGGGGTGAAAGGGACCTTAAAGACCATCTATTCCAACCCCCCTGCCATAGGCAGGGACACCTTCCACTAGACCAGGTTCTTCAAAGCCTCATCCAGCCTGGCATTGAGCACTTCCAGGGATGGGGTGTCCACAACTTCCCTGAGCAACCTCTGCCTGTGCCTCACCACCCTCACAGTAAAGAATTTCTTCCTGATAGCTGATCTAACCCTGCCCTCCTTCAGCTTAAGGCCATTCCCCTTTGCCGTGTCACTACATGCATCTGTACAAAGTCCCTCTCCAGCTGCCTTGCTGGCTCTCTGCAGGTTCTGGAAGGTGCTATAAGGTCTTCCCAGAGCCTTCTCTCCAGGCTGAACAGCCCCAGCTCTCTCAGCCTGTCTTTGCAGTGGAGGTGCTCCAGTCCAGTGATCATCATTGTGGCCTTACTCTCGACTCATTCCAACAGCTCAACATCTTTCTTGTGTTGTGGGTCCCAGAGCTGTACTTGAGGTGGGGAGTATGTCGCTTTAAAGCAAAAGACCTTTGAGTCTTTCTTCTTCCTCATTTTGAAATTAGGAAAGTATAACTGTTGTGTTGAATTTTATTTATTTTTAAAAGCCCGAGTAAGGAATTCTGTAGTGCTTTGTCCTAAGACATGTAAGTCACGCTTAGGGAGAGGCACTTAGAAAGAAGTCAAGTGTAGGCATTTCTGAGTTAATTCTGGCATGAGTGATTCTGCTGTGGCACTGGTATAAGCAGATTCTCTGGTAGTCATGGGTTTTGAATATTGTATGTACAACTGGCAGTGATGATATAGAAAAATTTTTAGTCCCCTGTCCTCAAAACACTTGCTGATAAGAGTGGAAGTGATTTTTACAAAAACGCTATAAACCTTCTGTGTACACTAGCATGCATTTCATAAGAAATACTTTATTTTGCTGTCAGCATCCTCGGTATTATCTTTTTTTCTATTTAGTAAGGAGGTACTAAAACAAAGACCACTCTCCATGATTTAGAGTTATTCTAGCCACTTAGTAGTGATGAACTGCTGCTGCAGTGGAATAAAGATCATATCATTCCAGACCTCAGGAAAGTTCTCAGTTGCTATTGCATGAAAAGGTATGTCTGTAAAAGATTAAACAATTCTTTATTAACAGTCAATACCTTTTTGCAGATATGTACTTTGGCTAAAATGCAGCAAACCCAATAATTGTACATACAGAACAAATACAGAAATCAGAATAATGCAAGGTAGCATTTTTGCAGTCAAAAGTGTGATTAATATTTAAGTTGGAGGCATCTAGTTCTCTTAAGCCCAGTCCCCCCAAAATGTAGAATGGAAAAATTGGTATTGGGTTCGTATGTTGTTACCTGTTGCTAAGTTTTATACTAGAGCTCATTTGAACGAATTAATATGGAAATCCCATGGTAACTAAAGGAAAAAGCAAAGAGAGCCAATTTGAGGCTGAGGCAGAGCAAGAACTCAGCAGGGAGGTTGCAGGTGGACAGTTCTCTTCCTGTGTGTGTCCAGCACGTGAGCTACTGGGATAATTCTTGACCAGGGGAGATGTCACCCCACATCAGAGTGGTGTGTGGTGTTCTGTGCTTTTTGACCAGGAAATTTATGAAAGGTCTGCGTTCAAATTTCCTTGGGTGGGACAACTGAACACCTCATGGGTAAGAGAGCTTCATTCTGGAGAACCTGAGCTCATTCCTTCTTTTGTTTTGGCACTGTCCGTTTGATCATTCTTGGTTTATGTACCTGAAATCCTGGGCCAGCATTGCTACTGTGGTAAGTTGTGGTATGGCTGCAGCAGCATGGAGGGAATGAACAGGGAAGGAACCAGATTTGGTTATTAATTGTATGACTGCATATGTGAAGGAGAAGAGGCAGGAAAGAGGAATGTTTCTCTGAGCATTCTTCTAGTTTGGAAATTAAATGCTTTCTGGGAGTTTAGGCTTGATGTGATCTTTTTATCTCCAGTTAGGGAATGTGGTGTCTTAGTCCTGCCCTTGGAGAATGGAGATTCTGCCAGAATATTTCTCCTTAATTCAGCTGTTGCTAAATTATTTGCAATTCATCTCTCTCACTTTTTTCCGATGAGTCTCCTCCAACTTTGTATGTGTGAAAACCAAAACAGAAGTGCAGATTTTTTTTTGAATATGACACTGTGTCTGTGATTCAGGACATAATAATTGAGATTAGTCTCTCACACTGATGCATCTGCAGATATCAAGACACGTTGGTCTAGCATGTAGCCTCCAGTTATCAAAATATTGCAGCTCTGACTTTTTTTTAGCCATCCACTGCTACAGTTGATGGTACATACAAAAAGCACTTGTTAAACCATCTTCTATACTTTATCTCCACGCTTCCTCACATTAAAATTACTTAAGATGTGTGCATAGCATCATACACAGTTTTTCCCTCTTCAAGTCAAAAAGAGGAAAAACCCTAATAAAAAAAAATTGCTCAGAATCTGGCACTCTGCTCAAAATAAGATTCATGGCTGTATATTAATGAGAAAGAATTCAGTTACATCTTCGTTTCTTTTATTTAAATGGATAAGTTGTCACATTGAGATCAGTATTCTTGTAATATTGTCAAAGCCAGGGGGAAATAAGCATTTGGGATTTGTTACACAGAGCACACCACAGGTACCTGTGAACTGACTTGTTCAGGCAGCCCATACTGAGGTGGCTCAGGTGTGCACAGGGTTCCAGGTTACAATGGGAACTTCTCTCTTTGCTCCCTTGCTCCCAATCTCCAGAAAATTTCCAGCCCTTGTTACCTGATTAATGTCACTGTTCTAGCACTTAACTGACATGGGTACAAATCTTGAGAGGTAGGTCTGGGGGACTCCTGAGCACATCTGTCTTCAGTAAAATGTCACTTTATTACTCAGCCACATGAAGCCCTACTAATCTGAGCTGTGGAAAGGTGGTGTAGGGATGGAGTATTGTGTGTGTTTTCTGAGAACTTTATTACATCTTTAAACACACAAGCATTATCCTGACTGCTGAGTCTTTGTAACAACATCTGTTCTTCGCAGGACTCCTATCCTGAATGACATTAAAATTATTTTGTTTTATACAGTTCTATTACAAAGTAATTTTTTATTTTATAACTCTTCCCGGTTTGCTGCAGTCTCTATTCAGCATGGCTCTAAGTGTTTTATTAACATCCTGCTGTTCATAACAGGCAGCAACTAATACATTTTCATTGTGAGCTCTCTTCCTGTTGCCTATATTTGCTAATTAATTTTGCTGTACAACGCTTTGGGGCTTATGCCTTGTGAACACTGGTAATTAAATGTGCTGCTACTTTTTAAGGGAAAAGAAGAAAAGACAATAACATTCTGTAATGTATGATTGATTTCAAAACCGAAGTTCCCCTGCAGTAAATTCATTCAGATGGAAGTCTGTACTGTTAAGGCTTTTGGACTAAGTGGTTATATTGGTGAACATACACAGCAGTATGTGGAATGTACAAATGTATAAATATGTTGATTTTTAATAAAAAACCCCTTTTAATTACGTTTGTCATGGATTCATAGATACATAAACCCTGGAATGTGGATGTCCAAGTGAAGGGAAAAGATTATCTACTGATAAATAGAGGATTCATCAGGGTGACTGACAGAGGGGTCAGATCCCTGACATGTGGAAGTGAGGCTGGTGCTTACATACCCTGCAGAAGGCAGCGGAGTTCCTCATCCTCCTCCTCACTGCTCAGGACTAATGGCCCTGGCTTCAGGACCAAAGGACCAGGTGCTCCCCTGTTCCAGCAAGAGGGGCAGGAGCCACCACAGTGGCACTGTAGGATCTGCTGATAAGGAAACCCCAGGAAAGGAGGGGTGGTAAAGAGTCTGTAGTAAGCCAAGGAAACCGGTGTGATCTCCAAGGGGAGGGAGAGAGGAATACAAAGGAGAAGTGCAAAAGGAGTGTTTAGGACATGCAGGTGTGACCTAATTCAGCTGCTCTCCAGCCCCACTCTGCCAGGCAGAGCAGGCACTGGCAGTGCTGCAGGCATCTCCTGGATGCTGAGGACAGGTTGTGTACACAGCATAACAGGGCATCCAGCAGGGCAAAAATCCAACACAGTGGGAGCTACAGGGAAGGGCTCCTGTTTTGAAGTTCAGGTCTGTGGTCTCTACAGCCCTATCAGGTGAAGTTTGTTCCTCTGGCTGAAGTGAAGGCTCTGGGAACACTGGCGGTTCTTCAGGGTGCTCTTACAGAGGGTGTTCGAGATGCAAATGTTGAGTACAGCGTGATGCTGAAAGGAATGAGAAACTAACGCTACAAGCATGACTTTATTACCTCAGCCAGCAGGAAATACACCCTGTAGAGCCCTGGTTTGCTTTTCTCCATCTGTCCATCTATCCATCCAGGGAAAGGTAACGCAGAAAGCATTAAAAAAAGGCCAAAACCCAGTTGTGACTTCAGCACAGTGGGATTTCAGCTAGTTTTGCCTCTAGACAGTGGTAAGAACATGGTCCGTGCTAATCATCCAGATGGCAACTCCTTCCAAGACAAATAATCAATAGATTATAGCTGAGTTTAGGCAGAAATGAGTCCCAAAGGTCCAGTTCACTGCAGCAACTGTAGCTGCAGGACAGCATAGGGTCAAAGAGGCCAGGGCTGCCAGCAGAAAGCTGATGGCTGAAGACATGGCAGGTTTTCAGTAGTTAACAAGGCTGATCATAGTGCCTAAAAATCCAATAGCAGTCGTGAACATCATTACCAATGCCTATAATTGCCAATCACCCCCTGGAGATATTGGCCCGTAACCACCTTGTCAACATGGTATTTGCATTGAGTGGGGCCTGACCATCCCAATGCATATTAAAATCTTAGAAAAATCTAGGCTGGCTGGGTTCTTCAGAGAAGGTGTTGTCTAAGCCCAACTCGATGCAGGGTCATCCTGTGTCCGGTTACTTGTCTTGTTTTAGACCAGTACTGACAAGCTTGAAACCAGATTGGGAAGGGTCCAAGTGTCTTCTTGTCAGGTCTTTGCCAGAGGAATATATTGCTTAAACCTCCAAAATACTCTCTGGTAAAGAAAGGTAAAAGGCTAAAAGGTACATTTGTCTTGAATAAATAGTTTAATTTGTTTTGTGGTTTGGGTTTTTGTTGTTTTGGTTTGGGTTTTTTTTCCAAATATTACAGAAAGACTATATAAGCAGGGAATCTCCAAAAATTAGCAAGTTACTGGTGACAGATTTAAGATTATGCACTTGGTGCCTCTCTAACCTGGAGAAGTATATTCAAATAAAATGCAAGTTCCTGATATCTGTTTGAAAGCCTCAGACAGCATGCAAAGATGTTTCAATCCCTTTAGTCCCTCTAACATACAAGGTTACTCTGCAGTGTCATGCCAGAAAGCTCCCAGAGTGACAGAAGTAGGGGTTTTTCTACTTGAATCACAAGCAGTTGAAGATGGGGAGGGAGGAGTACAGGATGGATTTGTATCTGCTTTTTTAAAAGATGTCATTCACTGGGGATTTATAGTTGCAAAGCGAAAGGTTTTCATTTCTGTACTTTTTTGATCCATCTTTAGGTTTTAACTTGTCACATCTCATTTCAAAGCATCTCTGCGGCCTTTTGTGACACGCTGATTTGTCAAGCAGAAGTTTTAGTGCTCCTGCTTCAAAACCTGCCTGAAATCTCTTGTTCTGGATAGCAGACATTCAGTACACCCCCTCCGGATACTCCAGTCAGTGTGTCAGCAGTACCTCTCCTCACAGTTGCTCACTCTGTAATGTGAATGGCCATACAACTGTGCCGGTGTCGTGGTTTAACCCCAGCCAGCAGCCAAGTCCCACGCTGCTCTGTGTGAGCCCTGCTCGCTAATAACAAAAACATCTCTATATTATCAACCCTGTGTTCAGCACAAATCCAAAACACAGCCCCATCCCAGCCACTGTGAAGAAAATTAACTCTATCCCGTCCAAAACCAGCACAGATGGTCAAAACTAAAAACTACAAACCAAAGACATCTCAATCCCAGAGGAGGGAGGAGTCTCTTGTTAAGATGCTGTTAATTATCAATGCCTCAATACCCTACACTTTTGGTTTTCCCATCTGCTCGATATCAAATCACAAGAGTGTGTAGTGTTTCCTACAAATAATCACTTGTGCTGATAACTTTCCTCCTTGTGGAAGAGAAAAGGGGAAGATTTTCTTGATTGAAGCCATGCCATGACAAAATTTGAAGGCAGCCAAAAAGAAGACCTGACAGGGCCTTTTTTTTCAATGTAAGCGCCCTTAAAAGTACCAAGAGAGCTCTGAATTCAAGAGCCATGCCTCGTGAAATCATGAGCTTGAACAATTTTAGAATGGAAGAAGCTCAGGAGTTGGGTAGGGAGAAAGTTTTAGAGGTTTGCAAGAAAATTCCCCACCTCGTGTCCTGCCGAGTCAGGTTTTGACTTCTGTCAAAGCAGAACAAACTTCAATGACTTCCTCAGTTGCAGAGCTCCCTCCACTCAGCCCCTTCTCACCCCCTTGGGAATGAGCCCCACTCCTCCAGCTCTCAGGGGCTGCCAGTCTGCTCTGTCCCCACCCTTCTGCCGGTCCCTGGCCACCTTCTCTTACTTGGCCACACCTTGTTCTTCCATGTCTTCCTGGCTGCAGAGCTCTTGTGTCTTTTGGGGCAGTGCAGGCTGGGCCCAGCCTGAGGGGCTCCCTCTGCCTGGTTTTGATGACTTTTCCCCTCCAGTCTTGTATCAGCTTCATGCAGTTTGACATTAAACTTTAGTAAAATGCCAGAAGATAAAAATGAAGTGAAACTAAACAGAGATTCCTGACTTCATTAAACCGTGTTGCATTAAATAAAAGCAAAGCTGTGCTCTAACACAACAATTCATGGTCTCTTAACTTGGTAGCAATATCTTCTTGTGTTGAAATGTTTTCATACACCCACTACTTCAATGAAGTCTCTATGGTGAAACGTTGTCTTTAATGATTTTACTAAGGAAGCAATATCTAATTCATTGACTCAATGTTTTAATACCAAAAGGAATCTGAAGGTATTTGTAAGCAGTCCTGTCACATTCTGTCCAGCACTGCAGAGGTCTGAGGAAGCCAAGGGGACAGCCCTGCTGCCTGTGGACTTGCATCATACAAGAAATAGCAAGTATCTCTGGTGGGGGTAAGCTGGAGGACGTGGGGGAAAAGACAAGTCCCATCCATACTTATTCATCATGTCTTATCTAGATACTTGAGTGCTGCATTACCCAGCACCTAAGTGTTGCGTGCTACCTGCAGCATCGGGACAGACCCATCCCAGAAAACTCATAAAATGTCTTGTTCAGGTAGTCCCAGCAATGAAAATTATAAAAAAACCTAACAGCTTTGATATGCTTATTTTATGCATCATTATCTGCAGTAGTTTTACACAACTGTCCTCCTGCTGTCAGAGCACTGGGAATGCTCTGACATACAAAGAGCTTTTTTTCCTGTTCTTTGTAACATTTAAGGGGAAGAAAGCTGTACCCAAGGTAGAAAATGACCTCATTTCTCCTTGAATACTGTCATGCCTTACCTGTGAAGTGATAGTGGTTGTTCTAAAACTGTGCTCTTGCTGACTGTGCTTCTCAGTAGGTGATATAACCGCAATGCAAAGAAAGCAGGCAGCACAAGTGTGAGTCCTCACCAGTATAACCAGTCCTCTTCAGTATAACTTTGCTCCCTGCAGATGCCCCGTGTTGTGGAGAGAGAGAAGCAGCTCCAGCACTGTGGTGGGCACGGAAGTCAGAGGCAAATGTGCCACGTGCTCAGCTGTGCAGCAAAACCTGCTGGTCCCAAGGCTGTCCTTCACTCGGCCTTTTCCAGTGGAGGCTTTCTTTGAGCCACGCCCAGCAGCAGGTGGGAGGCTCGGCACCCAAGAGGAGACCTGTACAGTACCTGTACAGCTCTTCCTGAAGTGCAGTGACAAAGAGATGCATCAAAGATGCAGCTTCGGTCCCACACACCCTACAGCAGAACAATAGCAATATTATAAAAAAAAGAGAAAGACTCACAGCATTCAGCCAACTTGGTGATGTCCCAGACAACTACTCTTGCACTTGAGCTGTTTCCTCCGTCAAATGACCCAACCGGGTCTCAGGAGCAACATGTTCTGGTGGCACCAGTGAAGGTCACTTAAGAAATCCACACAATAAAAAAGACTGGCAGCTTTATCTTTCACGGCATAAGGAGGTAAATACCACTCAGAGGTGATGTTTATTCAGGTCATGCTTGTCACTCTACGTGGATTCTTACCAGAAAATTTTAAAACCTGAGTATGTGTCCCAAAAGATGAGTACATTTTTCCTCTCACGTAATCATGGAGAATAAATTTCCAGCATTAGCTGGAAAAGAGCTCTAACACTGTGGAATTATACTGCCAAGAAGACCCTCTTCTTCCTCCCTGCTCCTTGCCCTAGTTACTTTTGGGACATTTCTATTCCATTTGCTGTCTCCCAGTACCATATTTTAAAGTGTGTGGTCTGTAATAATGCAAGTTCCATTCCTGCACAGCCAACACATAAAGCTGATTAATTCACTCTTTCTGAAATTATGCACACTGCATCCATATCGCTAGTGTTTCACCCCTTAAACAATGTTTAAAAACAAGGTCACACTACATTCTCCCATCAATAGTACTTTAGAAACTCTGGAAAAAACTCCATGCCCACACAAAGTGTCAGGGGTCTTGTCCAAGTGCCCTGAGCTTACAAGCCTGAGTTTAAAAACAAACTTGTACCTGAACAGTATCAGTGCTTTAAGTAGTTACATTTATTATTTGAGGTTTAGCACAATTCAGGTTGTTTTTTACAGAGAGAATGGAGGAGAACAGCCACAACAGAGAAAGAAAAAGCAAAGAAAAGGCAGAGGAAAACCAAGATTCCCTCAGCGCCCACTCAGCTTTTGGGACTACCTTCCTGGCTGGAGGCACCCACATATGCCACCAGGGCATTGAGAATGGTGGTCCTAAGAGCCAAGTGAAATCTCTCCCCTGTTTGTCTCCTCTCTTCCCCTTGGCTCATCCCACCTGGAAGTCTTGGGCTGCACTCTCAAACATAGCGGCCTTCTTGTCACTCTGATCTCTCTGTGCTGGTGGCTGGGAAGGGACAGGGGCTGTACTTGACCCGTGACATTTTCTTGTACAACTGTAGTGTCACTACCTCAGTGATGCGGCAAAGTTATACCAAGCAGATTCACTAGAAAGGTGACTTATTTACTGCTTTAAAATATATACAAAAAGGACAGTAACAAGCCTACTTAATGATTGTGAAACAGATTTAATGCCATTTAATTACAGCACCTGTACTAAAAGGCAGAAGGAAAAATATAATTAAACTCCAGAATCAGAAAGAACGGGAAAAACAGTCTAATAATAGCTACTTCACCAATAAACATAAAGGTTATACGTGGAATCCCCAGAATTTCAAAGTCAAAATATATTTGTAAAAGTGAAAAGGTTAGAGGCAGAAAAATAATAATCAGGTAGCAAAAGGTAAACAATCCATTAATCGTGCACATCTGCCAAAGAGACGGGGCGAGCAGGATGCAGGTCGGGCTGCGGAGCGGCGGGGGCGGTGCCCGGCAGCAGCCGGCCCTGCTCCGGGAGCGCCGGGAGGCACCTTCGCCTGCAGCAGCCGGGGCCATCGCCTGCTAGCAGGAAAGAAACTGACTGATTAGAAGCAGGCACTAGAAGCGGTTCCTGTGGGAAATGCTGTGCTTACAGAGGAGAGGCATATGGTAAGAGGCGAAACTCAGCAGGCCGCGGCTGGACGGATGCCTGTGGAAAATCAGGCGTGATGCAATGGAGAACGCTGTAGGCAAAAGAGTGTTAGCCAGCCTTTAACCACTGACAGCTTCACTTTGCCACTCACCTTCCTCAGCTTCCTTCTTGCAAAAACAATTTTCAGGTCACTGACATGAGTGAAAAAGAAGGGTGCTGTCTTTTCACTGAGGTTAGCAGCTTGCTGCATTTCCTTTGGATACATTTGGGGTTTAGGTCTGTAAAACCCATTAATGACCCTGACACCTTGTGCAGAACGGTGCCAACGGGCAAACATTTTCAGATCCGTGAAGTAAAACAGACTCCACTCTGCTTCATGCCTCAGCATGTCATTGTCTGGCCCCACAGCACAGGCAGGGATGGGCACAAAAAAGAAGCTCCCTCACACCTCACTTCCCACATCTAGGAACAGCTGCTGCCCTGGTACCCACATTGCTGCATCCCTGAGCGATGACCTCCAGGGTTGTGCGTCTGTTGAGGCACTCTATTGGAACATGAGGTGTCTATCGAAATGAGCCACTTTATCTTACTCTGCTCTGAAGCAGAGGAGTTGTGTGTTCTAGTGTGAGTGTACCTTTGGTCACCCTTCCCCGGTGCCTCTCCTGAAGTGTCCTGAGGTTGTGAAGGAACATTTGTTCCCATGTCATTTGAATGACTCCATGTCTTGGCCCAAGGTATGGAATGGCTGGGATGCTCACTTTGCTTTGTGTTCAGGTGCTTTGCCTGGCAGCCCAACCCACTGCAAAATACCTGCTCTGAGGAGGTTTGCAGATCATGTGTTTCACTTTTGGATGTCAGAGGGGATGAGATAACACCACAAGCAGGGATCTACTGATGTAAAAGGGCAGGAAAAAAGGTTACCAAAAAGATAAAAGGGTAATATTGAACAAGGAGTTCCAATAAGATCTTGCTCACTAGGTCTTGGAGAACAATGCCTCTGGATGAATTAGAACACATTTACAAAAATACTTCCTCATACCTAATTTTGGTTCAAACTCAGTAAGAAAGCTGATCCTTTCATAGAATTGCAATGCTGAGATGCACAGAGAACCCTGGTTTAGCAAAGCTTACTCACGTGGAAAAGCGAAATTATTTTACAGTGCTTTGATAACTGTCATGGAGATTTTGCCCTGAGGGATGTAAAGATCTGGACTTGGGAAGTGAAGGTCTTTGGCACAAGAGCACACTTTGGCAAGAGTTTTTTTCCTGCAGAAGATAATTCCTTCAAGTACTTTAAGCAATGCAGAATAAATTTTTTTTTACGTCAAAATTCTCTGGACTCTTGAAACATGAAAAACGTGAAGCTGATTTTCATGCTAGTTATTGGGCCAAAAATATGCACAGGAAGCCACTGAGAACCATTTGAAGAAACATTTTCAGCTTAGACTATAAAGTAAACAAAGAGAAAATGGGTTTGTTTCTTGAGGAAGAAGGAATTTATTTAATTCTAACTTTAACTCTAACACTGCAGAGACGTGCTCTGGGACAGAACCATTCCCCTGCAAGAACACCTACCAGGCTACTCAAAGGCCCACAGAAGTATCTTTAAAAGTTTTTAAAGATACTTTTAAAAAGATACTTTAAACTCCGAGCTTTCTGGTGTTTGGACTAAGAAGCCTGCAAGTATGTCAAATTAATTGATGACTGTTAATTTAGATCCCCCTACTAGCACACAGACATATTTGTTCTCAGTCTAGTCCCTGGATATTCTCCCTACTAATGCTTAAGGCAGGTCTTATTATTGAATTGAAAGCTGAAAAGAAGCTTCATTTCTATCTTACAAATTAAAAAACAATATGTAACCAGGAGGTACCTCAATTTATCCACATTTCACATTCAGTTGCAAGCAAGTCTTAATTAAACAGCCATCTTAATTCAGATGGCTTTAGAAAAATGATTTAGAAAAAAATTGCTTAGATGATTTAGAACAAAGAAGCTTGCCTAATTTAAGGAGTTGATGTAGAAACTCTAATAAATGAACTAATAAAAAAAAAATCACGCCCACTACCTTGAAAGCAAGATCGTTTTTTCCTCTTTGTTAGCATTGCTGTACTAAGCTGGGTCTTCTTTTCAGAGAGGCGGAGCCATAGGAGGTTATCATTAATTAATAGCTTAAAGAGATTTTGAATTGAAGATTCAGGAAAAAAACCCTCCATAATCTATTCAAAACACAGCTGGGGCATACAGACCTGTGAAGCAGCTATGCTAAAAACACCAGTGTTACAAAGTTAAAGGTGAACCTTTGGTGTTCCCCTCTGCTGTAGGGTGGCAAAGTCCCCATAGTGACCCTGGCAAAAAAGGGCTGATTAACTGCAAGAGCTGAGGTTTTCCTGCAAGGTTCAGATGACAGCTTCACACACTGCTCCTGTGCTGGAAAGCAGCAAAGTAGGACAATGTGCGTTTGATGTGTGCTTCCCTTCTCAACAAACTAACAGAAAAATGTCTGCTGAACCAGTTTAAGGGGAATCTGATCTTCACTGAAAAATTCATTCAAATAACAGAGAGTTCAAAACAAGAAAAGTAACATGAAGGAATATTTTTTGCATTTTCATGACCACATGTGATAAACAGTTCGTATGATTAGTATCAGTGGAGCAGGAACTTGTTTTTATGGTGCTTTACTAGTACTCAACCAAAACAATTCTATATTTAACAATAATTCCTAAGCCTCTACCTGTGAATGCACAGCAATTCTCTTCTTGTAGCTCTGGTAACCTCTTCTAGATCCATTAACTTTGTCAGCTCTTCTATCAGTTCTCCCCAAGTCCTTTGCCTCTGATGCAAATAATTCCCGGTGGAAGATGCCCTATGCTCAGAGCTGGCTTTTCATCCCTGAATAAGGGCCCATGCAAATGAGATGCTCAGCTAAATAAATCCAACCAGTAAAATAATGTCGTGGAAACAGACCCCCATAACCTGCCTTTGCTTTTACCCACCACTTGTCAGACATGATCACAACAATAGAAAATTAACTTCAGGGAAAAAAAACCCTGACAGGGCAAAGATACTTGGGCAATATTCAAATGAACCACTTAACCTTTTGGAACTAAAAGCTTCCTGCAATAATGACACATTAGTCATTAACTCAATATGTGCTTTGTTAAATATTAGACAAGAGCTCACATTCAATTTAGCTCTCACATATACTCAGCCACAAAGAGCCATCTGTGTCGACTACAATCTCCAGGATGGGAAATGTGCTGTGAATGGCACTCCAGCCTAGTAAAACTCTGGTGTACGGGGGAAAAGTACACAACAGCCAGTATAGCAGGGGAAAAGGTGATCCAGAAAGGAGAATAATCCTCTTTATGAGGTTATTCACCCTCCTCAGTGCTACTGATACTGTGCAAGCACAAAGGAGAACTGAAACAAAGGAGCTCCACGTAGCTCCTGGGCAAGCAAAGAAAACTCTGCCCAAAGCAGGGCATTGCCTCTGTTGTCTCCAGGGCTTCACCAACAGGCTGCATCATCTCACTCCTTAAACTGGCAGCTGCCATTCAGCAGGTCACTGGATGGCACAAGCATCATACCAGAGGCAGGGCTTGCATGTGCCCCTGAAGCACTGACTTCCCCTGAAGCTGGGGAACAAAAGAGGAAGAGAATGATGACTTTAAAATATTTACCCAGTTAAGGAAACAAAGGCTGCATGAATGGGATCTATATATAAAGTGTTTTGAGTTCCTCCCCAAGTAGAGGGAAAAAGGAAGACTAGATTTACTGTGTGTCAAAAATTAATTTTTGTCTTCCTGTGCTCAATGCAGAAAATGGCTGTGTACCCCCCTCACCCGCTGGCTTTCACTTCCTTAGCCCTTCCTGGCTCCCCAGTCACCTTGACTAAAGTGCAGTTGCCAGTTGGTAGATAATGTCAGCTGGGCTCCATATGTTCTCCTATGCTTGATATGAGGTAAAAAACATCCTGACATACCTCTGCTGGCCACCTGATGTTAGCCCAAAGCACATCAGTAGGTCCTCAAATGAAAGTTCTTCGAAATATCTAGGTCTGAATTTCATTTACTGCGTGACAAAAAAAATTTCAAGATGAGCTTCTGGGCTATAAAACACCCCATTTCTTTGTTTTAAGCATGTATTACTATATTATTATTATTATTATTATTATTATTATTATTATTATTATTATGAGGAGGAGTAGTAGTAGTATTAGTAGCAGTAGTAGTAGTAGTAATAGTAGTAGTATAATTTGTGTTAAAATAAGAAATATTAGTTGTCTGTCATCACACGTGTTTCAACCGCCTGAAATCTTCCTTCTTATTCCACAAGAACTCAGAAAGTACTTTAGACAGCTCCTGACCAAGACACAGTACAAGTGTCATCTTGTTTAGCTTTAATGATATTGCTCTGGGCAAGGTCAGATATTTCATATTGTTCTGTCAAGAAAAGAAAACATATAAGCAATAAGATCTGAAAGGTTTCAGGCCTCCTGGGAATCCTCCCTGTAAGCATCACTACAGCAGAGTCTCAACAGGAACAGCGACAAAAATATGTAGCAAGAGGAACAAGCTTCTACAGCATAAATTTATGTTCTCAAATATTTCCAAGACTTTAGAGTAATGTTTTTACAATTTCTACTGATCCCTCTACAGAAGGCTTCTCATCAGCACTTGAAAATTCAGAGGATTCTTGGATTCTTCAACTTTACAAGTTCCTTATTTGTGACAGATATCCAAACCCGTAACAAAGTAATTCTTATTCAAACAACTCAGTTAAGTTTCTGGAAGTGAACTAAGTTTTACAGCTAAATCCCTCTACTGTGAGCCATGATTTCTGTATAATTAGGGTTTCTGTGTGGGTTATTTGATCCCTTCTTTCCAAGGACAGAAACAAGCTCCACCGAATCTTTGAAAGTCTACAGAAACTTTGCAGTTACAAGCCATGGAAGTTTTCAGCTGGTGTCTTGTCCTTCTGCCGGAAGATGTCAGACAGAAACATGCATGTTAAAAACAATTGAAAACCAGCAAGAGATCTGCCACAATTTGTCCTGTATTTGTTGCTACAAAGATTTTTCTCACCTACTTCTCTATAATATCTTGCCAGACACAGCGAAGAACTGAGAATACATTGAATGCCAAAACATAAAACTGAACAGTTCTTGTCACAGTACATTATGATATGATGATAGTGCTTTTTCTGAATTGTTCCATTAGAAAAGCTATTCTAAGGGGAAAAAAATCTGTGGTTAGCAGTCAAAATATTAGGAAGAATTCTTAGTAAATGACGCCTTTAAAAGTCTACTAGAATAGATATGGAGATTGCACGCGTATGGAATGAAAAAAAAAAACCAAAACCAAGCCGTACCTGGATTTGACTGAAAGATTCAAACTTCATTAGTATTGTATAGGCAAACAGGAAAAGATACATTTTTTAGAAATGGATTTATGGATTTGGACAATAATATACAGGGTTAAAGGTAACCAGGAAAATGAATCTGTAACTGAGGATACATGCTTACACTGAGGAGTATGAGCAGGCCCCAGCCTGATAATGAGAAGCTGTGGAAACATCAATCCAGCTCCAGTCATAGCCCTTGTGTGGTCTGGAAACAGGACCTGAGACAAATGTTTTACTCGAGGTTACAAATGAGCACACTGAATTTTAAAAACTCACACCGCCTCATGCCCATGAGTGGTTATTTGGGTTATGTTCACAGTTTTACAGATGCACAAGTCTCTGTTCCCTATTACCGTAGCACCTGGCATTGAATTCAGAATCACAAATACTGAAGTTCAGTAGCAAAGAAAAATTGGATCCCAATAGATTTCTCTACTACCTGCAGATAACCTCTCCCTTCTGGAGAAAGAAAAGCAGAGCTGTACTGTCAGAGCCAGCACAAGATGGTTCTTGCTTGGAGAGGTACTGCAGGGTTGGACGCCAGGGAATCTACAGACCCCATTCCTCTGCATCATTAATCCCTTGCAAGCTCTCCTGGGGGCACTGCCAGGCTGGTCAGCAGCTTCAGGGGTGTGAAACACTGAGGCTTGGAAACTGAACATGGCACTATCACGGCAGAGCACTGTCCTACCCCTGTGGGATGCTGCTGGTCAGCCAGTGCAGCTGGTGCCCTGTCATTGACCCTCTTCATTCAGGGCATTTCAAGTGAGGAGAATGAATCAGAATTCTGCTTATTACTTAGTATTTTATTTAATAAATAATAATTAGTATTATATTACTTAGTCTGGGTATTTTCCCCGTTTAACAAACCCAAACACTGTGTATGTGTGAATTGATTATGGTATAAATGTTACTATCTCAAATCTATAGTGAAGTCATTTTATATTTGTAGTGAACTGTATTGAATCACTTTGTAAATATTCAAGTACTCAATGATTAAGTGCTGCTAACCCCTTTTGCAACCTTATCTTTGCATCTATATCCTTGATAGTCTCACCCCTTTTGCATTCCTAGCTTCCATGTAAATTATTCCAAATTGCTTCTAACTTTATCATCCCATCAATATTTTAAGTTATTTTGTAAGTAATAGAGTGAACCTTGCCATCAAACTCTGTAAGTCATATTTTCACAAATTCATATTAAATCCTGCTTTTGCCAATACCTTTGACAGTGTTTCTTTAAGTGGCCAAATCACTCATTCATGACAAAAATTCAATGCAGCAAACTCAAACAGGCCCAGAGGAGGATTCCAAGCAAGGTTTTCTACAGCTTTGCAATGAGTTTGTTGCTCATTTCTGAGCTGCTCAGAGGTGTTAACCAGCACCAGCTGCTCCAATGAGGACCTGCCTCCCTTCCCTGCACTGACACTTTCAGGAAACCTGGCTGTGACCATACCCAGGGAGCACTGCTGGCCAGTTCCAGGGCCCTGGGGCTTGCTGGGGGACTCTCACAAGGGTCCACTGGAGGAAAGCAAGCTTGTCTATGTACATAACTACATAGAGCTGCACGGGACATTTGGAAAGGATTTTCATCTACCTTGGGACATTCCCGCTAGTCCTCAAATCTTAAAAAGGTGGGTTTCAACTTTGGCTTAAATATGCACTGCGTATTTTTTCAATGCATGTATAACACATACATATGATTTTACATTTGCTTTTTTTAATATATATATATACTTATGAACCTATTTGTAACTATAGAATTGTCGTTATTAATGACTGATTCCCACAGAGAAGCAAAAAAGGCATTGAGTGGATGCCTCGTATAATTGTGACAAAGTTTTTCCAGATTTGGGGAGGGGGAAAAGGGGGAGAGGAGAGGGAAGGAAGAGAGAAACTGCATGTGAACATTTTTGTTTGGGGGGATTGAAGGCATTTAAGGGACCTTTACAAAAATCACATTTGAGAGACCTCTCGTTCATCTTGCAAATAGTACAAGAGCTTGCAGGAAATGATAATTATCTCCTACTACCACTTGCTAGTACACTATAAAATATTCTTTTAAAATATCTAATGCGTTGAGGTGTGTCAAGTAGCTTTTTCACCACATGATGTGTGATAAACAGGATATCTCTCGTAATCAGAAATCTAAAGCACGCGGGATGTAAAGTTTAAAAGAGCAGTGTTTTTCCTTAAATGAATGTAATCAATGTGCTTATTAGTTTGCTGCAGCAGAAGGAGGGAGTGGGTGGGTGTTTCAGAGTTGGCACATGTCTATTTGGCAACAGTGAATAGCCTGAGTGTTTATAGAGAGAGCTCTGTGGAATCCCTAGATTCTGCAGATTTTCTTACCAATTTTGTCTCAGATAATTAAGGATTTTAAATAATAAAAGAAAAAGTTAAAGAGGAAGTATGAGCTCCAGCTGGATCAAATAAAAAATAATAAAAAAGAAAGAAGGGTGTTTAAATTCTCAATATTGCCTTAAAACTAAAAATCAGCACTAAGGCACAATTTGGCTCTTAAAAGTAACTATGGAAAACTGGCACCTGCTTCCTCAACAGATCTCTTCCCTTGGTGTATCCAGAGATATATCTTCTTAAACTAGTGATTTTAAAAAGTTTCTACAGCTGTTGGACCTGCGAGACACAACCCGTAAATGGGACAGGACTGAGCTAGAGATTTCCTGGTCCATACCTGGCTGAACTTTATCACTTCACTGACACTGCAAGCAACAACTCCAATGTCTCGAAATCCCACCCTCTCCTGCAAGTAAGGATAAGATGTTACAGCAACCCTGAAATGAAAAACATATGTAAGTTTACACAAATGCAGCCGAGTTGTTCTCTGGTCATGCCTGGGAATAACTATGTCAGACCTCCAGCTGGCCAAAGCTTCTCTTTCCTGCCTGAGGAGCAGGACAGCTGAGGCTTAGGCACCTGTGGAAGGAAACTCCTCACTGCAACAAGCTGGCCACAGTGTTAGTGTCTTTTTCATGCACACGAGAGCCAGCTCGGGCACCAGTGCTGACATCAAAGAGGAGGTGAAAACACAGACCAAGGATATAATTCGGTTTGGAGGAATGATACACTGCCACCCCAAAGCAGTGGTCATTCATGGCATCCCCAGCATGCCATGCCGTCTGCCCTAACGGCAGCAGAAACAAAAGGCCTGACCTGCCCTCCTGCCCCACCTTTCCTCCTTTCTGTAGCTCAGCCTCTCATCCTAGAAACACAATTCTGTTTCATCTACAGCTCCAAAAAGCCATAGGCCAGTTTTGAGCACCAGCTAACAGCTGTGTAGCCATATTCGGTTCAATGAGTCCCAAAAGCCTGTTGAACCGAGCCCTAGGGCATCTTGTGGGAGACTTGGAGCAGGGAAGGAGGCAGCACTGCTCTTCTCTGAGAGCAGCATCTCTGGTGCCATCAGACACAAGGACTCAGCTCAGGACACAGCACGAGGGCTGCAGGCTGCCTGAGAGCAGCCACGAGGACGGACAGACAGAGCCAGGGTGACTGACATCAGCACACTCATAACTGGATTCTCTTCTGAAAGCTTGGACACTCTAAGGAGCTAAACAGACCTCCTGTGCCATTGCCTCTGTTCAAGTATTACCAGATTCCTGCAGCTCATTGCAGTAAGCAATTTCTCCACAGCCACATACGAGCTCTGGAAAGGAGCAGGAGCTGAACTATGTGCTCGCCCAGCATTGTGACAGCTTCTTAACTGCAACTTTATTCTGAATTGTTCCAGTCTTTATAGCTAAGTCATAACTATAGCACAGTTATCAAATTAGCTCAAGGAATTATTTGTTTATTTAAATCAGAAAGAATTACGTATCTTCCCTTGTTCTAGTACATGTAAGTGTGCAGCACCTGGATGCAAATATGTGTTTGTGAATACATGCATATAATACACTGATCAAACACTACTTTAGTATTAGGTGTTAGTATCTGATTGACCACAATCTGTTTCCTGCTTTTACTGTGACTAAAGAGATACTCTTCAGCAATGTATTGTTTTGCCAGTTATATCAAATTAAAAGCTAAGTAACACCAGCAGCTATTCAAAAGAGGGAAAATCTGTATATTGTAAAGATGTTATATCTCATTTTGCCCAGTCAGTGACTAAATTAATTAGACGATATTCAATAAAACAAAATATGTTTCTTAAAATGCCTACCTACTAGGTGTACTTTGCCCTTTTTTAAAAAAAAAATTAATATTCAAAAGTTACACTGAGCCACTAAAACATATAACACCAAGGCTATGTGTAATCTTAATTCACACATCACAGGTCTCTGACAGACCCCCACTAAGGAGGCTCCTTCTCTCATGAAGGCAGCTCCTTCTCAAACACTGGCATCCTCCTCCTTCTCCCAAAAAAGAAAGATCATGTACTTTTATACCCTCTCCAAGAGCCACGTTCATGCACTGGTATCAGACCCAATGTCCAACGCCGGTTTAAAGAAATCTTTGCTGTAAAGCCATTGCACTGAGGCTTCCCTGCCTTAGAGGCATCCTCCCACCTGAGGAAACACTGTCAGGGATGCAGCAAGGGTCCCCATAAAGCACAGCAAGGCTTGCAGCTCTCTCAAGGCGTTCAGTGCTCGATGCCACATCCAAATGGGCAGTCACAGCTTCAGAGGCTTTGCCAGCTTTCGGAGCCTTGTCAGGCTTTTCTGATCAACAGCTACAGAGCATGGAGGAGCCTCTTGGCTCAAGACATTTCTATCTGGTGGGATGCAGAAGGAGAAGGGACAAACCTCCACCTCATTCACTCTCTAGTGAACTGGAAAATCTGAAGGAGTGCAGTCCATAAACCACACTGTGCCACAGGCATTGATAGGAGTTCACCAGAGGGATCCTAAATCCTTAAAAACCTAAGGACCTGATGTAAAGGTTTCCACTGACTTAGATCAGGTCCTGAGTGTAGCACACAGTGAGATATTATCCTTAGACAAGTCCACAACAACTGTCATCTGGAAGAGTCAGGCTGAGGAAAGAGGTGCTGCTCATCCTGAGCTGTGGGGTACATCCAAAGCCTCGTCCCGCATCCTTTCTCAGTACACATAGCATCTGGATTGAACATTTTAAACCGTATCCTTCAAAGCACTTTCCCAACTATTCAGCTTTGGCAAGTGACCATTTTCTCATGAGATGTTGATTGCCCCTACCATTTCCATGACCATCTATTATAAATAATGGCCACGCACAGAACTGTGTAGGTGAAGCACATTAATTTTGATACTGCTCTGAAGTGGGGGCATGCAAAGCTGCTTCTTTGGGAAGGTCCCTCCTCCCCTCCTATTTTGATTTTTCTGCTTCTATACTTGATGACTAGCAATAAAAATGGGTAAACAGAGATCCAAGGGAAATGAAACTACATCTGCAGAACATTCAGAGCCAAAATACACAAGGTGGATAATTTGCATGCTGTATGTAAAAAGTAGTTATGCAGCTTTCTTCCTACTCTTTACATCTCCATAAAACATAATAATAGATTTCTAATTATACATCCAAATAATAGGCAAGCTGCAAGATGCTGGGAGAAAATTAGAAAGGGGGAAAGAAACTAACCAAAGGTACAGATGTAACGAGGGTAGTGACATTTCTATAAAGACGCTTTAATGGTTGTTAAGTAGTCATTTTGAAACAGAAATTTTTTAAGTGTCCTAATAGGAGTTTTCATTTTCAAACAATTTGCTATGCAGTTAAGTGATGTCAGACTACAAGCTGCAATCTACTACAATGACCAAAGAAGAGCTGTTTTCACACCCATCACAATATATAATTGATTCCTAAATTGGCTTTCTACAAAAGAAACCAATCAGATTTATGCCAAACTCAGGCAGCGGATGAAGTCTTGACTTTTGATGTTAAACATCTGATAAACTTTATGCTAACATAACATGCTATATTAAATGGTAAGTTCCTTAACATAAAAATAAGCTCACGGTGGATCATGAAACACAGCCAGTGTCCCCTTTTTATTGGCAAATAAAATCAGCTGCATTGCTGTAGGGAAGGGGTACATCCTCTGCCCACACACAGTGCGAGAGTTCCAGCCAAAAGTTCCTCCTTCCTCCCACAGTGAAACCCTTCCCAAACTTTGTCCTGCCAACCTGACAGCAGCCCAGCTGCCAGGCTGGGGAGATCTGGAACCCCGTCCTTCATGAGAAGGGTGATACCCTAAATTGTTGAAGCAATAGACGCTGTCACTGCATCAGTCAGTGCCACAGCTTCCACACTGAACAGCAATTTACCACCTGAGGTGGGCTCCTCTCCTGAGGTAGCTCCTCTCCCAGGGCTTCCCCTGACTTCAGCAGCTGGCAGGGTTGTCCTGGTGCTCTTGGAAGTTCAGTTGCCCCTGACTCTCAGCAGGTGCTCTGAGCTGTTCTGCCTCCTGCCCAGTTTTGTGGTTTTTTTCATACTTTGGAGTATCTTCATGAGGCAGCTGTTTTGCACATTCCTGGTCTGAGGCACGAGTCTTCCAGAGGGTGATGTGTATGCTTTGCACACTCAGCCCGTCAATATCAGCTCCATCAGCACACCTGATGCAACCAGCTATCCCTGATGAAATAAGGCAGAGATCACCCAGAAATCTGGCTGTTAGAGAAACAAAGAAGCAAATGTTTTTCTAATGAAATTTTCTAAATATAATTTTCCTTTCTCATTTTGCCTTAGTCAAATAAAATCACTAAGGGATCTTCACAACTTGAGTATAAATCAGTCTTTCAGCCCTTGGAAGCATGACTGAGAGAAGAAAGTAATCTGCCTGTTTGCTTAACTCTGAAATTAAGCACAGTTCAGAGGTAATAAAGGGAGAGGAATTAGAATAGATCTCAAAGTGACTTTCTCACAGGGAAGGAAACTCTTTGAGGGAAGCTGACTGTTAAACCTTTGTGTCCTGTCAGCTCTCCTAGCAGAAGCAATAGCTACCAGAGATACCTCAGATTAAAGATGCAGGAGGGACACCTGTGGCCTTGGCTCAAAAACATCCAAGAGATGTCAGTATGCATGTCAAGGTCTCACTAAAGAACACACGTTTTAATTCCTAAGAATTTAACTGCAGCTGAGCGAGGAGAAAAGTAAATTCCTCGCTACCTTGCAGGTGATGTAATCTGTGAGTGAACTTTTATTAAATAACGGATCCTAGATGTCTATTACATGAGCAGGGGCAGCCCTTGCTTCAGCATTGCTGGGGTCCCTCCCCACCAGAACACTTACAGCTTCAGTGAGATCCTTCAGAGCCTCTCACAGCAAACCAAGACTGTTGGGGAAGATGAAATAGGAAAGCCTTATAAATATGATTACCTGGTAAAAGATGCTGAGAATATGGAAACTGTAAGCGAGATTGAAATGAAAACAGGCTTTGAGATACCAAACCCCAGTTACTGAACAACTGGAAAACAATGGTATGGTTGGCTGAAGCTAATCCCCTTTTTGATTGAACAATACCCTCTGCTCGCAGACAGGTCCAAGGGTCAGAGCAGACCCCGCCAACCTGGCAGAGGGTCCAAAAAGCAGTTTTTAGAGTTTAAAATATGATGCCATATGGTAATGCAATGATTCTTATAGGCTGTATGTAAATGTTGTAGGATTTGTAGCTTGTACTAGATTGGTTAATGAAAATGAGAATATTCAGCACAGAAGATGATTTATTGTGTTGTAAATGAGAACCATGCATTCATCTTCTTTTTCTTCTACCTTTTCCTCTTTTCTACTCTAACTTCTCTGACCTGCTTCGAGCCGTGTCCAGCAGCTCCTAGCAGGTCCCCTACACCCACTCCCTTTCACAATAAACCTCATGCTCTAAGACCTGACTTCAGAGATCTCTCGTCTCCGTCCTGGCCGTCTGAAACCAGACCACAGACACCGCCCAAATCCTACACAAGACAGCAAACACACCAACAGTGTGCCTGGAACTGCAACCACACTGCAGCAGCTGCCTGGGGCTCTCCTCAGCTGTTCCCAAAGTTTATTACTGGGGGTGTCCAGCTCAGGTTGAGCATGACAGGTGACACGTAGCAAAAAGGCATAAGATCCTGACAGCCCAGCTGCCCTATGATTTTATTTGTGAGCCAAGTGAGGAGGATATTGTGCAACCATGTGCTTGCGTTCTCCTTTTGCAACGAAATTGAAGGAAGCAGACGTTTTGTCTCACACAGCACTGTCAGTATTCATGTCACAGCCTTCTCAGGCATTGTTGTTCCTGCCTAAGAGCCCTAAGTGAGGATTTTGCTGGCTCACCTCACACTTGCAGAGATGGGCACGTCGTGCTCAGACCAACTGTGAAAAGCGTTTTTTAAGACAGAGACACAAGGTCCTTTACAAACCAATGACCTCTTCTGTCTCTGTTACGCAGTCTGCAATGATATTCTTATCATTTTATCATTGACAATTGATAATATATACTCATTCTTGCTTGGTGAAATATTTTCCTCTAAAATCTCAGTTAATATTATACGAGTACAAGTTTAAACAAACAAAAATATCCTGTTGGTATCTCCACCAGCACAAAAGCATTATAGCTGCCACTGCCCATATGTGATCCAGCACTCAAGGAATTAGGTATATATGGCCAAAGATTTAGTGGTGCCACCAATCCAAATCCTGCAGGGCTGCTCTGGGACTTGAGATAAGGACTGTACCAAGACAGGTTGTAATTTAAAAAAATAATTTCTGCCCTGGTACTGTTAGTGCAATCAATTTTTTCTTAGCATTATGTCAGTTACAACAGTCACTAAGGCAAAGTGTAACAAGGCCAGCAGGAAAGTGTCAGGACCATTTTCTGGAACTAAGGAGAGTTTGCTTTCCTTGACCTCAGAGGCAAATCAGCACTTTTAGAAAGATGTAACCATCTTGTATCTCCTGCTAATTCTCTCTCAGTCTCAAATTGCTTCTATGATGTACTAGTCTGCTCAGGACATGTGACAAGCACACATTACCCTGCTTGAATTATTATGTCAGTATCATCAGCATCTGAATATGACATTTATTGAAATGATGAAGAAATAGTCAGGACACACCTTGAATACCTTAAAGATTTAATGTGTTGAAATACACAGTGCTGTGAGTGGAGCTCTCAAGGTTTTCTTCCTTCAAACTGAGCAAGTCCCCAGAAGAGCAGCAGAGTATCCATCACAGCTGATGTGGCTGGTAACTAGGAGATAAATAGCAGGTGGACTGGAAACCCACCAGAAAGGCTTCAACATTCGGGTATTTAATACTGAAAACTAACAGCGAAGGTGATTTCTGACACAGTGGCTGAGGGCAGATGCTAAGCACCATGAAGTCTAAACCCATTACTGCCCATTTGTTTGCTTGTTTTGTTCTGCTCCCACACTGTTTATGTGGGCAGGAACATGGGCAGTGATTTATGTTTACATGTTTGTCTGGACACTTAGTAAGGTACCACAACCTATAACCACTGTGTGCTAGCACAGCATAGGAAACACATTTTCTTCCAATTCCTTCCCATGACATTTTATCCATATAAAATATCACAGAATACTGGGAAAATTAATTTCAGTATTTACAAGGATTTTATGAAACTGTACAGATAAAATGCAGTTTCAATAACAGTTCTCCCTCCCCTTAGCCAACACTGATTTCTGGCATTTAATTTAAATACTTTTATTTATTATGTTATGTATAGGTTTGGTATGAGATTTCTAAGGGTAGGTTTAGGTTGGACATAAGGCAGAAATTCTTTACAATGAGGATGGTGAGACACTGGAACAGGTTGCTCCAAAAAGCTATGGATGCCCATCCCTGGAAGTGTTCAAGGCTGGGTTGGATGGGGCTTTGAGCAATTATGTGCAGTGGAAAGTGTCCCTGCCCACGGCAGGGAGAGTAGAACTAGATCTTTGAAGGTCCCTTCAACCCAACCCATTCCGTGATTTTTGATGACTGGCATAATATTACAGTGCCATTTCCAAGCTTCAAAGAGCAGATTGCATTTCTTAGCATTATGTAATATTAAGTTGAAGGTATCACTTATACACTGAAATTGGATTGCTGAAAACTAGTATTAACTGACATTTATTATTTCCCACTAAAATCTTTTCTCTTGTCACGAGTGAAAAAGAAGTCCTGGAAAGACAATTCGATGATGCCCTTTTGAAGCCCAATACATTTATTCTCGCATTAACCTGTTGTTACCGAAGCACTTGTTTATGAGGTAGACTCCTCCATTCCTTCCCAAGTATCCGCATCCCACTCCCGGCCACGGCTCTCTGCATTCGGTTGCGAGCTGCGCCACCTCGTGGCGCCGCGGCAGCACTGACCACACCGGGGACACCCCCGAGCTTTCCATGCTGACCGAAGAAACGGGACCAGCATTAGATATCGACGGCGTGGACGTGCTCCATTTGTCTTACAGGCACTTTGGTATCTTAAAGCAAAAACATCAGTTTGGTGGAGAAGGAAAAAAAAAAAAGAGCCTGGATGAATCATAACATATACTGCCCAGAAAGCATAGAGGGTTTATTTCTCTTTGCCCACACTCAGAAAATATTTTAATATTTTGTGTATAAGCACATGTCACAGGACACTAAATTATGGAATCTTGTTGGCAAGCTACGTTGGTCCACACTGCAAGTGTTCAAAAGTGAGACCTAAGAAGCCTGGCTTGAACACAGAAGCCAGGTGTTCAGGGCTGCTTCTCTCAATAACCTTGGAAATGCAATGGAGGAAGAGGAAATTAATAGAGATTATTCAAACTGATGAACTGATTCTACTAATGTGCTGCTGTCACAAATGATGATTAACAACCCTGATAAATTTCCTTATTTGGTTGTCCCATATGATAGTTGTTCTGATGTCTGCAAAAATGAGTAAAAGACTGGTAGTTTCACCTTTTCATCAGCTTTAAGACTACAGACATAATCTTTCTTAGTACAACTATTTAACTTCCTAACTCCTAAATGTTGACACATATTGCAGATGATTGAGAGGAACTTCATACAAATGAAAAATGAAAAAATCTCAAACTCTACTATTCTGGTTGGTTTTTCTTTTCTTTTAAAAATGTTTTTCTCTTTTGGCTCACTTTCAGAATTAGTTGGAAGCCTGATCCAGTAGCTATGAAGCAAGTGACCTGGCTACACAGCACTAACTATTATTTCTAGTGACTTTCCTAAAAAGTTGTGGTAAATTCTGAAACTTTGCCTCATTTTTGTTTACTCAGTTCAAACATCAAAGGTCATAGCCATACTTTTTTGGAAGGTAAAACAATTCCTTTAAAACATGATAAAAGACTTCGCATGTTGTAAGGGCTGATATTCTGTTGCACTTGTAGCTTCTTGCCTAGTAATAAGGCAATCAGTGTGGCCAGTAATGTGACTAAACTCAATTCTCATTTGAGAAGAAACTAAGATTAAAATTCTACTATTTAAACTTCTCCAGAATCTTCTTCAGCTATCACCTTCAAGACTACGTGCTCATGTTCATTTCATTATGTGAGCATGTCAAAAGAATCCTTAGGTACCTGTCCCAGCATGGATGAATGTTTTTATTACAAATCACAACTTCTACTGATACGTGATACAGTGTTATTTTGCTACACACAAGCAATTTAGATTTAAATTAACAGAAATGCTAGTTAAGCCTTTCTGTATTTGCCTTAGTGTAAAATGTCTCATGTAAAACCCCCATGTGTTTTTCAAAGGGACAGGTGAATTACCTCAGCTGTTGAATTCAATTTAACCAGTCACAGAATCTTCTGCCCTGGCAGAGACTTCTAAATTCAGAGTCTGACCATTTACCCAGCAGTGCCAAGTCCACCACTAAACCATGTCCCCCACTAAACCCTGTCCCCAAGTGCCATATCTACACGTCGTATCAGTACCTTCAGAGATTGAGACTCTGCCACTTCCCTTTGCCACAATCCTCATCCAGTGATTGACAACCCTTTAGGTGAAGAAATTTTTCCCAACATCCAATATAAACCTCCCCTGGCACAACTTTAGGCTGTTTCCTCTCATTCTATCACTTGCTACTTTAGAAAAGACACCAACAGCACCCACCACACTACAACATCCTTTCAGGTAATTTTAGAGTCATGTATTCTGATTGAGATGAACTACCCTAGCAATGAGAAATCCTGCCCAAGTTTACAGAGTATTGTCATGGAACACGAGTCAAAAAGAAGCAGAGGCTTTGGGGAGAGGAATCACAAACATGTCAGTCAAGGATGCATACTCAGTTTCTGACCTCCGTTTTACTAAGCTGATGAGGTCTATTTACTTGCTACCCCCACTTATAGTTGCTTATCACCTGCAATGACCTGCTGGCACCTTTTGTGACCTCTGAGGTGTAGTTTTTGGTATGATCTACAGCAAATAAGAAGCAGAGCAGGTACTCTAGCACTTAAGACAATCTGGCTGGGGAGAAAGAATTCCAAGTACTGAAGTGTTCTAAATAAAAAGAAAGCTGGAAAGTGCCCTGTTGTTAATACCGAGATGTATTTTTCTGTTTTTCCTGGTGAGATGAACTTTATCCTCTTTTTTGCTGTGGCCCACTTCCTACAGACGAAGGCAGACGAAGGATATGCTTTTCCCTGAAAGTATTTGACCTCTGTCCCAGGAAGGAAGTTGGCAATAACCCAAAACCTTAAGCTTTTGGGTGAGTGCTGTAACCACTAATCTATTTTGGAAGGCTACAATTATAGACAGGAGGTGGGCAGCACTGTCATCACCTCCTGCTTCTGATTTTAAAACAGAAAAGTTATGACTGTATTTGGCAAAGAGTCCAATGCTATCTTTGTGTGTTAGCCATATTCGGAACATGCCTCCTTGAACAGGCCCCTTGAGATTTAAGGGGTGGAGAAGAGTGTTCTAAAAGACAACTTCAGCTTAATCCCTCCAGATCTTTCTGCATTTGGGGGAAGAACAGAAAAACTGACTCCTCCAGAGGATGATTCAGAGAACCTAAATTTAGCTACTTGTTCTGAATCACTCCCTACTTAACCTGGGGAAGCATCCTGGAGACACCTGATTCCACAGGCAAAGGTTATCCTCTGTGACAGTTCCTCTCTCAACATCCCCTCAATTGTCAGTACTATTCTCACTGGCTTCTCAACTGCACCACAGTTTAGGCAGGAAGCTGTTGCTTATCCTCAGATACCTGTGAGGCAGAAAGGGAAGCACGTCGAAGATGTTCAAATACCTGGTTAGGAGCTGCCTAATTTCAGAATTTTAACAGCCAAATCATTAAACAACTAGACTGATTTTCAGAAGTTATAATCCACCAAGAGTTTCATAAATTGTTATCGATTTCATTGGAGTTAAGACGCAAAGTCGGCACTGGGGCAACTATTTTAGATTTAGCATTCTGTCAAATTGCACCAAGATTTAAAAAAATTTAGAATTATTTGTTGCTTTTTAAACAGAAGACATACTAATTATAAAGGGGGAAAAAAGTCTTTATTACTAAATATATTAATACAACAGTTTTAAATCATAAATCAGTATGTTTTGAAATTCTGGTAGCGTTTTTTTGCTCTTTATATACTCAAGACTTATCGCTTTTTCCATGTGAATTTCCGTCTGGGTCCCTCTTGACCAGGCTTTTTTCGTTCCTTCACACGTGGGTCAACTGTTAGTAATCCAGCTACAAAACACAAAAAAGCACCCATTTATTTACTGCTACTAGTTAATATTACATGAATACTATCTCTGAGCCAATAACTTTGACTTTCACTAATAATATGATTGGTAACATCTAGAGGGCTAAAGGTTCAGAACCACAAAACACTGAAAGGAGTGTCATCAGATCCTCTAACAATTTAACTTCTTTTTAGTAACTGAACTTCATTCATATTTTCCCTTACAAACCACTAAAAAAACCCACACATTGTTTTTTATCTATCCATATTGCTTAAGCCCTTAGAGCAGTGGTCTCCAAACTTTTTCGATCATGCAGTCCTAACAGTATTTTTGAGCATGTACTCTCAAATATATGTATTTATTCATTTATAAATTATATACAGCACATTCTTTCTGAATCCCAATAGATCAGTTGCTCATTCCCCACTCTGGAAACCACTGCTTTGTGGTATATTTATATATAAGTACAAATATATTCATATATAAATACACTTAAAAGTACATTTGGCAATGTCCCAAACATGTTCAGAATTATGCTGATCTCACTACAGATACCAAACTCATTATAATATCTATTTACAATGGTTTTCCTAGCAAGTCATACTTGCCAGTGCTGAAAAGGTACAGTCAAAGAAACTTGTTGCAAAGCACAAAGACAGCTTTTGTTTCATGGCTGGCAGTAGAGTGAAAAAAATCCCAGCCGTTCTGCCACTAACACAGGCAGGTATACTTGCTACTAGTCCAGAAAGAGCATAGTTAGTTCAAAGCTCACTGTTCATAACTCTGCTGAATTTGCTGAAACAGTATGAGCATCTTATCACTGAGAAGCATCAAATCCTGCAGTTATCTAAATAAATTCTATCTTATCCTAGGTAACTTGTAAACACTAAATAATGCAAGAGAGGAAAGCAGCTCCCTCAGTTTGGCTAGTTGCATGCAGTACGTTTATGCTCATTACTCTCTCTTCAAAGCCAACCCTCCAGCACTTATGTTTGACAAGAAAACTTTTTAAAACATGAAAAAGACACAACCAGCCAAGTAAAACAAACCACAATCTCAGTACCTTACAGCTCACTAATGTCTGATCCAGATTTATTTAGTAGTGAATATACATTCATGTTTTGTGATTCTATGTTGAGGCAATATAAGCTGGTTAATAGACCTAAAAGAGGTCATGAACAGATGGAAAAATGCTTGAGAAGTCATCCAAAATGTACACAAAGGATGCTAGGAAACAAGTGAAAACAATCTATAAATAAATGCAGATCCCTTTCATACAATATACAAGGTTTCACTGGGATTATTTACTCAAATCTGATCCTTAATGATCCTTGTATTAATTCTGTTAATTACCAGAAACACATTAAGAAACATTGAAATAATTTCAATTCCTACCTTGCCTCATGAATTCCACCTCTTTTTCTGTCACAAAACTCCTTAAGGCTTTTGCAGAGGCTAAACGTATTGCTCCAGCCTGTGCAGATCTTCCTCCACCAGAGACTGTGCAAACCATATCATGTTTTCCAATTCTGCCAAGAAATTGGAAAGGGAACAACAACTGTTCCCTAAGGGGAAGAAGAAAAAAAAAAAAAGAAAAAAATAAAGAAAATTTAAAAATATTCAGGTGCATAAAGTTCCATGCAATGCACATTTCTTACCATTGTATATACAAAAACATAGTTAACTTTTGGGCAGAGACCCAGAAAGGCATTCATATCTCATTCAAATCAATAGGAAATTAGCAGCAAGGAGCATATTCTAACTGCCAATGGTAAATACTTTAAGTTCAGTTTTACAACTACTTTTATTCCACTACTTCTCTACAGAAGCCAAGATCCATCAGCTCTGGATACTGAAACTGAGCAACCTCTCCCTCGATTCCTGAGCTTAAAAATCACAATATAAAATAAAAATGAAAATCACATTAGGAATAGAAACTTTACGTCAGCCTTATGAGAAGTCTTCTCTACATCAGACTGTGCACATCCTCCAAAATCTGAAGCTTTACATGAAGTGCCTCACCTTGTTTGCTTCCACTATGTTACTGCATGCCAGAGTAATTACACATGCATGCAATTTGCAAATCTCTTGGGAAACACTTAAAGATAATGTTTATTATTTATTTTTAGAATAAATTTCAAGTCCTTTCTAAGGGGACTAAAATTTGAACTATTCAAATAGTTTGTGCTCTTGGTTTTTGCATCACTTCAGAAAGGTGAGGCAAGGAGCACAGAGCAAGGTTTGCCTATCAGTAAACTCCCGAAAATTAGGAGGAAATAAGACACATTTTAATAAAACAGATAGTTATACAAAGACAAAAACATAGAATCAACAGTGTGGAATGCAGCACCAACATATAACTGTATGGCATTACTTTCGCTGGAATAATTTAAGTACAGTAAAAATACAGCATTTCATAGTGCTCTCACCTGTCCTGCAGCACTGGGAAGTAATGTAAAATGTCTGTTCCATTCACTGTAATTTTTCCAGTCCCATTGTCATAAACTACTGCAGTAGCTCTTGCAGATTTTCTTTTACCTTAAAGGAATTAAACCAAATCTTTTATGAGGCTTCAATATTCTACAGAACTTCAAGTGCCCAAGTAGTTAAACAAATCTCAGCACATTCATACAGTGCCAGCTGTTTGGTTTTACAGGCTGAGGTAAAAAAATGCAAACAAAGAACAACTAACTTTCAATATATTTTAATCAATGTCTATTAAGTGGGGGAGAGGTGTGTGTTGGGAGACCAATCTCCTTCAGCACAAAGGAAGCAATCATTCTGATAAAGGAATTATGAAACAAATAAGACATTCTTCTTCATTTTGTGGGTGATGGGGCACAAACAAGACTGGTTTTGAACTTACTAAACTTGGTGGCTTTTCTTAAATCACACAGGTTGCATGCTTATCAAACTTCATTAACTACTGTTCTGAAGATACTACTGAAAACCAGCGTAAATTAAATCACGGTTTGGTGCTCTCACATCTTTGTTGTCATGTAATCTTGAAGACAACCCAGGTAAAGCAGAGCTCTCTCGACATTTTGCCCCTCAAATTCTCTGTGACCTTTGTTCTTATTATCATCTGCTGCCTGCTGCATAATACCCATCATCTCTAATATTCCTCTTAAATGTACAGCATAAAGTGAGTGTGCACACGTGCTTTGTCCAGAAAGTCATCAGTCTTTCCTATATATGTTGTTGCCACATTATTTTTTTCTATGCAATCACTCACATCCTATATCATCTTGTTTTTCAAGTATGTGTCTCTCCAATGAAAACATAAGAGCCTGTGTTTAGAAGATACAGAGACTTCCATGGCTTTTCTCTAACATTCCCTTCATCTCGGTATGAATGATCAATAGCCCTTTATGCATCTCTGTCTTATAATATTCAGAAATTCCCTCTTTACATTTTCCTAGGCTGTTTGTAAATATCCAAATGCCTCGCTATTTATTCTTTGCATCTTCCAAGTTCCCCTTTGCTGGACTGCCTACAAAAGTCATGATAAAGGTTACTTAGTAGTCTAAGCATGCCATTTTTATACTAAGCAACAACACTGTTACATCCATGGAATTATTCATACGTGTTTGTGCTCCTGCAGCCCTCCACTCTTCATGTTCAGCAATCAACTCTGGCCAAAAATGAAAGTCCTTTTGTATCCTACAACCTGGAACACAATGGGGTCCTCTCGACAGAGGTACCACTGTATAGAAATACATATAAAAACAGCTGATAAGAGTCTGGGCCAAAAACTTGTATTTCTGACCAGACCATGTGTTAGCTTGGTGTTCCATAACATCACTAACAGCTACACATGCAGTATACATATATATGAGCATATAAAGGGAAGCAGTGACACTTTCAGCAGTGCTGTACATACTATAAAGAAAGCAGTGCGAAGAGGAAGAAAGTCTGCCTCATTACCAATCAACTTGAAATTAATACCTTCCCCGGTGCTGAAGGCCACTCCCTGCTCATCATACTGCAAGGGCTCAATCACCACCTTCTGCAACTGCACAGGAACTTCTTTGGAAAACTTCTGTATATAATTCTCCTCGATGTCAGCACATGGCAATGCTACCAATTTTTGTAAGAGTTGGATAAATCTCGAATACTGTAAGACAACAAGACTTCATTAAAGAACACAAGTGTAATAGCATTTGCGAAAACTTTCTATTTTTATTTAATGGATCTTTCCTACTTCACTTTTATTGATGATTTCTGACAAGATGACACTTTTGCACCTACATGCTGATTTAAGAACAGCATGAAGTTGCATCATTTTCTGTGTGACTAAAGACACCTAGTTCTTCACAAAACAGTGAAACTTCACTTCAAAGCATAACCAACCCCTTTTTAATAAAGGATTATTGTATTAGAATGAAGTTCATCTTACTTTTAAAAAGAAAACATTGGGGGGGATGTCTTAATTACTTTATAATTGTTTTATCAAAATAGGAAAAGGAAAAGATTTTCGCCTGATTTTTAGTAAGTCAGCATGTTCACTGATTTGGAAATAATTTTATTTCACTGAACTGAATCTCATAAATGATTATATTTCATAACATATACAAAAAATGCCTATCTATCTTTGGCTGTTCAAGCCGAGTTACTTTAATGTTTATGATTTCCTTTAAAACCGAACAATCAAGGTATTTAAAAATTCAAGAGATACTTGACTTAAAGGGCAACCTCTTGAAATAAATTATCCTTCGCTACTGTGTGGTTCTCCTTCCCCCTTATACCTCCCTCCAAAGTTCTTCAACACGTGATTAAAGAGTACACACCACAGTGTTAACCCATTTGTGCCAAAAGCCGGGATGTCCTGTTACCAAGTGTTACTGGCAGGAGCACAAGACAGCTGTCACCAGATATAAAGGTATCAAACCATCAAAAATGGATCTTCATATAGATATCATAAACTTATTTTTGAAGGTCTTTTTACTTCTAAACAGTTACTGAAAGTATTTGTTCTTCTCTCTGTTACCAGAGTCTTCTCTAGCACAAAATTACTACTTTTCTTGTAACTTAATAATAGTCCCCGAACTCTGACATCACTTGAAAACTACTTCTAACTAACAATACGACACAGATGTGTGGTAAAGTGTTTGAAGAGCAGAAATATGAAAATACAAAAATGTAAAAATTATAGAGACTATAGAAGTAGAAAGCTTCCAACAGCTTTCACAGGGAGTGGAAAGAGAAAAAAGAAAAAAAAACACAATATCTCTGATTTTGTTACCTTGGCAAAAGGTAAGAATTTGAGCAGGTAAGACTGGCAACTTATACCGAGACATTTCAAATATATTTAAGCTATGCATTTTACTATAGGCTGAGGCTTTGTGGCCTTACATGGGAGAGGCCAGTATGTAGAAGGGTTTGGTGTTGGTTTTTAGTTGGCTGTGGTTTTTTTAAGTTTATTGCAATGTCCTTTTACAGATGTAGAATGAACTAAAACCAAGCAGTGGAGAACACTAAACTGTTTGGTTGTACAAATAGACCTGGCACTTGGAGAGGAAAAATGGCCATTCCAAAAGGAGGAGTTACTGAAAACACTCAAGTCATAATGACTTCTACTGTGAACAAGATAGAGAAAGTCTCCTGGGTATCACCAGGATGGAGAATTTACAACAACTACTTCTAACTTATGCTTATGGACCACAATCTGTTCGAGACCTTTTCACATCCCCCACAGACAAGGAAGCCATCACATGCTACTGTTCCAGATGACAAGTGAGCAAAAGGCATGTTTGCTGCTGTATGCTATTTTTGCAAAGCTGCTGTCCGCAGGACAGACAAGATTGAGGAACACTGCTTCTAGGTGAGAAAACACTTGGGATGTTCAGACAAATAGAGTTACATTCTCTGGTACCGTCTTATTCAGGCTTCCAAAAGCCGGCCACATAGACTGAACCTGCTGTTACAAAATCTAATGCTCTTCAGGGGACTGTAGGGAAAAGCTCTGAGTGAGAAAGAAGTGTATGACTATTAGCATGAATAGTCTTATCCCCAGAGATAGATATAAAGGATGACTCCAAACCTACAGAGTGATACAGTTTGCAGACACTGAGGAAACTGCAAAACTCTCCTCTCTCCCACCATATTCATATCAAGCAGAATGTAACAGGAGGCATCTGTATCAAACCACAGATCCATACAGCTTTGTGTCTAGTTTCTGATATCTGATTCTGTAGCCGACCACTAAGAAAAAGGATTCCTTATTTCTAATAAGCCTTCTGTGATTTTGTATCATTACCATGTCATCCTTTAAATAATCAGAAACTCTATGAAGGTTTAATATTGTACAAATCCATCTCGTTTCCCTATCTTGAATATTTACTCCTTCTCTACGATTAGTTACAGAGGTTCTAGCCCTGTCCATTTTTCATCTGTAACTACAATAAATTACTATTTATTTCTATAATAAATCATTATTATACCCCATTCCTGGCCACATAATTAGGTAACAAGGAACAAGTGCTCTAGGTCTCACAATGTTACCAGGAGAAAAACTAAATTATGTTAGTAACAATGGAAAGTTCTTAAGAGTTCTGTATTGTGCTAGATAAAAAATATCAACACAAGTCATTTCAAAACATGACTGTGACAGTGCTGTGAACATATTCAGACTTCACCTGAAGACAGAAAACTCTTTTGAAGAGCACCTGCTTCTGCATAATACCTTTCCAGTATCCAAAAACGCACCCAGAGTCCATATTTTTAAGACACAAGCCTCCTCAAGATTCGAAAGATTAATTACTTACATCATCATCTGACAGTTTTTCTAACAACATTTCTTCCAATTCAATCTTAGTCAGCCATCTGCTGCCAGCCAGGTTTCTGTTTAAAATATCACATATATTCTTCCTTTAATTAACCATGCAATTAGAGTTACATCACAAAAGACCACACATACAGTCAGTCTTCGCTCAGAAATACATTTTCCATTACAAATGAATGCAGATCACATTCCTATAGTAAACATGAGAAGGCCTACGTTGATTTTAAAAGATCTGCCTCTTGAAAGGTATGGTAACTTCACTGTATTGAATTAACCACATGAGCATTGTGAGTATCAGCGATGCATTATTCGTATTATTGAAGTCTGAGATTGAATTAGAGTAATACTGTCATAGGAAGTGATCTTCCCCCCAACTTAGGACTTACTTTTAAAAGCCTATTGCCAGGAAAAATTTGGTTTACCAGCAGCAAACAGCAAAATCAAAGGCAGAATGTTAAAATCAAATTCTTTTGCCTCTGGTCGTTACTTTTCTGATCAATACAAAGAATTGCAGTAGCAGTAAGCATAGTCAAAGTATTAATGTGGCAGTGACACCGTGTATTCTATCTACTGTGTAATCTTGAGCTGCTCAGCACAGAAACTGCACTGATGACAGCAAAAGCCGAAATTTTTAAGAAAACAGCCTCGTACAGGGATGCTAACACAAAGAAAAACCAATGCTTGAAATAAATCTTTGAAACACATATGATATGAAGTGACCAACTAAACACAATGCCACCATAAATATACATACCAACATTATCAGGCAAATTTAAGGCAAAGATGTAACCAGCTTCTTAAATCCTCAGGAATTTTAGAAACAGTGTTTTCAGCAGATATAAGGAAGCTGTGATTCAGTAAAACACTCCTTCTGAAGGTGTTTTTAAGGAGTACTACTTCTCAAGCATGTATTTTAATGCTTTTCTGAGTCAGGACCCAAGAAATGATTATTTAGAAACCATGCAGATTTTAACAATGATTTTAAAAAGCTTCCAATCCTGACAGACTCAAGTATATACTTACATTTACATATTGTTACTTGCTACTTCCAGTGAAGCTGGATAAAATTTCTTACATGTGAAAACCTATAAACTTGAAGTTGTTCAGATCAGGTCCTAACTCTACAGTTATTATAGAATGCATTCACAACAGATTATTTTCTGGGGAAAAAACCCAAACCAAACCCCAACAAACCCCATGCCTCTCAAACAACAACAAAAAAAAATCCAGCCCTTCCCACCGACCTTATACCTACATTTAGGAGATAAATGATCCTATCCAGACTAATCTCAGAGGAAGCACCATATCCAGTGTGGAAAGTAAGTCTCAAAAATCCTTTAAATTCTCTGAGCTTTACAAACCTAACAGGGAAAAAACCTTTCATCTCTGACAAGCTTCAGGTCGTTTTTCACATCAGTAAATCCACTGGCTGAGCTCTGTAAGGAGTCAGGTTATTTTTCAGCAGCATATACCAAGAAACTAAATTCATTTGCTCTCTTGTCTGCTCAGAAACTAACATGAATCTATAATAAAACATTCTGTGGGTCACAGGATGCTATTAATATCACGAAGAAACATGAACTTCTGTTATTTAAGAGATTGAAATAATCTCAGCAAATTAATCCTTTCTCTTCCTAACATAAATAACAAATGGCTGAAATGAAGAAGTGACAAACCAACATGATGTGCTCCCAGAGAAATGCATAAATCTGGCTAGAAAATACACAGCAAGAACAAAGATAAAAACAACTTGGGACTAGGAAAAAAGTAACTATATAGAAAAGCAGTAAATGCCAAAACCAAAACTTCCTAGTTGTGTCCAATTCTTTTAAACACTTGCTTAATTTAATGTTCTAATATAAAATCCTTGCAAGAAATCTCAAAAAAACCTGAGAGTACCGAGTAAGAGGAGCAAACAGCACTTAAAAGCATATCCTGGCTGTATGTACTAAGCAACCAACATCTGTAGATCTCCCATAGTTTCTGGTTGACAAGGACGTTTTCTGTCCAGTGGCTAACGAGCTGAAGAGCTTGCTGTGCATACCAGAGAAGTTAAACAGAAAAAAGAGAAACTAAATTCAATTACTAATAGTGGTGACAATTAAAGAAATCCAGCCAAATGAGCTTTGCTAAAATTACTACGTTTTGATGATTTCTGTTCAAAGCCATTAGAAGAAAAATTGTGAAATTAAGTATTTTGATACTCTTCAACCTAAATATTGGTAAGTTAAAATATTACAAGAACTGTAATTAAAGACTATTAAATAGCCCAGCCTTAGGTCTTAGGATTTTTTTATCAGAAACAATGTAGTTGGTACTTTAAAAGCCCTTGTTTTCTTATAAAAAGTTTACCTCCTTTTTTCAAAATGCTTTAATAAAAGACATAATTAGAAAAATTCATACAGAATATATGTTTCTTATATATATAAAACATTCATATATATGAATACATATATGTTTCATACAGAAATATAGAATTCTGGATATTTTCTGTTTATTTTCCAATCACACTTCAGAAGTTTTATAAAGCAAAGAATATTGAAAAGAGCAGAGGAAATTAAAGAGTAAGAGAAATAGGTTTCCCTACTCTAGCAGTGAGAAGTAAGCACTTCACATACATTGAAATTACCATACAAATATTACACAAGGAATAGAGCAAAAGTCTGAAAATGTGTTTGTGGGGCAGAAGGCAGGTAGGGTGGGGAACTACCAGAAGTGCCAAAACAGGATATGAAAGCACATTAAGAAAACTACTACCAATATTCATTCCAATTAGAAGCTTACCTTTTCTCCTTTTGAAGAGGAAGGTCTTGAGCTATCAGTTGGTCTTGATGTTTCTGAACATTCAGAAATTTTTCATATGTTTCCTTAAATGTATATGGAAAAAATATTTAAATAGATTTTTTTAATTTAATATTTAAATTTTGCTATTTAAAACACGAGTTTATGTGGTTTTACTCTTCAAACACTTAAAATGCAGAGGTCAGAAGACAAGCAGAGCTCTGACAAAAAAAAAATCATGTGCAGTTCAAGACAATTGATTTTGAATTCTGCAACAGTGTTTTTTGCCTTCTTACATAAGCTTATGTAAAAAAAAAATGAAGTTCTCAACTGTATACAGAAAGACAACTATATTTGTATAATGAATGCAACTCCAAAACATACTGCACAATAATTTCATCAGTGCATTCTCATTTCGGTTTGACTTCCTCAAAATACTGACAAGGTTTAAGACTTAATTTCATTTGGTTGGGATTTTTGTACAAGTAGAAGTGTCAGATTTACTGGTGGCCTGTATCAGTCAGAACTTCTTACCCTGGCATGTCTACATGGACACGAAGTTGCACATTTACCATAGTCAGAATTTCTGTTCCTTCAACCACACAGATATACTCACTCTGAATTTTCAGTATTTTTAAATAGTTTTCTCAAAATTCTTAGCTATGTTATTATTTTCAAACAGCAGTGCAACAGTGATTTAGTATTCAGGAAAAAAGAAAACAACCAAAGGAGAAAATACTCAAAAAAAGTCACAGTAAAAATACTACAGAAGAAACATTATTTAAAATAAAGTATTTGTAGGGTTTTTTTCAGTTCAAAAACTTAAGAAGACTACCTTTTCTAAAATATAACATCTAATAATCTGAATTGCAACAGTGATTCAAATGCAAAGTTAAATAGGAGTATTCGGAGAAATAATTATAAATTACATTGAAACAAAAGGACAGTCGTACTACAACCAAGTACTTATAAGCCAAATAATTTACTTTAATTTGTGAGTGAAATAGAAAGCTTATAGTCACTTTCCTATACTGTAGTAATACGAGTTTTAGCAAATACTAGAGAAAAACAACAGTGTAAGAATTAGTGGAGACATGAAACAATGGTTTGGGGTTTTTTTATTTGTATTACTTACATAAAAACAATAAAGGAAGAAATGTGAGACAGCTCTGTATTGTCAGATATTAACTAACGAAATACTAGTCCTTAACATAAAACTGGGATTTATAAAATGATGCAGTGACATTTCTGCAACAGCTTAAAAATAACCCCAAAATAGAAGCCCCTTGCTTAGTTATAAACACCTACTGTTCAGGCTGATTTTTCACTAATTTAAAATACACCTGCACATACACTAAAAATATTTGTACTTAAAATGTATGAACTAAGAACAGATTGTTATCTGAGCTGCACTCAAAGCATTTAAATAGGCAGAATTCACCGAAGTCTCTGATGCAGGTCACTGCTGACATTTTTAATGGCACAGTGGAAAAAATATTTTTAAAATAATTCCACAGTTAAAAATCTTGAAGTACAAAATCATTCACTTTTGAGACAGCATGACAACTCATATATTATAGTAGTAAGCCTTTCAGAAATCCTTTATTTTTCATGAGATAGTTGTACCAGATAGGAACTAGAAAAAATTTTCAACATAAAAAAAGTTTATTTATACTCAAACACAGGAAATACTATATAAAAGAGAAAAAAATCCTATTTTCAAGTATTTCCAAACCTCACAAATATAACTGTTCGCGTCTAAGAAAACAAGACGTGGCATTGCTACCGTGGGCAAGACTGATGTCACATCACTCCAGTAATCTTAACAACTCCATTCAGAGCTTCAAAAATTACTGCCTATACATTAAAAGCACAGACAGTTTGAGAACATGAGGTGTCCCTGCACCAAGCAATTTTTAGGTATCTGTAGTTACGACATGGAAAAGAATGAGTTTGGAAGCTTCTGCTTGGGACTGTAGAGTGAGAGAAGGGGAAGGAGGGCTGTGGCTGTCCCTCAGCAAGCTGCGGAGAGCTCAGCTAGAACAGTCTTACAGATTGATTCTGATGAGCTCCATGAGTTTCTGCATTTGGAGGAAGTCAAACCAGGACAAAGATGATATTTTGGTGTCAGATGATTAGAACAGGTACTGGGTTATTAGGTCTTATAAATGTGCAAGGAGGTTTTTCACCTTACTGCTATTCTTAACTCTTGACTTCAAAAGGCAGAGGGTGCCACCATCCTACCTGCAAAAGCAGTCCCCTGTCTGCCTGCTCACAAACACCCATCCTTCTCCAGTACATTGTGTGGAATACATATTTATGTATTGGTATGGTCAGCAAAAACACATGAACAGGAGCTCAACAAAAACACAGCTACGTCACAGTTCCTTAAAAAGGACACAGGGAGGTAATCACATTTGTTACCTTAAGACAGACTGACTACAGTCAGAATTGCTTCTAAACAGCAACTGAAGTATTTTCAGGTAACATGACACAAGTTAAAAGAAAACTTAAGGATTTTGTCAAATTTGGAAACTATTGATAAACACAGGCAAATAAAACACATCCACCACTTGTTAGCCTCAGAAATGAATTGTCACTTACAATGATAAAAAGCTTTAGAACAGCTGCAACAGTAAGATTTTCCTGAAGACCCTCCCTAGGTATTCCCAAAGAACACCAACACTCCACAGACCGTTTAAGTTCTAAGAACGTGCACTTTTAAGAATTAAAATGATCTCTTTAAACTGTTCTGGTTAAATTACAGCAATCATGTCTATTCAGACAAAGAACCCTTTACGTGGGAGATGAAGTCAAACAACATTAAAAAGTAGCATTTTAAAGTAATTCCAAGTGTAAGAGAAATGTTAAATATAATTTCCTACATATTTCTGGCAGTGAAAGTGGACTTGCAACTCTTATAAAATTTTGGTCTGAAGTACTGAAAAAAAAAAAAAAATTGATGCATGTATCTAATATCTGTATAGAGATGAAGCCAACAGACTGAAAGAACCATTCACGTGTGAAGTAAAGTATGTGGATGAGCCTTTGCAAAATCAGGAATCACATGTAATGCCCAATAATTTATCTGACAAATCTTCACTCCCCAACGGCTAAAGAAAGCTTCTGAAGACACACTTGCTTTTTCAAAGCTGGCAGGTGAAGATTTTACTAATCACTTGAGGATTCAATAGTCCAATTCATGACTGTACACATCTGTGTGTCTTGTAAACTCAGCTATTACACAATCAAAATAGCTGATTTTACAAGATTGACTATGTACTGAAACGCTTCCATTTCTAATAGATCAAATTTCAGATCTCTACAAGGACACTTAAAATAATAAAAAAAATTTTACTCTGCATTAAAAAAAATAGAGAAGAAATCAGCAAATGAAACCCTAAATGAGAATTTTATGGGGAAAAAAGCTCTATTAATATTATAGCTTAAATATGCTGTAGAGCCCACATTTTACCTCAGTTTGCACTTTACTTTGTTTCTTCTGTTCTGAGTTCAGCATACACTTCGAGGGGTTTTAAGTTTTGGAGTATTTTTAAGAGTTAAAATGCTCAATTGCTATAGCATTTACCTCAATCCACAAGTCCTGACATTTCTAAAAAAGTACAAGAAGCATGATGACATGAAATTACTATTTTCCTATACACAATGGTATGAAGATACCATTTTGTCTTGCTCTGCACATTACAAAAATGGTATTATTCTAAAAAACTTTTAAGTTAAATGATGATCAAATGTACTAGCAGACATTTGTGAAACAGTGTTTCATGCAATAAACACTCTTTTGCGTATCAGAAGAAAAATAAATTGTCCTTTTCCCTACAGTTAAACTTTATTCAACAAGCAGAAGAAAGACAATAATGCATGTAACAAATATCTTGCTTGATAGTTCATTTCATATTGAAAGCCAAACATGTGTACTGGCAATTATAATACGTAAAAAGATAGTTTCTTTTCAGTAAGTGGATAGTATTATTTTTTAGCACTAACTAAACAATAATGCTATACCCAGTTATATGACTAACAAGTAATAAAATTCAAGTTCCACATGAGCCTATGTAGTAATTAATGGCATACGAGTTTAAGCTAAATAATATGTTTATCCGGTTTATTAGATTTAATGTAGCAATTTAAAAGACATCCTCAAATGGGATTGATTACTTACACTAGGCTGTATTAACATACAACTCTTTCCTTAGCTTTGAGACTTAAGAATACATTTTGTTAAATACACATTAGTTTAATATGTGGTTAAAACAGTGTTGGGAATTTCATGCAGATTTTGGCTTTCATTTGGCCGACTTAAAAAAACCCTGTTAAATCTCACTTAATAGATTTACATCTATAGAAGCCTATGTAATGAAAATATTCAGAAACACTTGAAGAACACTCAAGTATCCTATACTAATGAAAAATGCATTTGTCAAGGCCATTTGTTTGAAGGTGGTTGCCACGCTCCTATAAACAAAATGCGCACTATACTTTCGGAGATTTCCAAGGCAAGCTTGCATACTCTAACTGCTAGGAAGAGCTAAAAATAAACTTGTGCTCCTTGTAAAATTTGTAATTTCTTCATTATGATGGAATGCAACAAAACATCTTGCCCTTGGGTTGCTCTGTTTCAGCCAAAACAAATGCAAATGGCTTGTCAGATGACAGCTGTTTGATAAGGCTCCTCTACAAGACCTGCATGCTTTACTTTTTTCCGTGAAACTTGGGATGAAAGGCAGAAGGCAGGAAGAGAATTAATGTAGCATACAGTCTAAAGGCAATGCTACAACCGTGATTAAGTAGAAAAGTTAAAAGGCACAGATTTTCCACAGCCTTGCTGCGTGCAACCCATCCGTGTAACAAGTTGACAGGCCTAGCGCGTCAGCTCCATCATCCTCTCCGACAGCTAAAATGCAGCATTGCATCCCTTTTCAGAGAAAATTTGCGTCTGCACCATGAAGCGTTGTACATTATTTCTTAGCACTGCAGGGGGCTCAAGTCCATATGGAACCTTCACAAATATTACCACAGATCAAACCAGCGGCGTTTCGAGGCAGATTTGACATACCTATTTAAATGAACAGCAGGGGTCCTCAGGCTGCCTCGGGCTGTGCAGGAGAAAACCTCTGTGGAAAGCCTATGCTGCAGCTCCATTACTCAGCAAAGACACTCTCTACATTTATCATTCATTTCATTTCTGCCAGGGCAAGAAGCTCATTTGCCCAAGGTCAACAACAAAAAAAAAAAGAAAAAAAAAGAAAAAAAAAGTGGGGTGTTTTTTATTCTCCCAAAGAAATAAATGTACCTGACAAGAGGGGATTTTGTCCTTTGGGTACACAGAACGCAAAAAAATATCAGATCATTCTAATAAAAACACTATACTCAGTAAAGCTGTGCACTGAATTTGTGACCATGAAGTTTGTTTTTCTGACAACTGACTAACCACAGAACTAACTTCTTAAGACTATCTAATGAGGAAACAAAATCTGACATGAATATCCAATTAAATATTTCTGCATTATTACATTATAAATTATTAATGCTTTTGTCTTCTATAAGTACATTTAAGAAACATGAATGTCTTTCCATAGGCTCTTCTAAAGATGAAGATAATGCTTGTGCCACTGATGGTCACAGATTTGAAAGGTCTGTTCATAACCCATGTTAAGACTCAGGGTCTAGTGATGTCCTATTAGATACAGCTTTTTTCATAAAGGTAAAAGATGCAGATCCTTTACTCCTGGAACCATATTAATCAGAAAAAGCCTTAAGTTTGCATGAATGGAACCATCTTAGAAAAATCAATTAAGCAGTTTAAATGCAAATTTTCTTCACACTAAATGTCAGCACAAATAACATTTCCTATAGCTTTGCCCTTCACAGAGGAAAAAAAACCCCTAGTTTTTATTCTACAATGAACTTTGCTAGAACTAGCCATTTTTGTTGGATGTGCATTCCCACTACTAATCTTTCGCTACCAACCAGATAGGGGCTACAAGAAAGTATTCACACTATTCAAAACCAGTCCACAGCCAAAACTGTAAAATGAACCAAAAATTAAAGGAAGAATTATTATGTAGTGTGATCTCTTAAATGTGACATAAAAATGCTCATAATAATGAATATTGTGACACAAAAATATACATTGCATTTAGCTTCAGTGGTGATATCAGAGCCTACTGTGAAGACATAACTAAACTCCGGAGCTCCTGAGTGGCACCTCTAGAGTAATATGCACTTGATTGGGAGCTGACATTATTTATTACAGATAACATACTTACATGCATTAATGAATAATATGACTGCTTGCCAGTATAAAAAAGGAAGTGAAATGGCCGGCCATCTTCTCCCCACTGGATTTCTAAGGGAAAGCAAGATTAGACAAAAAAGCAATATACAATCACTTAAAAAAACCCAAACCTTATATTTAATTGCAGTTATAAACCTCTTTCGTAATACTGATTGTCTTTTTAAATATTAAATAACAAAGACATTTTACAGGTGTTCAATCTGCCTGGAAATCTAATGATTTAGACAATCTTTTTTAAAGCTAATCTCCATCTGCAATTATAATCAAATATTTAACATTATAGTTGTAAATATCATTTTACATGAGGAAATTCCTCATGTACATCTTAAACTTCAAAAGACTGTATAGGTGGTATTACAAATAAAAGCATACATTCTGGAGTAAAAAGAAGTACAAAGTAAGAGACAACTGAAATCTACATTAAAAAGTGAAATATGAAAGATTAGCAGCTCTGGAAAACAGTGCTAAAAAAAGGAAGGTTTTTATTACCGTAATATGTCTAAGCTAAACTAAGTATGTGTACAATTGTCTTTTGTGGGCAACAACCATACTCAGAACTTGGATGATTTTAGAACTTGGTCATTTTATTACATTTGGGATATTTAAATACAAAGACCTATCCTATAGTTTACATAATTAGTTCAGAAAGAAAACAAATGTTCCATATTAATTCAGTACATCCAGTGTATTTTATTCATTACAAAATGTTATTTAAGGACAATAAATTTCAACTTTGGAGGAAAAAAGAAGCAAACTTATATAACATGACAAAGATCTCTTCCAAATAAAGAAAAATTACAAAAATAAAAACCCGAGAGCTTTTTACAAATTGAACTGTAGAGAAAATACCAGCCATTTTATCCAGTGAAGTTGAATTAAAGCTATCTATAAACTAAAGGCAAAGGTAAGACTCCAAAAACCTGTCTGATAAGCACAAAACATATTGGACTGGAACATTAAGATATAACAGAGCAGAAGTTGAATGTAAAGATGCAAAACTTAGCAGAAAAGAAAGAATAGAGGGGACTTTTATCCACATATACTACTAGTGGACTGTGTGATTTTCCATGTATGCAGCTGTGAAAGCATATTTTGTGGAAATTACTGTACAGGGAACATTCTAAAGTATAAATTTAAGTTTTTGTACTTCAAAGTTATCAAAGACGCAATACATAGACAAGACAAAGCGGCCTTAAGAGATACTTATTGAAAGTGTTATTTTTAGATGTAAATACAAAACTACACATTTATACTAATTTGTCCTCAGGATACAGCTAGCATTTCAAAGAATTCTTTAGTCCTAAAAGCATATAGAATAGTAGCTTAGTTCTTCCATAAAACAGCCCCTGGATTTTATAATTGCTTAATGATTAACTCTCTCCTACCCTTTCGCTTTCTACTTTTTTACTTCACAATACATGGAAGTTAAAAAATAAGGCACGATACCATTTGAAAACTGAAATTCCAAAATTTCAGATAGTTTAGATAGCTTTCCAAAAGACAAAAGGTCCCCCAAAAAACAAGTATCAATTATTTCAGCAGCAGGGAAAAGGAAGGAAAATGGTAAGATTTTAATGATAATCAGAAGTGTTCATCTGGGACTCGATAGCTCAGTGAATGTAAAATTTCACACTCATGCTACTAGTTCATACCAAATGCTAGTCAAAAACAGACAACAGGTTTTGATATTATCTTTTAAATGTCCTACGTAAAATTAAGTTGTTGATTTTAGTGAACTGACCAACATACTGGCATATCACTGACAACTGGGACTTGATACGGTGTCTCAGGAGCACGACCAAAGACAGCATGGACAGACAATGTAGACTTACGACTTTCAGGTCAAAGAACTGATTAGGAGAGTTTCCACTCTTCCTATACTTTCAACAACTTCAAAACTGTAATTTCTAATCTTCTAGAGCAACAAAGTTACAAAGAAAACTTTTGGTTTAAAACAGTATTAATGAATGTTTTATGGAGGTGATAGACAGCTCTGACAAAAAGCTACTGAATTTAGCAAAAGGTTTTCCCATGACTTCAACAGATTCTACACATCATTCTACTTTTTGCTTATTTTTAAACAATGAAAAACATTTATCTTAGTCAGTTAATGTAATTTCTGAGAAGATCAATGGTATTCCAGAATAGACCAATAATTCTTATCCTAAACTACAAAGTATCAGAATAGACTTTTACTGCTCATGTCTTAGAAGTCATTAGTAACATAGAGAAAAGAGCCAATCCATACAAATAAGAAATTCTCCATATGCAACAATTCTAATACTTAGAAATAATAAACTAAATATCTAAAAACACTTACTTCTCTGCGCTGGAAAAACTTCAGTAGGATGCTGTAAATAAATAAACAAATATCAGCAAAAGGAAAAAGTTACTCAAAATATCATGCTACAGTCATTCAGAAATGTAACAAGAAATCCTACCTTCATCATAGGTCTGGCTTGTTTGTCGAATAAGCCAGAAGGAAAGAGATATGCAATAGCTCTCTGAAAACAAGAAGAAAGATCTTGTGACTTTTTTCTCCACAAGAGCATCATCAAAACGTTTCTTACACACTCTCTTACGAACAAAAAATAGCAGAACTTTTGTACAGTAGGCAACCAAATCAGTAAGAAAATATAACACATATGTGATGTGCTGCAAAGAAAAGCAGGTAATTTCCTCTGGAATCCTCAGGAGAAGTAAAACCTCATTCTGAAGGCTGTACTCTCCTCCATCAGAATGAGTGAACTTTCTTCTGCCAAGTTGAGTTTTTATAGAATGCATTTATCATAACTTACCAGAACTACTCAAGTGCAAAGACCACCCTTATACACAGTGATTTTCCAGTAAAATTTCAAGTGCTGTGACTTCTAGAGGAAATCACAACACTTATCTATTTATATTTCTGAAAATATCAGTGCTTGTTAACAGTGCCTACTGACCGACCAAGCATAGAAATTTTATTTAAAGCCACAGGAAAAAGCCAAATTTTAAACATTTTGAATCCCACTTTCTACAATTTCCAGACATAGTTTCCTCAAGTCTAAAAAGCCATGTTTGTTGTGCCAGTAATAGATATTTTACATAGCCTAAATAAGCATTTCATTGATCACTGCATTTGGAAACAACCGTGAATCACTAAAATCTTTGCTGAACTTGAACTAACTGCTCAGAGAGGAAAGACTCAAGTGACATCTTTTTTTTTCCTTAGACACCTAAAGGTTTGCTAAAATATTTAGGAAGAATGTATGACATTCATTACACACCCATTGTTTACCGCTGTTTTCACTAAATACAAGGTACATACTTTACCTTTACTTAACCAATATTTACCAGTATTTATGTGATGTATAAAACGAGCATTATTTGCCTCCAACAGATGAAGTTAGTGTACCAATATTCCACATCATTCTGGCAAAACGTAAGGCAAAGCACCTTACAAAGTTAAGCCCTAGGACACACATTTCTGTTCAACATCATCCTACTCTCCCTCTTCAGTGTAACTAAACTATAATTTAACAATGCAAAAACATGCATTTGTCAGAGCTGTTTATTTTCATTTGTTTAAAAAAAAAAAAAAAAAATCCACCAGAAAAAGCTAGCCACCAAAAGCTCCCAGATGCAGGAGTCTGGCAAGGGTAGCCAACTTCAGACAGTGGGCAGTAGAGCTTCAGACAGAAATCTTGTGCTTGTACAGTAAAGTGGAGCAACCAAATAAACCCCTCTGGCAGTGGTCTCATTTATATTTCCATTAGACAGTACAGAAAAGTAAAATTACAATAAAATCTGAGTTTAAAATCTTCTCTCAAGAAGAATGGTTCTTTGTTTGTTAGGCTACCTTAGGGCTATTACTCGCTGACAATTTTTTCCATAGACTTGGAGTGGTTTGTCAGTGCTTCAACGGATTTAATATGCATGGAGCGTAAAAAGACCTAACCTATTACCTTCATTAATCCCCTACTGGCATTCTGAACAGAAATTTTCAGAATTCTGAAGCAAACAAAAGGCTTAACTTGATTTTATAAAATGGTAATTTTGTTTCTCTTAGTGACTACTGTATTCCCATTTGTTAGTCAATGGGCATTTTATGCATACACACAGTAGGTGAACACCTATTTATGAACAAATGGGGATTAATTATGATGACAAGAGAGAAATCTGCTGCGAGCCAAATGATGTTAAACCAACATCTTATATAATATATTAAAAGAAATTATTACAGGATCCTGAGACTGACTGCGTGTGTACTTAAGACATAATCTTTGTACAAGCATTTCCAGAATCTCAGCCAAAACAGTTACTGTAACTATGAAACCTTAATAAATGCCAAATATAACAGCTTAACATTTACAATGAAAAACAGTGGCTGCCATCTGAGATGTTCTACTTCTTGGAAAGTTTATTTTATTGCTAAGTGTATACTCATGTCTTTCACACTACAGCATGAACACATCCTGTATTAAGAAACACATCTACTCTCGATCTCCACACAATAACTAACCAAAGAAGAATGGTTCATTTTATAAGCTTATTTATTTGTTGTTATAAAATGGAAAGAAATAGCCTTCCTGACTTCTCTCTTTTAATGGAAATGTAATCAAGGATGAACCATCCTGGAATGCAACAGACTCCAGCTTTAGTCATAAGTTTTTTCTTAATTTTACATCGCTACATCCTCAGGCTGTACTTTTACCAACCACATAGCAAGTCAGACTGCCTCTTGGGAACTTCATCTACAGAAGCTGATTTTGTCTATGCAAATGTTTCATTTTTGTAGAAAATAAATATTTTAAAAAAGCCCTGTACTAGCAATATTAAAAGATGGTGGATCAGTCTGAGGAATTACATCAGAATTAGTCTCTCCAAACTACAGCTGAAGCACATAACCATGAAATTATTTTCCTCAAATCTTTTTAAAATGTCTTCAGATGTGGAACACAGGTTTCTTTTCAGGAATCTCCAGGTCTCAAACCAAAATTCCATAGAGAATTAACTGCACGTTCTGCATTTTCCTGAATAGAACAAGCAGGTGAATGTCCCTCTTAAAACTTTATAATCAAGGTGTAAATGCTAGCAGTAAAATTCCCAAGAAACCTTTCAGATTTAACTGCAGTTTCCCATTCCAGAAGTGGTTTTCACCTCAAAGGTTCTGGCCCATAACCATTATTCTTAGTGTTTATTTGGACTTGAACTCTAGATTAAATAAACTTTTGTGCTGCATATGAAGAACTACTTTCTCAATGTCATCGTGTCAGCTATATAAGATACACTCACCCCACTCTAAAATCCACAGGTTCTGGGCTGCTATTTCATACTCTATTTGTTAAATCACACTGTTGCCATCGTCTTTGGAAATAAACTACAACTTTCTAAAAATGAAATATCCATAATTATTTTCAGCAGAATCACAATTAAAAATCCTGGTACCTAATAACACAACAGTGTTTCCAAAAATAATTACATAAATTACTTGAAAAAGGTGGAATGGGTACAGTCTGGTTCTGCTACGAGTTACTAAAAAATATTTAGTCATGTCTTTTAAATTTTTGTTTTTAAATTTCACTGTTGATCCACACAGATAAAAAGAAAATACCCAGTAGTCACACCTTTAAAAACAGCAGATCATAATGAATACGTTAGTAACTAGATAGTTTACATATGACATTTCTTAAACTGCACAGTTGGTAAACTTAACTTTCCTGTACCAAACTAAAAGAAATTGTATCATCACTTGTTGAGGGACCAGAAGAGTCAATATACTGCCCACAGGACCAAAATGCCTTTCACTTGCAGCTTTAAGTTTGAATTCGAGCCAGTTGGAATAACGAGCACAACCTTCCATCCCTATTCAGAAAAAAAACCGAAAACCAGAGAAACCCAAAAAAATCTGTCTGGCAGTCCTTCAAACATGCAAACCAATTAATTAAATAATCTGTCCAGCACGGCATGTGGTATGCTGTGCAAATTCAGCGTACCTGCCACACCCTCACCTTTCCTCTTCCCTGTGGGTGTTGCACATCCCGACATCCAATCCCCCTTCCCTTCCTATCATCTCCCTACAAGCCAAGAAGTTTTGTTTGCTCAAAACTTCTCACACATCAGAGACTAACTCTGAATCAAACAAACTCAGCTGGATCAGTAAGAGTTACTTTTGCTTTTTTTTTCCTAATGTCTTGAGAAACTAAGAATTCAATAATTTAATTCAAATAGAGTTGACTGAGTCATATTGGGATAGGAGACTTTTTTTTTATTGAAGCTCAAACACAAAACATTCCACTGATTCCCACTGCTCAAAACAAGTGCAAAACTAGTTATCTAAGTAACATCCAATGAGGAAACGTATTTTATGGAAAAGGAAAGAAGAAAGAAAAAAGATTTTTAAAAACCAACCAAACACCACCTCTACCCTGAGACTCCTTCGCAGTAGCACCCTTTTTGGCAGCGGGCTCAAGAATCCAGCTCATTCCTTTTTAAATATATACGAAATTTTAATCATCAAAACACTGAAGTGAGAAGTGACACTTTATGCCATAACATTTTAATGAAACACCTGAGCAAAAGCTGTTTCAGCTTCTACTCCTCAAATTGATCACACGAGAGCCACTTCCCTTCTTAAACTGTGCCTCTTGAATCACATCATTTAGTCACTGTACTTCATCACCTCTCAGACCGAGATGTTTTCTGGAACAGCTGTTTTCCTTCTAACCACTCTGGTAGTATTCTGCAACAGTTTTCAGCATCCAAAAATCCAGAATATCTGGGGTAAACCCAGCAATGAATGAAACAAAAATGGGACACAAAATGTTAACTCAGAAATATTGTTTTTTATTTAACAAGATATAAAAGGTTAAAAACATAAAAAAACAACAAAAAAACCCCCCACAATAAAAATGCCACCCCAAAAAACCAGCGACACAACTAAGTTTATATTGCAAAACAAACCCCTCCTCTAACAACTAGCTAGTAAAATTTATTGAAACCATCCCCATCACTGTTCAGCTAAGGCTGAATTCTAGCTTGTACAGAAAGAAGTTTCAAGTTCAAAGTGACATACCATTTTAACTCTATCACTTGAAGAAAAACCAAAACAAGCAAAACAATCCACTGGCATTATACGAAAAACCCCACCTTCTTTCAATATTACAATATTTTTATACTATGTAATCACTTTCAAAATGAAAATTTATCTCCTGTCATGAGCTTGCAGAGCAAAAAAAGCCCCCAAAAAAATCTGTTGAAAGAAATAGTTGTTATTTCTATCTTCATTTCATTTTTTCAAAATATGGAATAGTATTAGAAAGAGTAAAAAAAAAAAAAAAATACAGCAGTCATCAGCTCAGATTGATGCAGAAGTAAAAAATTACCGACGCAGAGTTTGCTTCCACTGGGAAATAAAATTACAAAGAGTTGAAAAAAGCGTTCTAGCTTCAACTATATAAATAACTCCAAAATCCATTTTTTTTTTGTAAGGACAATGCTGGACAAGACACTTCTTGGAGACAACAGGGAGTTCAGAAACACATTTTGTTCTGAATAGCATTTCTGACATTTCACATTTGCCAATATTCACTCATTTCTAATACTCTGTATTGCTGAAATTTGAACATTATTTAGAAATGAGATGTGCCGAGTCACCTTTAAAAGTAACTGAATACAAGCAATTTTTCATGAAAGAAGCCTTAATTTTCTGAAAGAAACCTTATGAGGAATTAAGTTTTTCAACATTTAACATTTTCAGAGTCAACAATCTTACCAGTACTTTTTCAACACTATACATGCTAGTAAAGGAAAACATATATTTTATATTCAAATTATTCCATCTGCTTGACAACAATCTATTAGGTCATAAGACAGACAACAAGCAAAAATGAACACAGATCTTTAGCTTTTGAGTTTTACTAACTCTTATGGGGAAAGAGTATTGCTTTATGATGAGCTCGTATCTGGGAGAGCGTTTAGTGACTGCATAAAAATGAATAATAAAAATACTGGCATATAAATAGGTCATGAAACTTAAGATGCTCTTCTTGTATTAATCTTACTTAGATTTCTGGGCTTTAAAGTGGAATATCACAGAACTGACAGTGGAAAATGACTGTGGGCTGTTTACTACAACTGCAAGTTAAAAGTTAAATCACAAAATAAAAGGATTACAGACTCAAACGGGGAAAAGCACTAGGTCAGGACTGCAATCTCTATTAATTAGGTATCCCAGCTGGGCAGTGGGTATGCAGCTGTTAACTTGATCAATGACTTACCTAAATGTCATCTCTACTGATTCGCTTATAAATTACCAGCAAGTGAGACTAATGTACAGGTGCTAATTTATTTAAACTGTTCTCTGCAGTTCTACATAGCTTTATAAACTGCATCTGGCACCTAATGTTAGCTGTCAGTTGTACTTAGACATGCCTGTCCTAACGACTCTGTTCATTAGAAATGAGCACAAATTATGAAATATTGTGAAAAATGATACATCAAATGGAATGGGCAAAGCAAATCAATTAGAAAAACTTCATAGCACACATTCACACATAGGAGAATAAAACATCCTAGCTTCAGAGTAAGGTCTATAATACCAATTAAAAAGCAATTGGTAGACTTGGGCAGAGTTATATATCAATTTGCTCGATTTTTTTCCTCCTCCAGAAATACTGTTGTAATGCACAGCTTAACTTTTCATTCCTAAATAAAAGCATCAGTAAGAGGCAATTCTGCTTCCACAACATCCGAGGATTAACAAGTAAGTCAACTTATTTTCCTGTTTTAAAACTTCACAAGGTTTAGCTTTTATTAAACTCTACCTAAAACTCCAGTGAAGCACAGAATCCTAGGATGCCTACTTTTGAAATACACTGCAAAGACTGATTAACAGCAGAAGACATGGAGGTATATAAGCACTCATCAGAAAGAATTATTGCTGTTCAAAATGTAAAGCTTGGTAATTCTCCTGCCAGTGCTTAAGGAGCTTTTATATTTTTATAACAGAAATTTAATTATGCATAGCAGACACTATTACACACTCTAATTATTTCCCAACACCTGATGGAATATGAAGAAATCAAACATGTACTGCAGATCCTTGGTATCACCAAACAAAACACTACTCTTTTGGCTTCACTTCTCCATCTTTTCAGAAACAGTCTGCAAAGCAGTCCCACACTTGTCACCTGCACTGCATTTGTAAAAGATGATTTCCAGAATGAATCTGCTTTTACTAATGGTGGAGCTTAGTTAAAGTCGTGCAAATGATCGTAGTGCTGTGGATTTATAAATTAGAAACCACTACGTTAATATGGTCGTTTTGCATTGCTTGCAGTCTTGCGTTCTAGAAGCCTTCCCCCTAGACCCTATCAAGGAAGGAAGGAAGCAAGCCAGACTACAGATTAATGCATTCTCCTACCATTAACTTTTCAGGCAAACTGCACCATCAGCATCATCATTTTACTGTATTAACATGGGAGGTATTCCAGTGGTAGATTGGTGCATGTTTACTTCACAAGAAAGTAACTCAAAAAAATAAAGATCGTTAAAGGTAAGAAAAAAACCACCTCGAAAATACATGAAAAGGAAATTTTATAGTTTGAAGAGAAATAAAATAGCTGATGCAAAGAAACAGCCTGGTATTACTGACCTCAATGAATACTTTCACTGTCGCCCTTACCCACTTACACTGAGACTGGCAGGGTCTCTGCACTGGCACTCATCTGTAGAAGGGCAGAGTGATACCTACATCTCTGCATGAAAGTAGATGCAGTATCAGTGCATAGCTTTGTACTCACAAAGCTCGATTTGCTACCTGAACTCAAGCTGCCTTTACAGATTTTCTGATACCTGATAAAACTCAAGTCTCATTTCAGCCTTTTTCTCAACAGGCCATTACTCTGGATCTCTTTACCTCTCTGTCTGTTTTCAGAACTTAGTTTTGAAGCCTGTCAAACATGTTTGAAATCAGGCTGTATCACAACCTACAGATTATTTCTTGGCCTAAGCACACTGTCAAGACCCCTCAAATGGACACAGACATGCAGACAAAATTTTGCCACTGAGAGAGGCAATAAACAAATCTCCCTGCCCTGAAAAAAACTAAGCCATGGACACCTCTTGCTTTGCACTTACCACATCACTACCTCTATACTAAGGGCCCTGCTGGCACACTGGGCTGCCTTGGCTACAGCAGAACTGTTGCTGCTGTGCAAAGACAACTTCAGCCATGAGACTTCACGCAGCTTCGCCTAAGAGTGAATGTCACCAAATGACATTTCTCCTTCCTACCTCTGATGTACAATAAAATAAGACAGAAATGACAGAAGCGAAGGCCAGGTGAGACGTAAAAAAAAAAAAAGAAAAAAAAAGAAAAAAAAAGAAAAAAAAAGAAAAATCCATGCAACAAAACATTTTTCTGAGTGAAAGGGAGCTTATCTTTACATGAGACTAAATGACAGAGAGAAAGAGGAGGCCACCCATCTGCCAGTCACAAGAGGGAAAGACAGTAAAACAATACGTTCACAGATACTGATATGAGCTTAAATTCACGTCTACATTAAACCCCTCGAGCTAAACCAGTGCATTGGTTATAAAATATCCTATAAAATATCCTATAAAATTTGATATACATTACCAGTAACTACGGTATCACACAAGAAAAGCCTAAATATACGCAGCAGGTCAAATTGTGAGTAAACGTTTTGAAATGCTACATAAACCTTTACAGTGCCTCTTATAACCTCAGATCAAGGGGATTATCCATTAGTACTTTTAAAAAGAACCTACTGTGCTTTAGCAAGATATAGTATACAGCTCTATGCTGTGATGTCTGACCTCACATGGTAGCAGAGGTAGAATCTCTATTCACAGCCACAGTTGCAATGTTTGCAATGTATAGTAGCATTCTTCCTTATTCTGACAGTTTGATTAAAATTCACAAAGAGCTGAGGGGCTCATGCTGAAGTAAAGTGCTTTCAATATCTGAAACTCCACAGTAAATTACTTCTCCAACAGAGCAACTGTACTTACATCAATATCCTCTTGGGTAAAAGTTTCTGGATCTTCTCCCATCATGTTGGCTAAATGTCTCTTTCCTAGGTTGAACTCTTCAATCTGTTTTTTAATAAATGCCTCTGTGTACTTTTCAGGTCCTGAGGCTCCTACATTTTTCCTCTGCACTGCTGTAGTGGTACAGATCAGCCTTAATGTCTAACAAAAAAAAAAAAAGTGAGAGATTTATTTTACATTTCTGGCATAGTGAGCTCTAAATAAAATGAATACATGAACAGTATAGCAAGCTATTCATACCTATAACAAGATTCAACACATTACAGGAATAAATTAGGAAAAGCATTATTACTCATTAAACCATTTTCTTCCAATGGTTTAATGTCCATGAACAGATAAACACATTCCAAAACCTTCACATTTTCACACATTACAATTAATTTAGATTTTTTTTGATGGGAAGAAACATAGTATATCCTATATCAGGAACATCCAGCAAAAGCGAAGGACAGCACTGATCAACAGATCCCATCATAAAAGAAACAAAAATCCATCAGCAAACAAGCAGGTTTTGCCTTCCCCTAAAGGCATCCCACAACAAAGTAAGACAAGAATATGCAGGGCAGCTCCCTAGTAGCTTTTCAGAAGCCACTGACCAAACACTGCTAAAGGCTCTGGAAAGGCCGTGGAGTGCTCCTTCCTTGTTTGTGTGCCAGAATTGTTCTTAAGCTACTTCACTATCTCAAGCAGACTCATCAGAAAACTAGTAGAGTAGTCCAGCAGCAAATACTACTGAGCACTGCACAAGCTCAGGTCATAACTCAGGGCGCAGCTACCTTCCGATCTTTGTAGCACACAGGTTTGGTCCTACTTCTATCAAGACAATCAGTTGATAAGATGACTAATTTCAGTGATGCTCTCTGCCAGACAACAGGAGCTTCACTGATAGAGCTGCAATGTCTCAATTCTGGCCTAGTGCCAATATTATGCACTATTTTGGCTCTCCAACACTAGTATTAAAGTTCTCTGCAGCTTAATTATTCTACAAACTGAATGAGAACTGATTATTTGTGTGGTCTTCTGTGGGTGGGGGGAGGAAGGGAATCACAAGAAAGCAAGCGATGTGAGACAGAAAAGCAAAGACAGAAAAAGAATCACTTTTGAGTCAGAAAAATGCCAAGTTTTGTTCATCACATAGTACCCTGAAAGACTTTACCCCCATCCCTTCAACATGCCACGGCCAGGCTTTGTGAGCAGACAGTGCAGCTTCACAAGGCAGAGAGCACCCATCTCAGAGTCCACCCCTGCCAGCATTCTTCCTTCCATTCCCTTTACTCGCCCTGTGCCAGCTCTGGCACAGAACTCTTCTGCAAGCCAACTCAGCTCCCTGCATGTGGCAGAACACTAACTTGAGCTTCATCCCAACAAGTGGACAATTCTCAGCCAAGCTGGTAAGTCTGAGCAGTTCAGAGATCACTGTGAGAATTGGCAAAGCTGGAACAAGAAGGCAGCTGAAACACACAACTGGGAGGAAGAAAGTAGAGGGGGGAGTCCTTTCTTTACCTTCATTTCCGTGAGCAAATTATTAAATTGTCCCTGCTGCTCTGGGAGCTGCAACCTCAGTTTATCTTTAGCAAAACATTAAAAACCAAACACATGCAGTAATGTGAACTAGTTCTGTTCCTGATTACAAGGAGCAGAACAAAGGTAGTATTTGAAACTATTCAATGTTCTCCAAGTCATGAGAATTGTATTCAGAGCACAAGTTAGACATGCTGAGCATTTTGACAGATTTCACCCTTATGAGTTCAGCTAATATAAATAAAATAAAACACTTGCTACCTTCCTGTAACTAAAATACAACAGTAATCTCAAAACCCAGTTATAACCCCAACAATACAAACACGTCTCATCAAAACAAGATTACATAAATGTATTTGCAAGGCAAACACAAAAGCAGATCAAACTTATACCTTCTGTTAGTAACGTCACTTAGCTTACAAGAACTTCTGAGACAAGAAGCTTTGGTGTTCTGCATTACATGGTCAAGTCCTACATTAAGAGGAAATGAAACACAGCTTTTCTTCGTACTTTCACAGAGCCCGATTGGTATTTTGGACATCTGGCAGTCCAGGATGGACTGATCCAACTCATCTCATTTGCTGCACATACGTAAAACTATTCAGGACCAATTTACCCATCCATGCCTGCGTCAGTCTTCAATACAGAGAATGTAACAATTCCACTTGAAATTCCAATTTGAAATAAAGACTACAATATGCTCCCTTAAACTTCTATATAGCCCATGCCTGGGCTGCAATATAGGTCCTATGAATTTAATCAGGTTTGCTATAGAATGTAAAGTAATCTTTGAATAATATCAAATGAATCAGAAAGGACTAACCCTCTATGCTTTTACCTGACAGACAAAGATTTGCCCCTCAGGGTATGAACCTCAGGAAAGTAACATATACCTCTGCCAGAAAAGATTTAAAAACATGTCTAAGGTAGAATTTGTTGCTGGAGAGCCTGTTGCTGCTTCATTTTCTCCACAGCTTATATGTATTGTATGCAGCGGTAATCCTGGTTTGTCTCTTCCTTTTTCTTTTCTTTTTAATATTCATGTTTCCTGGGAGGAAACATTGACATACACAGAATTAAAAGAAAAATAATCAAAATTTTAAATGTACACATTTTCCACAGGCAAGGCTCTGGTGATTTCCTTATAAAGCAGTGAGGAAAGCAAAGGTATCACCACATATTCCCTATTCTTCTCTCCTAGTCACTCCTCAGGAAAGAATTCAATTCATCTTCTGTCTAACTTGTCTTAATAGTAACTAATTATTTGTAATTCTTGTTAATGAACATATGATTCCTTATTACTTGGTCCAAAATACCTTTCTCTCTGGTATGCTTTAAACAGAATACTTTAAAAAAGATTGCTTTCATCTTATTCCTGTCAATTTCTATTGTAATTTTCTCATTTTTGTCCTTCTTCCCTCAAGCTATTCATATTCTTCCCTAGTTTCAATTCATCACTAATCAAAAGTCCCTGGACACACAAACTGTTCATAATTAGAAAACAGTCTCTTATGCAAATTAATATCTATTGTATTGGGTACCTCTTCTGGGATAAGAGCACTATTTCATGGGTGGCACAGGCAGAAACTGCAAAGCATAGCTAAATGCTTCTGGCATTTCAGTCAAACAAGAAAGCATGCTCCTCTACTTTGTAGAGGAAACCACAGAGGTTTGCATTCACTCCTCACACATTTCATAAAGCATTACTGAAGACAGCAGCCCCACCATTTTCAAAATAATAGTAATGCTTATTAACATTATTAACAATGCTCATGAAATAATATGCTCTTCCACCAGAACCTGGGAGAAGGGAAAGCCTTTACTTCTGGACACAACTCATTGTGACTAACCGCTCCTTCCCAACTCTTTTCTGAGCAACCTAGAATTAAAACTGCTTGGCAAATCCTGATTTTACAGGGAGACCATAAACTTATAGAAAATCAGCTTATGTTAAATTTGCCTTAGAAAAAAAAAATTAGCATTTTCAGACAACTTCAACTTCTCTGGCCTATTTTCTTTCAAGAAGAGAAGTAACTAGGTCTGTCTGTTTACTCACCCTGTTCATTTTGCTTCACTGGAGTTACATGGATACAAACCAAACCAACTAACAGAGAAGTCAAGTTTCCTGTACTTTTGGAATGGGAGGAAAGGTGGATTGGAGTCAGGAGATTTAAATTCAAGCCCAAAAGTTTTCCGTTTTACAACAAGACACAGTTACAGAGACAGAAGATGACAAGAAACGACATGGCACACACACTGTTGCACCATTTTCATGATTCTTGCATGCTCTAAGCTGGCAGACTTCAACCACCTCCTTTTCAAAAACCACGCAGCGCAAAAACAAATCTGTACTAAGAAGTTATCTCTGGCATAGGACTTCACTAAGAGATGTGGAACTGGAGCTGTATAACCACATCAGTACACAGGACTAAAGCTGCCCAGTGTCCAATATTCCAACTACTGGCACAGCTGCTGCCACTGAACCCAGCAGACATGCAAGACAGTCCTCTGTTCACTTGTTGCACAAGAAAAAACATTTTTTACATAGCAATTATACAGAATATAGATGCTCAGAGCCATCCCAGTTTCTAAAGAACTGCTTTCTGCTTTTTGCTCAATAAGTGAGTTTTGGATTTCTAGTGTGCTGTTTCACAAAAATGTGTTGTTAATCAATTTACTTAAAACAACATTGATATAATCCTAGATTTCAGTTGGCCTACAAACTAATTATGTGATTATGTCTCAGAAGCATTTTGTGAAACACATCGGAAAGTATCACAAGATGCCAGCAAATATGCATAAGTGATTCGATGTTATTTTTTATACCTGATTTCACAAAGTATTTCATTGGAAGAAACTTTTTTTTCAAAATTAAGTCCCTTGGCAGGCAACCATAGGACTGTATCTCACCTACTCAGAAAACCTACTTTCTGTGCATGTTTGACCGAATCTACATATTAAGTTTTGCTGTACACTGGCGAAATAAAAGATAGCTCTAAATGTATCGATACATGGCAAAAGTCAGATGTGTATAACAGGGAACAGAATTCAAATCTGGTTGCTTTTAGGCCCAAGTTTTCAAGTACTAATAGGCTTTTCAATTGTATCTTAGTTAAGAACTGCAAAAAAGGCTTCTCTTACATTTCAAGTACATAGTTCTGAAAGACTGTCACCAAAGTACTATCATCTCTTTCTGATATCGGTACATATAACATCCACTGTGATTTAGATAAAGTGCTCAACCCAATCAAATTAAATAGGAACTCTGAACTCTTCTGCCGAGAACAGCTATTCAATCACATCAGAGTGAATGATAGATAGTAACTAAGCTAAATCCTTTTTTCTTTATAAATCGCACTAAATCTCTGCCGTTTGCTTATTGAAAGAATAGGAAACGACACCTGCTGCTCAGTCACTGCTAAGGGAACTGGAACTACAAAGTTCCTCTCCCATTTTGTCTCTCAGTGCAAGAAACTATAAAGTTAAGAAATTAAACTTTTTCCTCCACTAAGACAGACAAGAAGTAATGAACTAACTACTTCAAGGGGTTTTTAGGACAAGCCTCATAAAAAAATTTCCAAACAGTCAGGACAGGTAAGCATTTGATGTAAGAAGTTGTTACAGCAGGTCAGAACATGGCTACATCAACTTATACCCTGTTCTCAAACATGGCCTGTATCAGAGGCCCAAGGACAAGACAAACAGGTAGTGATAATTTTCCCAGGGCACTTGCCTGGTTTCCATCAATCTGCAGTTCAGACATGCCGGTATCTTGTTTTTAATGGTCCTCAGTGGAATTTTCTTCCAAGTTTCTCAACTTGCTTTTTGTATTCACATAAATGCTTACCATCCTGAACATTCTCACCAAAGAGTTACACAAGTTAAGTACACCTAACAGAAGAAGAGTCCCTAAGGTTTCTGGGCCTTGTCTCCCATTAGTTCTCTCCTCTTTGGTTCACAGACAGCTAGACAATTTGTATATAGCTACAGGCTTAGGTACTGATCCCATCTCTGGGGGTGAGAGGAATAGACAAATGATCCGTCAAGGCCCCTTCCAGTCCTACCTTCCTCTGTGACTCCTCCTTTGAGAACATTCCCTTATTTACAATACAAATCATTTTCAGCTAAAACTCAAGGATGTGCCTGGCCAGGAAAACCAAGTTACTGTCATAAACTTACCTTTGACACAAGATAACCAAAGCAACACAAACGATTCCAACTGAGAATGAAGTCAAGTATTAGAGTATTTTCAGTCTTATTCTCTTTGTCATTTCTTGCACACCTTAAGAGCATGTATTCCTGACTGCTGCATAAAGAGCTACCCACATGGGTACCAGGTCTTTATTCCCAATGTTAATCTAGATGTAACCAATACAATTAGCTCAAATTGCTCCCATAGTATTACATTTTATTTCCTTACTGCATCTTTCTTCTGTTACCCCACGGGTTAGTTTAGTTCAGTCACCAACAGTTCTTCAGCCCTTATTATCAAAATTACTTTGTAACTTGGAAGTGTTACCAGCAGGCCTTTTTATGAACTTGCTGGTCACTGATTAGATAAATACATACAGGTGTATCAAATACCACAGCACAAACAATACTGATAGCAGCTAAGCTTTTTAATTAAATGGCAATCAGTTGAAGAGCCCTCCCTCCCAAAACAAAATGATTCTGCTTATCAGAAGTTACCTTACTTGTGGAGCACATTTCTCTCTCCATTGCAGGTATTCAGAGACTTGCCCTGTGCAACCTGGTCTAGTGGGACGTGCCCCTGCCCATGGCAGGGGGGTTGGAACTGGATGGTCTTTAAGGTCCTTTCCTACCCAAACCTTTCTGTGATTCTATGATTCATGATCTAGTAACCTGCTGACCGAACACTATTCACAGAATCACAGCACTGTCAGGGTTGGAAGAGACCTCTGGAGATCATCCAGTCCAACCCCGTTATCAAGGCAAGGTCACCTAGAGCAGCTTGCACAGGAACGCGTCCAGGTAGGTTTGGAAGGTCTCCAGGGAGGGAGACTCCAATCCCTGCCAGCATCAACGTAAACAAGTTCTTCCTCGTGTTGAGGTGGAACTTCTTGTGTTTTATCATTCAAAATTATCAACCTAAAAACTGCCATCTTTTGCGCTGGCTTTGCTCCATATACCGCTTTGTTAATTCTAGGCTTAACCAAGCTTCTTCTGCTTCGCATCAAGGCAAACAAACGCCGTTCAGGGAAGGGACGACTTGAACACGGCGCCAGCCCTCGCCATTCCCCACGTAGGGCTGCCTCAGCCCCGCCGGCCCAGGAGCAGGGGCAGCACCACACCGGGGCCTCCCAGGCAATGTCCCCCCTTGCCATTGGCGGGCGGGGCCGGGGGCGGGGCCAGGGCAGCGCCTGCGCGCTGCTCCGCCGCCTCAACCCGTGGCCGCGGTTCGGGGTGTGCGCGGGTTCGCTCTCAGCGGCGCCTCGGCATTCCTGAAATCCAGCCCTCTCGGGAACGTGGTGGGTTATACCTGGACTTGCGGTCGCAGTGGCCACCAGGTCAGCAGGAGGCCCCCGGCGCGGCCTCCTGTCTCGGAAGGATAGCACTGAAAGCAGGACTCCTGTTTGACTACACGGTGCTGGGACTTGGAGCGTGTCTGGTGCAAGAGCACTGCTCTGGAGATCTGTAGGAAAAAACAGATTTCACCTTAGCACTGGGTTGGGGTTTTTTTTCCGTGGAAAAAAAATCAAGGAATTGCAGAATCAGCTAGGTTGGAAAAGACCTCTGAGATCGTCGAGTCCAACCTGTGGCAGTCACGGCCATGTCAACTAGACCATGGCACTCAGTGCCACGTCTGGCCTTTCCTAAACACCCCTAAGCACAGTGACTCCAACACCACCGCGGGCAGCCCGTTCCAATGTCTAATCACNCCCGGCGGGGCCATTCCCGGCGGGACGCGAACCCCCGGCCCCGCCAACGCCCGCCCAGGTCTCACCTGCGCGCGCGGCCCCGCGCCCCACCGGCGGCAAAGCCGCAGCACGCGCCCCACGGCCGCCGCCATGACCGCGGCGCTCCGCCCTCCCATTGGCGGGCGGGGCCGGGGGCGGGGCCAGGGCAGCGCCTGCGCGCTGCTCCGCCGCCTCAACCCGTGGCCGCGGTTCGGGGTGTGCGCGGGTTCGCTCTCAGCGGCGCCTCGGCATTCCTGAAATCCAGCCCTCTCGGGAACGTGGTGGGTTATACCTGGACTTGCGGTCGCAGTGGCCACCAGGTCAGCAGGAGGCCCCCGGCGCGGCCTCCTGTCTCGGAAGGATAGCACTGAAAGCAGGACTCCTGTTTGACTACACGGTGCTGGGACTTGGAGCGTGTCTGGTGCAAGAGCACTGCTCTGGAGATCTGTAGGAAAAAACAGATTTCACCTTAGCACTGGGTTGGGGTTTTTTTTCCGTGGAAAAAAAATCAAGGAATTGCAGAATCAGCTAGGTTGGAAAAGACCTCTGAGATCGTCGAGTCCAACCTGTGGCAGTCACGGCCATGTCAACTAGACCATGGCACTCAGTGCCACGTCTGGCCTTTCCTAAACACCCCTAAGCACAGTGACTCCAACACCACCGCGGGCAGCCCGTTCCAATGTCTAATCACCCTTTCTGTGAAGAAATTCTTCCTGATGTCCAACCTAAACCTCTCCTGGTGCACCTTAAGTTCATGTCCTCTTGTCTTGTCTCTGGTTGGCTGGAAGAAGAGGCCGACCCCCACCTAGCTACAGCCTCCTTTCAGGTGGTTGTACCGAGTGGTAAGGTCACCCCGGAGCCTCTTTTTCTCCATTCTAAAAAACCCCACTCCCCTCGGGTGCTTCTGACAGGACTTGTGCTCCAGACCTTTCACCAGCTCCATTGCCCTTCTCTGGGTGACATATTTTAGAGACACGGCATTTGTCTCTTGTTGAGGGGAGGCTGGTGTCGATTCTGTCACCTTCCAAGGTGATGTTAATCTGGACTCTGAACCTTGGGAGCTTGAGAGTGTTCCTAGTTTCTCTGAGTTACATAGGAAATACCCTTACAGGTGATTGGATTTTGTCAGTTGTTTATTCTACCATGGGAAAAGTGGAAATTAATTAAAAACTGAATTTTAAGGAGCTTTTCTTTAGACTTACTGGGACCTTCTTTTTAAGAGGAATTACTACTTGAGAGGAAATTCTGGAAATAAATCTCTGCTTTTCCAGGTTTATTTTTCTGTTAAGTTTTTCATGGGTGGTCCTTGCTTCCCCCCATGCAGATGTAAGTATGATTTCCTCTCTGGGTTATAAAAGAGGTTATAGGAAAACTGGCTGTGGGCAAAGGAAGTCATCCATGTGGGGAAGTCAAGGAGAAGCTGCCTGGAAAGGTGCATTTATTCTTGCAGTTATTCTTGCATGGATATGTGCAAATGATTGCTGTGAACACTGCACTGAAGGAGAGCAGTGAAGTGTGTCTCCTGTGCATACCTGGCCAAGCGCTGGGAACTGCAGCCACACTTTTATTCACAGGGTATGTTGGGATGGCATTTAGTTACTAGCTGTTTCTTCAAATGAGAAAAAGGGGGTTGGCTTAGGGTCACAGTCCCACTGACCCACCTTCTGGAGCAGCCAGCAGAGCTGAAGGGGTGGAGAATGCCAGCGATGGGTATGGCCTCTTCATGGCCTATGGTGAATCTCATCTGCCATCTGTCGCCCCGCGGCTTGGCTTTGTTCAGCAGCAGAGGAGCTCTTCAGCCCTCACTGTGCTGAGCAATTGTTACTTCTCACCCCTGTCAGCTCTATAGAAACAAAGCGCCGCTGGAGTGAACGGTTTTTACTCCCCACATATAATTAATCATTGAGGAGCAGGTCACCTATAAAGTATTGCCCTCTTATCCTTGGGAACTAGTTGACATAAATACAACTTCCTCGATTTCCTATGTTTTTCTACTCCTGTGCTCACTGTGAAAAAATCCTAAATGCATTTGCAATCTGGAGCGTGATTTCAAAGACGTCAGGCTTCATACAGCCCATGGTTTCATTTGGAGGTTACAGAATTGTTCTTGCATATTGCTGAATAGAGGCCTTGGTGTACATGAAGTCCGGCAATTAAGGGCTATGTTGCGTTTCTCTTGGATCATTAGAGCTGTCAGCTGTTAGAAACTGGTGGCTGCCCCTTCAAGGTGGAAGATTTTTGCACAAATTTCAGGTATATTTCCCAACCATCCTGCTGCTGCCAAGGAGTTTACCTGTGCTTGCTTGCCCCTAGAAGACACTTGTACAGAGATCTCTGAGTGACCGTTTTCTAGACTGATCAGAAGTCCATGTAGTTATTACTTGGGATGCTTTGAAAGAAATGTACTTCCGTGGTAGGCATGGCTAGCATGTTCCAGAAAGATTCCTTCTAGTGGAAAGATTGCCACTTCTGCTTGAATGGCAGGATTCTGGGTTTGCCAGTTCAAAATCAATTTTTAGCACAAATGAAGATAGGATGATAATGAGCCGAGGTTATTTACATGCTAAACCACCTGCATCCCATCCCTCTGTCAAAATTTGTTAACATAGAGGTGGAGGGAAATGCAAGAAAACCGTGTTTAATCTATTCATCCCAAGATTAACTCCAAAGGGCTTCTCTTTTCTGTCTCTGTGTTTAGTTGACAGACTGTAGATACTAACCTAACCTATGCAAACTACCTGAATGCTTCGCTAAGCCCTCTGAGGAACTTCAATCACTTGTGCAGCGGGGATGTACTTTTTGAGCCCAGCTGGGCAATGTTCAATTCTGGGGACCTGTTTGAATTGTGAGCCTGATTACCCATATCCTCGTGTAACCTGCTAGTCATGCTCTGTGCAATCACGGAACTGGGGACTGTTGCCTGCAGCACATTACCTGCTTTTGTTTTAATACTTAGATAATGAGGGGTAAGCATATAATTTGGGACGATTCAAAGCTTTGGAGTGCTGTCTTTGAGGATGGCCTGACTTAAGGAGAAGGGTGCTTCTGTGTGGGGCTTGAGGTTTCTGGAGTGAAAAATCACTGAAAGCAAAATAAGGAAACCAGGCTGAGCCTGTCACATGCGTGGGTCAGGGGACAGCCTGAGGGGCACATCTGTAGTATATGCAAATTCTTAAGCACAAACCTAAGGCTGAACTTCAGTCCAAAGATGCTGATTGCTTATTTTTTTCAGCCTACGTGCAGACAGCCCTGAAGTGAGATTTGGGGTGTTCTTTTGTGATCAGACATGGGATTTGTAGATAGCATGAGTTCAGGTTACTAGTATGGGTAGTGTGAAAATCAGTTGCTTGAGCAGTAGGTATCCTGGTGGCAGTGCTGGAGATGTATAGCTCACAGCCTCATAGATGCAGTCTGAAAATTGGCAAGGATCTGGGGCATCCCAAAAGTCCACTGAGCCTGATGGCTTCACTCGACCAGTGATAGGTGCTTACAGAATCACAGAATATGTTGAATTGGAAGGGATCCATCAGGATCATCAAGTCCAGCTCCTGGTCCTCCACAGGACCATCCCCAAGAGTCACACCATGCTCCTGAAAGCATTGTCCAAATGCTTCTTGAGCTCAGACAGACTTGGTGCTCTGACCACATCCTTGAGGAACCTGTCCCAGTGCCCAACCACCCTCTGGGTGAAGAACCTTTTCCTAATATCCAGCCTAACCCTCCCCTGGCACAGCTTGAGGCTGTTCCCTCACAGCTTGTCACTGGTCACCACAGAGAAGAGATCAGTGCCTGCCCTTCCTTGTCCCTTCACAGGAAGTTGTAGACTGTGATGAGGTATAAAGACAGGGCAGATATATAGAGAAAAAGTCTCATCACTAATGAGCTGAAGTCTGTATCTTAGGCTTAGATATGAGAGAAACTCACCCAGGAGAAGAGGTCGGAACTTGATGAAGGATGTAGCAGGATCTTCTGCCTTGCAACAGAACAAGCTAACCTGCAGCAGAGATGGGGGAACTCCGTCTATCAGAAGACAAAGCAAATAGTTGTAGGAGAGTTAAAACTTCACAGGGTACCCTAATCCAAATCCATTTCTGAAGAGATACCTAAATTTTTACATTTTCCCTAAACAGAAATAAAAGAGTAGATTTGTTTTAGAATTCTGAACTAAAGTTACTCTTCTTATAAAGTGTTTTCTGTTCTCTTTCCCCTGTGCCTTTTTTCCTTAAGCTGTAAGTACTTTGGCTGAAGTTCTGGGGCACATGTGCCAAAAGGGACAGCAATCAACAGTGCTCGTCCAGGGGCTGACTGGGTGACAGAATCTGAGGATGTTGCAGTCCGCATATGCCAAGAGCATTTCTCAGAGCCTAACCAGGAGCACTTTCTGGATTGTCTTTAGACCCAGGGAAGTTTAGGAACACCCGGGTCCAGCGTTGAACAAAAAACTGGAATTTTTGGCTAGGGAGAGCACTGGAGAAGAGTGGCTTGACAGACAGCTTTGTGTTTCAGAAGCTGATCAGTATGTGTTTGAAAAAAAACAAAATGCATGTTAAAAATGCAGACAATTCAGCAGTATTTTAACTCTGTTCCAGTTAGGTAATTTCCAGTTATTTTATGACATGTGTGTGCTTTTTGACACAGAAATTGTTTTTGCATTGATCTTCTTCATCACTATTGAAAGGCTTGAGGCTGATATAGCCAGAAGTCATGCTTTCTTTAATGCAAACACATAAATTCTATTTTAAAAGGCTAATAATAACAACTATTTCATTGCATCTGCTTTTCTTCAAATGTGGAACGAGCACACTTCATTTCATAGACTGCATACGCCAGCTACCTAAGGGTTGTCAATTATGTTACGCTATAAAAGGCACTGTACTTAGGGGGCTGTCAGTCAAGTTGGTAGCGAGAGAGATTTCGAGAATCTTTATTCCAACACTATCAAATACAAAAATAAGGAATATTTACATGACAACACCAAATAGAGAGGCATCATATTTCATTTTATAGTGAAAGTGGTTTGGATTGAGCATAGAATTAGTAAAGGTGAATCAAGAGTACCCAGAGATCTTTACTTGTGAAGCAGTGCCCTCTGTTTTGTTCCTTACCACAGCTTTCCTTCTCTGTGAAAGAAGGTGTTACCCAGATTTTCATTGCACTTTGGATCACAGCCCCGCATCTGTTTCATCTTTTCTTCACAGTCTAAGGGTTGCTGGTTGGTTTTTTTTTTCCCCACTGTTTATGGGTATCATTGAGCACTGCAAGGCATTTTGGGGAACATTCTTTTCTGCAATATTATGTTCCAGCTCTGCCATGATTTATGTGCTTGGGTAGACCCCACTGAATTTACAAACAGTTCCCAGAAAGAAAGAGAACTTACTTGTATGGATGTAATTTGGAGGCATCTGAAGATAGTTTTATCCCACATGAATGCCAGAGTCAGCCCAGAGAGATCTAAATGCAGTGTCTAGGCCTATTTTTAGTTGGCAAGTGCTTTTAGACTATGTAATGTGTCTTTGTCATTTGTCTACCATACACTTTGCCTCCATATGTTTATCACTGTTGCTATTGCTGATTCAGTATTTCGATAATAGAATCATTTGGAGCTGTTCTTTAGACTAGGGTTTGCATCAGACTTTTTTGTCTCTGTATGATTCGACTAATGTCATTGCTGATCCTAGCAGCATCTTTGAGTCAGAGCTGATATTATATCCAGAAGCTGTGCCTATGCTTCTAAATAAAAGAGGCCTAAGCACTGGCCTAGAGACAAAGTGACCTCGATCAAGTCCCATTAGCATTGATTAGGGCCCCCTTTCCTGTATAGCACAGCTGCTTGGAAGACCCCAAAATAGAACCAGAAATACAAATAGTCTCCCTCATCTAGACACAGAGCAGTAGTAGTTTTATCCCTTCATCACACAGAAGGAAATATGTTGCCATTCCCATTACTGAACCTGTTCAGATTTATAAACTTTTCATTATTGATTCTTTTAAGGTCTGGATACAGACATATATTCAGAATAAATAGGCAAAAACAGTAATTTTTCAGATTGTGTGTGCTTCCCAAGATTCATTTGTACCCAGGGAGTAGACACTGTAAGTCCTGTGTGCCTCACCAGACAACCAGAAAATACATCTCAGAGCATGCCCTCCTGGGACAAAATGAGGGATTGGGCATTCTACAGTTTATGGGTGCTGCTGGAGGTTATGAACTCCATCTAGATCTTTGTCAGACTGCAAGCTCTCTTTTGTTTTGAAGGCTGGCGTGTGTCTTACTGTGGCCTCACATCTTTGCTGCTGGATTAAGATTCCTGCAGGCGCATGATGGTTGATGACCAAGCACTGTCCCATGGAGTGCTGTGGTTCCAGACACTAAGTTAATCCTGCTGAGCAGACCAGGTTGTGGAAGATGTGGTCACCTTGGCCACTCACTAGTCTAACGGAAGACTGCGTTCACCTTCTAAGAACTGGATGGGAGCTGAAAAGTTATAGAGTAGAAGTGGTCCTCTCAGTGTCTTTGGAGTTCAGGAAATGGCAGATCCAGCACCTTGCACTTTTCCATGCTTCTTGGAGATGTTCTAAAGAGGACCAAGTGGTTATTCAGAACTAAATTTCTTCTCCCCTCAAAATGAAACTAATGACCAAAATACCATCCAATTCAGAACTGAAAAGGAAGCTTTAACTTTACTTTAATAGGCTTTGAACCAGTCTCTGAAATAACGAAGTACAAGAAGTTATGACTGAAATTATTTCAGGTTTTAAAACAGCTGTAGCAGCAGAAGCTTCTGAGTCATCAGGGCTTCCACGAAAAATCTAAAGAAATACATACAAAGTAAAATAATTAGGAAATAACAAGGAAAGAGAATGACAAATTTGATTTGGATTTAGGGGAAAAAAAGCACCCATTACTTTCTTACTTTCTGACCATTATATTCAAATAACAAAAAAACCAATTTGCAGTTGTCTGCGGTAAAACTCTGTACAAAAACAAGCAAATCATGCGCCTGTGTTGAATCTATGTCAAGGCCATAAAGTGTCCAGCAAAACCACCTATCTAACATATTGCAGATGTCTTACCCAGATGTTCTAAGTAAAGAACTGATCATTTTTGGCTTCTCTCTTACTGCAGCAGCAAGGCGTTACCTACAGTCTACCCTTTGGGTGCCAGTACTGAAAACCCAGTCAACGTGACACCTGGAAGTTGTTCTGCTGCACAAGATCTCAATCCACGGTAATCTTGTGTGGGTATGGCTAGAGAGGGAAGTAAGCATGGAAAGCTTCTTTAGCATTCACGTATCAGTGCAAGAGGTAACTCAAGTGGAGAAATAGTGCCCTGCTCTTGTAGAACTAAGCTGGCACCTGGAAAGTAGTTTTACTTACAGATGTTTTATGCCTGCCTGGAGAACCTGTCACTGATCACTTTGAGCCAAGTTCCAACTCTTGCTCTGCCACCTTCAACCATCAAAGGAAGCACTTAAAAGGGTAAATGATACAGTCTGGAGCTCACTCATGAAATAGCACACATAATTGAGATTATTATAAGTATCAGTAGAAATTTTTGAATCATCACCTCCTTACATGTGAGAATCTAATACTGCATGTCAGCCTAAATCTGAACATCTGCAGCAAGCAACTGTATTTCTCATTATAACTCTACTTCTAAATGGGAGGTGAAACGGGAGAGAAAGTTTGCAGATTTTGAGGAGGAAAAGAGAAGGAAACTCCAGCTTCTGTGATCATAGTCCCAAGCTGACTGATTTATTCACTTATTGATAACATAAGTCATGTGTCATTTATAATGTGCTGCCACAATCCATCCGGACATGGTTGGCTGGCAGCAAATTATCCTGAACCTTGCAGAGGTAAGTAGGCTCCAGCATATTTTAAAGATGCCAGACATTTTGTCTCTTTGGCCAAGCCTTCCCATCATTTATAAAGTTATATGTAAAGGTCAATCTGTACTTATAGATACAATATGATTTAACCAGATTACATTATTTCTGTTTACTTAAAAAATAAATAAATTTTTAAAAGCACAGCAAAATGAATAAGCTTGTTAAGTATCTCTTGGGAAAGGACTTCACTGTCCCCTGGGATATGACTGCTAGTTTTCCACTCTTCTGAATGCATTAAAAAAAGTTAATCAAACTGGAATTTCAGTAAGAGTTTCTGTTGGAATATAGAGGTTCTGAGCAAATGTAGTTTTTTAAATGCAAGAAGCCTTCAGAAAAAAGTCTATTTCAGAGTGAAGTTGTCAGGGAAAATTTGATACTATTTGAAATAAAAAATACAGTTTCAAACACTAAAAATAAAAGGGAAGATGAGTCAACTATATGTAACTGTTTTGTTGCATGAAATTAAATGAGGAATTATTTGGTAAAGTACTTTTGGGATACTGCTCAGATCACATTTTAAACACCTAAGTGGAGCCTGCAAATAATTGCTGTTGCAATGAGGAACCGGCTTGGGGAAACAAAATTTGTTTTGCCTTTTTCTGTTTTAAATTTTCTGCAAATGATACGTAGTTTAATTATTAGTTTAAATTGCTTATTTAGGTTTATTGAAAGAGGTTTTTGCACTCTAAGGGCATATGATTGTTAAGCACCTTCTAATTATTTTGAGAATTTTTGCAAACAGATGTTGGCTTTCAGATTTTTTCTCAAATTAATGTAAATATTTGATGTACAGAATTGGAATAGTTTGAAATTCTTGAGATAAAACAAATTTTTGTCTTCTCATGTTCATGCTGGAAATTAGATGATAAATGTTTTACATCTTTATTCCGGTATTGGAACAAATCTAGCAAAATAAATCAACATATCTAAATTAGTCTTCTCCTTTCAAATATTAGAAGACTTTCACAAATTCTCAAACCTTCTATGAAATATTCAGTTAATCTTTCAGTTAAGGTTTAATTTTAGATGATGATGTGTTTTAGCTGCTAGAATACATAGAACAGGTTATCGCTATCACTGAGTAGTGGCAGTGCTGTTACTGGTCAGGAACATGGTATTCAGAAAAATGTAAAATTTAGGAATCTTCAGAAGTTAAGGTCAGTGAAGCAAATTAACAGGAATGTAGAGTGGAAGATTATAAGAAAATTGAATGTAAATAGCATTTTTTGAACTTGGACATATTTGCAGAAATGGGAGGATTCCATTCTCTTGAAATTCGTTTTAGAACTGAGCCAAGGCCAGGGTTCTGCTGCCATACGTCTTTAAAGAAGTTCTTACCTGGTGAACAAAGCAGTTGCCATTAATGGCACACTATTCAATGCCATGCACCACAAGAAGGAATTTCAAAACCAAGTCCTGAGAATTTCCTTGATCAATAAATGGAACTTTTTCAGGCAGGGGACTTTCAGCTTGAGGTAGAAGATGGCAGCTCTGCCGTGCTGAGGAACCATCCTCAGGAGCCCTAGGGACTGGCCTTTTCTCCCGTGTCTGATGCCTGCCTTGCTAGCAGAGTCATCAGGTGCTTTGTCAGGATGGCAAGCACACTAGTGATTAAACATTAAATCCTAACTACCTCTTGTGGGTGCTGGCCAATAAATAGTTGAGTTACAATATGAAGTTATGTACATGCAGCTTGCAGCCTTTTTAAACCCTGCTGAAGATGTCTGAACAAACAAAAGAGGAGTTGTAAAAGGGAGTGGGCAGAGAAATATCTTCTTTTTACTTAAAAATATGCTCCTTAAACCAAAATATGTAGTGTTTGTTTATGCTAAAACAAGGTCATATCCATAAATCAAAGAAAAGAATAAAAAGAGTAATTAATAGTCTCTCTTTTGTACCTATTTTGTGTTTCCTTTATAATTTGTAGCAGATGGAAGCCAAATGTTTTCAAAGAATCAAAACTAATTTTATAATAAGATGGTTCATCTTTTTGAAATAACTTCTCCTTAGAATGCCAGTTGTCCTTTTGATTTTAATCTATAAAAACATTACTGTTGGAATATGATAATATTTTTAGTAGCTCCAAGTGAATCTACACTCTTGAACCTTCTTCCATAATCCATGTCTGAAGATTCTTCCGTTTCACACCACTGTCTCATTGTTTTACTTGTCTTTGGAAAAATCTAGAAGCCTTTGTGCCACAGCAATATTCTCACTGTCTGCTAGCAAGCTGCTATGGTTCTATTTGTGGTAACTTTTCTTGATTTAGAACAAAATCTGTTTTTTTAAATTAATTTTATTGCATGGGCATATATAGTACATTATGAGTAATTCTAACACAAACCAAAAAAGAAGTCTGTCTTTTTTCTTAGTTAAGATTTAAAGAATTTCTAACTCAATATTTAAAGAAATGGAAGTGAAGATATGGAAAGAAAATAAACAGAACTGAGTAAAGTAGAACAGAGAAGGACGTTGACAAAATATGCTTTCTCTTAAGTGACAATTCCAAATGTTCATTTAGGAATAAAAATAGGTGGATGATGATGATGCAACAGAGCCCTGTGGCAGAAAGGAAGCTATAATATGTGTCCAAAATACCTAAATAAAAAAGACTGTGAATAAAAGCTCTTATTCTTAAATACACAGGAAAAAATTCTTAAATACATCCTTAGGTTGCTTAATCAAGGATTCAGAGCGTCTAATATAAAAAGTACCAAATACAGATGACTTGTTTTTAATTAAAAAACGCAACTCAACATTTCAAGTGGCAAGATTATCTTAAAAATTTCCAACTATGGTCTATCCTGATCTTTCCTCAAGTAAATATCTAGAAAAGCTTCTGAAGAAACACCAGAAGAATAAGTATGTTCACATAGTGAATTTCTGGGATAACTTATCAGGTAAGTAGACTACCACTGCAGAGAAAGCCTTCTTTCTTGGAAATCATTTAATACATCACTGTTGCTGGGAGTAGTCCTGGTATGTCAGTGCCATTGTAACAGAGGCAGCTCTTACCTCTTAAAGATAAGTGAGGAGAAAGTCAGACAAGTGAAACGAATGTCTCTATAGATAGGAGACTTGTTTGAGAAATTTTTATACATGTAATCTCCAAAAGAAAATTTACAGACTAGCCCATTATGATGATTTCAGAAATTTGTCCAGGAATTTTTCTAAAGATTGAGTGTACAGTTTTTGAATGTTTGTTATAATGGAGGAATGGTTTATAACAAGTAGTTTTGAAGCAAAGAAATGCTTTCTCTTACTTTAGTAACAGAGAAGAATGGCTAATATTAATGTAATTCCATGTCAAAAGTACAAAAAGGGTACAGACCTAGGAAGTAGGTGATCCTACTGTTAAGCTGTGAAGGAAGGTACATCATGTGTACTTTGCACTTCACATTTTATGATGCCAGAAGTTAAATGCATGATATAAAATGTTCAGGAGCTGAACTATATGATAATTATGATAATTGCGGACATTTCTCTCCAGGGAGTGAGCTCTAATAGCTAAGGAGTGACTTGATGTTAAAATAAAAATCTCGCTATGCATTGATTAATTAAATAAAAGGTATCCAGAAGGTTTATTGCATAGTAGCAAGGGACATGATTTGTACTTTCTATAGGCCACAGTATGCATTTATTAAAAACCATGTCTCTGTTTACTGGAAGTTAAGACTGCAACAGGACATACTCTTTCATCTGAAAATTACAACTATGGAAATGAACACCTAGGTGGGAAGATATATATTGTCTATAACAGCAGCAAACCTGTGTTTTGTGGTGCTTCCATTTCCATTTCTGATAGCCATGAAAAGCAATACTTGCCTCACTTTCATCAACAAATGTAACTCAGGCTAACAGCAGCACACATGGACAACGTATTGCTCTTCAGAGGTGTGTCAGAGACTGCCTTGGAGTTCTGAGGGTGAATGAAGTGGTCCAGTTCATGATTCACTCTCTCAATGTCTCCAAACCTTTGGAGAATGCCTCACATCTGGTCCTGAATTTGTGAAGGGGGCAAGTGTGTCTTCAACTGGCAAGCGCTTAAACTACGTTTGGTGGTAATCAAAGCATCCTGGGGCCCTGTTCTGGCACTAAGGCCAGCTGTCACAGAGTGGCTTGCACCTGCACTAATGAAGTCTTACTCTTCAGCAAAGGGCATCCACATCCACACCACCTGTTGGAAGTGGTGCCAGGGCTGTACTAATTCTTGAACTACGGCTGGCAAAGTCCTATATGGCACAGACCAAATCTGTGCTTGTAACTATTCCAAGTATTCTAGACTATTCTAACTGTAATTTTGCAATATCGCTGGTGGGCTTCCCTTACCCAAGAACTTTGCCTGACACTATTAAACTTAGCAGTATATAACCCTAGAGACTGGATCAGTAAGAGAGTACCAAGAATCACATAGACAGGCCAAGGAGTCTGATTTCTATGCCCTGGCTTCAGGACATTTAGGAGAAAACCTCTGATTTTAAGATTCATGGTGACACTGAGGTCCCTGTGCACAGATATTGCCTCTGCTTGGAGATATTGTCCACATGCTGCAGGCTGCGTGGCCTGGGCTTAGAAGGGGATGACAGTCTCCCTTGAAGGGCTGAGGTGGTTAACGCTAAATAAGGTGACATTTTCCCTGAGCTGTGGGGATCTGTGTGACAACACACACTTCCAGAGCTCACCCTATTCAGATGAGATCCAGGCTAATTTCTCAGTGTGCAGCTACTAGACACTTTTGGTCTTGGGCTCAATCCTTTTATCAATGTATGTGAGCAGAATATTATAGATTTAGAATTAGATCAATTAAACTGTTTCTCCTCAGGAACCTATGTTTTTTGGTCAATACTGAGTCATCTTAGTTAGCAGGTCAGAGTGTTTTCCTCATGAGCTTTGGGCTGAGAATATTGCTCTAGCTTTTAGATTCTAGATGTACTAGGTGATGTTTCGAGTTTAAAAAGGAGTTTTTCAGAGTCTTGTTGTCAGGTCTAGTAGAACTACCAGCTTCTGAAATCTATAAGGACAGAGTCAAACAAAAATAGCCTAGATAAACCAGTTCACACAGGGAATGGTTTCCAAAATCAGGGTAACTCCTCTGAAATTTACCCCCTACAAGGCTCCTCCCTTTTAAAGAAGAGACTTCTAGCGCAAGTCCCTCTGCCTGTTTTGGCTGATGCAGTGTGATATGAGGCAAGCAGTTTAAATGCCAAGGAAGTTGATCTGATGTTCACAGACTGACACTGAAAAAGAAAACCCAAGTGGTTTTATTCTGAAATCGTGTTCTTAACTGACTCATCAAAGTTACTTTTGTTTTGTTAGGCTAGAAGAGTATGATGATGACATAGTGATGAAGCCTGTTTCTCCTAAGCAGCCTACCCATGATACTTGTTTGTTGTCATTGTAAGTACATTCTATTAAAGGCATATATTTTTACTATGTAGATGATGCAATGCTAGAAGCTGCTTTCCACACAGTTTAATCTGAGATTGTGTGCCATAACATTGCTTACATTGATATGAATACTACTTGAGCTTACAGTGTCAGAGATAGGTATCTTAACAGGATAGTAAAACAGCTGATTACTTCCTGAAGCACCTCTTTAAATCAGGAATCCTCACAATAAAATGACTTTAAAAAATCCTTTTAATATTAGAGCATTCAATAATTAATCACCTTTGAAAACTGTAGGTACCATGGTAAAAGGGGGAAAATGTCCTTCCTCTTTCCACAAGTACTTCATCCTTGTTTGAGATTTAAATGCAGCTTTGGTTTAGTATTTTTAAATGCCTTAATTTAATAATTGATTCAAAAAGATTTTTTTTGCAAAGTTGCGTGGAAAATAAGAATGCTGAAAGCCTCCTCTCAGTCTAGACTGCTATTTTTTGTGTATAGAGGCAAAATGTTTGATGTCAGTCCTGAATAATGTTCAGCAATGTTTTATCCATCAGAGTTATCCAAATACAAGCAAAGGGCAACTCCATATTTCAGTGACCTGACTAGACCCTTTGTTGAATGGCCAGCTCCACTTAGCTGCAGATGGTCATATGATGTAAAAGTATAAGATATCACAAAAAGAGGTGCTGTAAGCTCTGGAATATATTTTTGCAGTCTGTGCTCATATTTCCTATTATACAGGATCTCGTCCTCAGTAGAAAAGTTCCAAAAGTTTACATCAATTAGTTTTATTTGATCTATGTAAACTAGAAAAAAATCCCTGACACTTTGAATCCAGTTCAGTCTTGTTTAGACTAACTTCTCTTAATTAGCAACCTAAGTGAAAACAAAGCAAGGGTAAAATCACTTCCTATGCACCACTGATGGATGTGTCTTCAGTGAAGAGTTAACATGAATTATCCGTGCTTGAATTACTCTGTTTGTATAAGCTCTGTTTGCATGAAAGCAACCACACTGTGAAATAACACTAGAGTTTGTTTTGTCCACGCTATGCTTGTATGTAATACTAACAGTTGTGGATGGGCATCCTATGGATTTCTTTACTGGAGCAGGCTGCAAAACAAAACAAAACAAAACATCCCTAGTTAATTGTTTATAAGAAAAGGCCGACCTCTTTAGATGAGCAGAAGGCACTGAAGGACTGTATACCCTTGAAGTTTTCCCATGGAGCAAACATATGTCCCTGCTACAGGGAGATCAATTGTTAGACTGCATCCATTAGTGGGCCAGCCAGTTAGCACCACAGGCTTCACCTCACTGAAGTTGGGATCCTGGTTAAACTTGGGCAACATTTAGGCTAAAGTTAGCTTTGCAGAGATGTTCTCGCATTTTGGATTTGCACTCCTGCACCGTAAGATGCAGATCTAGTATAGCAAGATTTTCTTATATTGCTCATATCTTCTTAGTGACAATAATGTGTCAGATTCAGGATGAGCTTGCCTGGGTACACTGTGTCTGCACCTGCATTTGAGGTCGTGTGCCTGCTCAGAGTGATAGTCTGCATATTTTCCTGAGCCTTTTTCTGATACACCCCGTTCTATCTATCCTCTGACATATGTGTAAAACTTAGTCATTACACTAAAGATGTATCTTCTCTACTCCAAAGTTAGAAAATAAGGAAGAAGGTAACCGTTTTCAGGACAGGTTACTGAGAATGGCAGTTCATTGTTGAGGGAAATTGAAAATATTAGCCAGATATTCCAAATAAAATATCTATGTTTGGGAATCAAAATACATTTTTCATTACTTAAATGAATGGCCTGACTTTTGGAGGTTCTAAGTTGATCCAAACTCAGAGTGTTTTCCATCCTCAAAAATCTGGCCAATTGCTTTCATGTCTCTCTGTGGAATGTAGTCACCCAAATTTGACAGTTTTGGCTCTAAGGTTTAACTTGACTGAAAACAAACTGGCTTCAAAACTGTAGGGGAGGTTAGCAGCAGCTGCTCAAACCTATGTATCCAAGAAAGAAAATCTTAAAATGTCAAATGGATTTCTTCTCATGAAGTTAACCAGCAATAAACAGGAACAGAAACATACCTGGAAGGGTAAAACCAGACCTCAGTCTTCTATGTCTTGCTCAGATGATGTTTCTGAGCAACCCTGCCCAGGGTCAGGGGCTCAGGTGGACTGTTGTTCAGGAACCTGAGGCTTGTCATTTTCGTAACAACATCTATGATTTAGATACTGCTCTCTTCAGTTCTCAGTGGAGGAGCTGTGAGCTGGCACAATTATAACCTCCATATCATTCCTTTTCAAAATAAATGAATAATCTTGTAGGAAACAAGAGCTGCCTGGGCTGTGGCAGACGGGTAGAGAACTGCTGTAAGACATTTGCAATGCTTTGTGCATCTATGGATAAAATGAAGTTCAAGGTAGACAGAAGAAGGTAGTTAGGAAACTTTCCAATTGAATTTGAATCTCAAACTGAAACGCAAAAGCTGAGACCAGAATTAGTGAACCTTTTGGTTTTAAGTATTTGAAAGTCTAGCATAAAATTATCTTTCAGTAATGGAAAAAATAGAAATTAATATTGAAATGATTCTGCATTCAAGAAGTACAAATCTGTCTTCAAGTTCATTTAACAAAGTGACATTTAAATTACTATGAAGAATTGTGTGTGCTATATATTATTTGTAATTTCATAAATGTTGGGATGAGATTGTCCTGGGATCAGCATATGATTAAACTGATTATATACCTTATATACATGGTATGCTTCTTTTTCAGTCACAATCAAAATACAACCTACTTTTATTAATATAATAATTTAGATGTCATAACTGAAATCTCAGTTAAATATTTTTTAATTTCTATTCATAGCCTTTTATTCTCTATTAACACACTCATTCTTCTCACCTAAAAAAAGATTCTACTTTTCCCACCACCACGATGGCTGACATCTGCTAGGATGACCCCTTGCCCCTCTCAGCAAAGCACTGCTATGTAGAAATGGACGACAGACAGATGCTCTTCTCCTCATTCTAAAGAACTTCAAAAATATGGATGGGTGCTGAAGAGGGCACCAAATACTAACTGTCAAAGCAGACACTGTTTTTCTCTCCTTAACACCCATGCTGAGTATTTTTCTTTTCCTCACTCCCAACCCCCATATATGCATATGTGTCTTAATACTCAAAATAAGTCTTACTATTTTATTTTGAGTCCAGGAACACTTCCATCCAATTTCCTTCAGGCCTGTTGATCTTCCTTTTTTCGCTGTGAAAACAAGGGTGTGAGTAGAAGAAAGCTAAAGAATATGCTCCTGTAACCCACGCTGGCACTCTGTGTCTCTCCTGACTGCCATCTTTAAGCTCAGGCAGCAGAGGTTAAAGTCACTAAGCTCAGAAACCCACGTTTCAGTTCCTGCTACACTTGCTGTGCCACCCTGGGTGTTATACAAGGAGGACTCGTAATGTAATGTGAAGACTGCATAGTTAAAATTACCTCAGGAAATTCCAAAATTACGATTTCTAGTGTGATATGTTAATGGGACTATGTTACACAGATAGCACCTTCTGAATTTTTTTACTTTTATAGTTAAGGCTTATTATCTGTCATACATGCATTCTGACCCAGTTCTTCAAAATCCATTGAAGTCAAAATAGTCAAGGTTTCATAACTGCAATCCAGGGGTAATTGAAGAATTATATGCTGATTATAAGGTGCAGGGACAGGGCAGAAGGCAGAAGGCAGAAATGATGACTTTACCTAAATCTAGTATTCCTGTTGTCCCAGGACCATGGAATCAAATTCCTCCATCGTTGTTCTCTTCTCCTGTAGATGTAGTTTGCACATTTTTCCTACATTGTGGCTGAATATCTGTAGCCTGGTCCATACATAACTCCCATGGAAATCAGGAATTCCAAATTAAAATCCTTTTTGGAGCTGGACAAGAGTAGTTTTTTTCAGGATTAGTAGAGCACTGAACTATGTGGGAACTAAATGCCCAGCTAGTGATGTATGAGAGCAAAGCTCTTGAGCATGTACTGAAGAATGCTTTGTTTTGGTGTCTAGGAAACTTTGTGGCTGAAAGCAAAGGCAGTGGTAGATACTGGACATATGAAAGTCGATTGTGCTGTGCTTGTTCAGAGACTTGAGAAACAAGTAGAGCATAATTGAGTTGATGTGAAAGAACCGAAAAAATTATGAATCAGCGAATAAAGAAAATATTATAGGAATATGTATTACTTTACTGACAGTAGAATATTCTGGACATACAATATGTTGAACGATTTGTTTTTGTCTATTTGTCTTTCAGACTATCTGCTAATAATATGTGAACCCAAAGAGACATGGAAAAATTTATCCACACATTTCCATACATGGGAAAGGAATCTGTACAATACCATTTCATCAGACCTGCGTATCACTGTGCACATTCATAACTCAAGCTTTGCGAAAGCTTGGGAAACAATATAGGTGCTAGTAGCTCAAATTCAGGGTCTCTAAAAATCTAGAAATGGTATAAAATGGAGACTCCTCTGTTGAGTGAGGAGGATGAGTTGAGTGAGACTCACTGTTGAGTGAGGTCTCCAAATGACCGTGATGCTCAGACCACAGATGCTAAAAACTTCAATAAGAAGTAGCTGTCTGTGTGTGTTAATTCCAGGTACTCCTCTATCAGGTCACTGAGGGATTTCTTAGGGTCTGTTCCGGGTTTGAGAAGGGAAAGGAGTCTTGGATAATAGCTATAAGTATCATAGCCAAATCATGGAAAGCTGAGTGCCACAAAAATATATTTTGACTCCTACTGAAAGAATACTTCTTCTAGACTGCATATTGACAATGTTTTTGCTTCTCTCTTCTGGTTTCCATCTTTGTTCCTGATATAAACTGCTTGTTTCCAGTTTCTTGGATCTTTGCTGCCTAGCATGGTTTTGAATTTTGAATCCTTGTCCCATGAAACCACAGTTATTGCCCACTTCTTACACTTCCAAATAAGTACTTTCACCCATTCACTCATCTTTCTCTTGGGAAGAACTCCCAGCAGATGTCTGTAAACTTACCTCATTCCCTGCTTTTAAAGCATCTCAAGGCCTGCCACACATATAGCAACAGTCAGGCTGCTGGCCGTGATGCTGAACAATGTCAGCTCTCTCTTTCTTTGTGTTTCCCTCCAAGTGTCTGTGTTCCCAATGCTGTCTCTAGTTTCATACTTAGACTGTCTCTTCTTTCAGGCAAGACGACCTTTTGTGAGTTGCTGGTGCAGCACCTTTTTTGCAGTAAAATGTGGGCTCCGGGTGACACTATAAACCATCATACTGGGGCTGATTGTCTTAGGCAATCACTGTATTCCCCTGTGCAGATTCTCTGTCAATTCCTCTACTGGATCTCCAGGATGGTGGTGGAGTAGGAAAGGGATAGTTCAGGTGGTCCTTCTGACCCAAACTGCTGTACAAAGGATTCTCTGGAGCAGATGGAAGGGAAGGCTGAGTCAGGTCAGGTCCCAGTTTCTCACTGTTATAATGGCCCTTTGGTCTGCAAGGAAAGTTAAAGCTGCCTTCCACAGCTTTTATTTGGAAGCTTCTGCCTGGCGATCTGCCCCATCTGCTTCCTCCAGGCAGTGAATCAAGCCTGTTGTACTTAAACCATTGACCCCTACTCTGAGAAATACCAGAGAAGAATAGACTTTAACTAAATCTTTCAGTAGCACCCTCTCCCCTTATTTTTCTCCCTCCTTCCCATTGTTTTGAAGCCACAACACTTTTTGTTTGCTGGAGGAAGATTAAACAAAGGAAGCCATCAGCGGCCCTGGGGTTTTTTGCCCGCATGTGTTGTCTGTATAACTCGGGGAGCCTTCCAGCAGGTATGCCCGTGCAGCTGCAGAGCCATTCACTGCTGAGCCATAAAACTGCTAGCAGGTCTCACCATCTGTGAGGAAGACTGTGTGAGAACTTCCCTCTACTACTGGATGGCTTTCAAGACAAATGTCAGTGCCCACCCCATTAAGATAGCCAACATTTGAGAAGTGGCATAATGTATTGCAAGGCTGTTCTCTTTCTCTGGTAGGGTGAGTCATGAAGTTTTGTAGATGTTCTCACATGAAAAAATACTCGAATGGTTATGACATTTTAACACCATGAAATGCTGAGCAATTGCAAAACTCTTCCCATTGAGTGTCTGACAGTATAGCAAAGATTAGGGCGGGAAATTGTGGAACTTTAAGGTATGCTGCTACCATTACAGGAAAGAAAATGGGAGAGGGAAGAAAAGAAAAACCAACCCAAGAGCTAGCACTCAGAACTTTGGTGGCCTGGCACAATCTCTGGAAAAAAAGAACAGTAGCTCTGTGTCTAGTCCATCATCCACATATTTCGGCCTTGCTGTTCACAAAATAAAAATGCTTTTTTCCTTAAAGCCATTGACAATAACTCTCCTGCCCAACAGTGTATTAATTTCATTTCTAGCTGATTATGAAAGATACTGAAATAAAAGTAATTTGAAATGGTACCTGACTGTTGCAATGCGAGAACCTGTAGCAAAGCCCAGGGCCTCCCTACAAGCTACCGTTTCAGGTACCTCATAATCATATAGAGCAAAAAGATATATTTCTTCTCTGGCTGATCAGTATTCAGATTACAAACATTGTTACCCAAACATCTTGCTTTTATGGGAAAAAGTACATTTGAGTTTGAAAAACCAAGTCATTTTATACAAAAAAACAAGTTGGAAAGGAAAAGAACCTTAATTGGTATGAGTTTCATCTGCAGCCATAATCAATGTGGACCAGGAGAAATAACCACTAGGCTCCTACTTCAAGGCCACAAAAATCAGTGAGACATCTTCCCTGGCCTTCGATGGATCATATCTAAAAGAGGACCTCTGACTTGCCAAAATAGTTACTAGCCTTTTTTTCAGTTTAATGATGCTTAGTGAACATGGCTAAGGCATGTTTGAGCAGTCCTAGGATGGTGTGAGCAGTAGAATGATTTAAAGACAAAAGTTATCTGGCATTTTTTAAAGATTAGCTCACACCCTTCAAACTTTTTAATCCAGATGCAGCTAGCTGTTACGGTTGTGTTAGCCATCTGGTACTATAGTCTTTGGCTGAAAACAGAAGCAATATGTATCACCACTGCTTTTTGTTTCCAGGAAAAAGGAACGCTGTTTTTATGATCATCCATTCATTTGGTATCAAGCACATTTCACACATGAGTTAACTGGAGACCTGCAGTTGATATATTCTGTGGTAAGAAGAAGGGCTTTTTATGGCTGATGGTAGAAACAGAGATGCAAAGGGAAAGGTTGCAGTTTCAGAGTAACTGAATATAATATCATTGGGTTTTTTAGCTTTCCCTTCATAAAAAGATTCTTTATTTAGTGACACATTGTCTCAAATAACAAAAGGGTTTGCACTTTCTGGTTTTGCAGTTCAAAGCAAATAACATCTTCAGCTATATTTTGCTAAGCATAAAAACATTTGTAATTGCCTTCCACTAACCTTCCCAGTAAACTACAAGTAACTTGATTTTATATACTTACTCATTTGAAAACGTTTTATTTTGTTTGAATAACAGATGCATGCAAAAGAATTACCAGCAGTAGAGAGCAGAAAGGAAACTGCAAAGGCAAAAGACATGGTGGCTGCTTGAAAATGTTATTCTTGGAACACGGCAGTCCCAAATTTAATCACCCAAGGGAAACTCCTGACTTCTCGTTGCAGGGGGTTGAACTAGATGACCTTTTAAGGTCCTTTGCAACCAAACCGTTCTGTGATTCTGTGATTCTCTCCAAGGAGACACAAAGTCTTTTTGAGAATGAAAGGAATGCTGCTGCCGCACTATGCAGTAAAGGACACCAAGGACTCCTGTATCGTCTATATCCTGGAGATAGGAGTAGAGTTTGAGCACATCTGTTACCTCAGGTTTCTCTATGTCTCCTAGAAAAACAACTAGCACTGAAAAGGATGGAAGAAGACAACAAATCCTGGGTTCATAGTTAGTGGCTCTGTTTGACCAGTGCACAAAGTCAGGAAGCGGCACAGCCCAGCCAGCAGACTCAGCTATTGCCTATCTGGCAGCAGTTGCATCCACTTTTTGAAGACTACAGCTCAGCTTCCTGACAGGTTGCCATTAAAAATGCCCCCACTATTTCAATGAAACAAATCCTTATTTCTGCCAGGTTGATGTGTGGGTCCCTTCTCTCCTCTCAGTTACACCTGAGCTGACCTGCACTGCTCTCACTGTTATGACTTGGCTCCCAATAAGCTGTCTAGCAAGGAGGTTTTCCCTGTGCTGTGCGTTCTGTATCTGCACAAGATACAGAAGCACACCCAAGCATGTAACAAGATACCTGTCAGTGTTTGCTGCCTGACAATTTTACTCTAGGGCTATTGATGACCAGGAGATACCTAGGAGGGCCACATGACCTTTTCCTGAGCTGCCCCTCAGCTAAAGACGATCCTGCATCCTACAGTGTTCAGACACCCGTCTTTACCTTATGCACATCATCCAGCTATTGCATATTTTTGGTACCTGTCATCTCAGTATCTAAATCCCAAAAAAATAAGCAACTGAGGGGAAGCTGGAACTGGGGGCAGATTTCAGTGGAAGCTAGTCAGCTGAGTATGAGATGAGATGCCTGAAACACTTCCACAAAGGTATAGATATCTAAGTGCTTGAATAGCTTAAAGGATCCAGGTTTAAGTGCTGATGTGGCTGTTGAAAATGGCTCCTACGTCATTTATGCTTTATTGAAAAAAATTAGGTGTTAAATACAGAGAAGCTTCAGAAGTGCTGCAAATATATATATATAGAGAGAGAGAGAGAGAGAGATACTCACAGTCTTCTCTGAGCAACAGCAAGTTATACCAATTAGTATAGCCACTCACATATCTGCAAGAATAAACAGATCAGGAAGCCCAGATTCCTTAGTCCAATAACCCAGATTCCTAAAAACCCACTGGAAAAGTATTTTAAGTGATAGGAGCTAACATTAAAACATTGGGAATTTACTCTTGGGATTAGAAGGGTCCACCACATTGCAGGCAGATTAGCAGGCAGCTGGATTCACCCAGTCTGTTAAGATCTAGTAAGACATTCTGTTTCTTAATAGGTCTAGCTTTATAAGTCTGGGGTTCAAAATGGTCTTGGGAGGTGTTCTGCATGGGCAAGCTCTGCTAAGGCTGAAACACAGGGCTATGCCTGTGCTTCCGAGAAACGGCGAGCTGCAGCACAGAGGAGGGTAAGTGCTGCTCTTTGCCATTTGCCTACTGCCCGCTCACAGTCCAGCTGACTGCCATGCAGACAGGCTCTCTGGCATGTCTGAACATCCCCAGGAATATGGCTTTCCATATGATCTGAAACACCATGCGGCAGCCGTGCCTGCAATCCTGCAGTTGGCGCAGCAGGCAGTGCTGATCTTGAGGGCAGACTTTGGCAGGCAGGAGAGACATCCCCTAGAGGGAACCTCCATGTGTTTCATTGAGAAGGGAGCTGGCAAGCACGGCTTTTACACAGTCTTGCTACTGCCATTTACAGTTGGTGAGCAGTGAGGGTCAGGCTGCCTGCTTGTGGTGTACCTGCAGTCGTAAAACATCATATTTTCTTTTCTATTTTTTCTGTCTGTATCTATATTTGTGTTTGTGGGTCCACTGTTCCTGTCTGAAGAACAGTGCTTGCAGTATCAGGATTGAAAGGAATCCCCAGCCTGTCCTCTGACAGACAGAGCTGGAAATCTCCTCTCACAGCTGCCTGTGTTTTGCACTTAAGCAAAGCAACAGCTAAATCTTGTGCCTCATCCTCTAAGTGCCCATCAGTTTTTCTGTCTCTGGAAACAGCATCACTGACAATTTAAAAAGAAAGAAAGGGGGAAGGAAAAGAATAAGTGAAGAAATGAGCAATGTCCAAAACAAATAAGGAAAGTAATGGCATAAGGGGAGGCAGCGGGTGAGCTCCTCTGCCCTGCTCTACTCAGGGCCTCATTCATCCTCCCACTACCATACATTGGCATAGGAATGTGATGGGGAGACAGACACATTTTGAGGCTAATATACATCCTCCATCCTCCCCATCACAGCTGCATCTGGCCCTGCGGTGGGTTATCCTCTCTCTCCAAATGTTCAAGTCATTATCAGTTTGACAAATCCAATATATATAGAAAGATCTCCAGGCAAAATCTGTATTTCCAGAAAACGAGATTCCTATACCATCTGCAGATAATTGTTTCATACCATATTCATCTCAGGCCTGCTGAGCCCACTCTAGGCCTGCTGAGCCCATCACTTACCCTGGTTTTACACAGGAGGAGCTCTACTGTCTTCAGCAGAATAATGCGATTAACACTTTAGTGTATGAGAGCAGAATTCAGGGATGAAAGAGCATCCACCACTGCCTCAGATCAACCTCGTCATCACCTTAACATTGACAGGTATGTTCTTGGTGGTGGGCAATGAGTCTGGTTTGCAGGGGAAAGGGAGAAGAGGCAGCCAGCCAAAACTGGCTGTGGTGAGGAGGGGAAAGAGGAGTTGCTGCCTCTGAAATCAGATCCAAGCCACTGGGCAGGGAGATGCCGGCTACAAAGGGTTGCAGACATGGCCCTGTGCTCGCCTCTTGCCTAGGGTGATTGGCAGCATTTCCCCTCATTCAAAATTAGAGAAAATAACAGAGCTCAGCAGTAATCTTGATTCTAGAGCCTTGTTGAAACTCTAGACACACATAACTGACAGATACAACAGAGATTAATGAGCCATGACCAGAAGTTTGATTTTTCTGTCAAGTGCTCCCATCCGTTTTTAATAAACAGGGGAACAACATAAACTCCAGTGCCTGCTCTCCGCTGTTTAAACTGGGCAGGTTGCTTTTGGTACCATGCGTGTCTGTGCTGAGTTATGACTGTAACCGCTGAAAAATGCTGGAGTTTTGTTGGGTAATTTTTTCCCTTGTTGACCATTTTGTGGCTCCTTTTTTGATGAGTTTTGCTCCTTCCATATTGTTTCTTTTCTCCTCAGCATGGATGGTCTGGTATTTCACCACTGAAAGCTGTCAAATGTAATATCATGTTTACAGCTAAATGAGTTCAATTTAGTGTCATTGGTGTATTATCTGGAGCACGTAAATGCCTAAAAAGCCCACTGCTTTGTTTTAAACAGCAATCCGCTTTATTTTTTTATGGGGTTTTGGAACATGGTTTCCTCATCCCTTCCAAGTACAACAGGCTGAGCCAGCTAGAGTGGAGCCCGAGGAACATGTCACAGTCTCTTCATGCTTCTGGTTACTTACATTATAATCAGGCATTGCTCTCATAAAATACCAATCAGTACATAGACATCTGAATTTGTCAGGAATTCATGGTAAAGCAGTCCCTAAGGATTATATGCCACAGAAATGTGTTTGAGAATTCCTCTATATTTATTTTTCACAAATTGTGATAGAAGCCACAAACAAAACAAAAGGCTATCAGAGTGTGGTTTATACCCTGAGGTATTTATGGGAGGAGAAAAAGAGTGAGGAAATACTGCCATAAATCTAACTGGCCACAGAATGTCACTCTTGCTCCATGCAAATAAAACTGCAAGGAAATTTACCTGGTAATATAAAACCTGAGTCTTAAGGACGGCAACTCAGGGAAGCTGTTGCCTGTAGACAGATGAAGTATGGCTATGCAGACAGGAATGAGTGGGTGCACACACCCACTCTCACAGGGAACCCAATGACGTGCCTGAACCAAATGCCTTTGCAAACCTCTGATCTGGGTCTGCATCTGAAGTCGAATTCTGCAGGTGACTTCTCCCAAAGAGTCTTGCCAACAGGTGGGTTGGGGGTCTTAGAGGGAGAAAACCCCTGGATCTTAAGAACCCTCCCCACACTAAGACAGACATGCACAGCAGGCCCCAGCCTGTGCTTAGGGCACTTCAGTCTCCCTGCTGAAAATACCTGATTATCGGTGGGATTCTGGCTGTGAGTGAGGTCCTTTCTGCGATGCAGGATCAGGACCACAGAGAAACAGCTAGGCTATATCATTTCAGACAAAAGCTGCTCTTGAAGAAAAAGCACTCGCGGTTTCAAAACATGAAATAAAAGCTGCCCTGAAACTGAAATTGTCCTTGACTTGATGCCGCCTACAGCTGAAATTGCCACTAAATTTAACAGACCGATGCTTAGCATTTAATTGCCCCTGAAAAGATGTCACTGTCAGGAAGGCATAGTATCAAAACCCAAATCTTTTAGTTTTCATTCAGGGCTTCATTTCAGGTGGCAGGTACCTGCTTCTCCAAGCTGTGACCTTGACCAGACTAGAACATAGACGTCACCCGCCTGTGCAAGAAAGGCCCCCACTACGGTGCCACCTCTATGTACAGGGAGAAGGCACCAGCTACAAGGCACCTCTGCATTTCTCCTTTGAGAAAAAGAGCTTTTTCTGGAGTCCAGAATGAGACTGGGGAAGCAGAGTAGAGATTATTTCCTGACCCCCCCAGGGCTGAAGGATTGAGATTTCCCCATCCTGCCTTCTGGTTGGGTGAAGCTTCTCTGGAAATATACTGAAGCTTGTGTGATCTGTCTGTGGCCTGCCAAAAACACATTTTTTATAGATCTGCAGAGGTGAAAAAAAAAGGGTTTATGCACTTATCACTTTTGCATGTGCAGAAGTGCAAATCTTGAAAAAAATTTAATTTAAAGAGTAAAATGCAAACATTTAGATCAGATAAAAAATTCTGCAATGATGATTTTTGGTAAGCCTTGAAGTGTTTTGACTTAAGTATTTTTTCTGATGTTTTTGGTCTAATCTTACTTAGGTTTCAAAACAGAAACTTACTTTCAGTCTGAAAATTGTATCTTTTCTTTTGAAAGTTATAGAAAGAGGATATTCTGATAATTTTTTAAAACATTTTTCAATTGTATTTGAATATGGCATTTTCATTTTAAAAATCCCATCTCCTCCCTAAGGCTTTGATTTTGACAAATCCACATCTTCCAGTGAAAAACACTTCTCAGAACACTTCCCAATTTTGCCTAATATTTACATCTGTTCTTCTCTGAGAATGTGTCACAGCTGTAGATCAACAGGGATCACATAGAACACGGTTGATTTATGGTCAAAATAATATTTTTAAATCATCTTGTATTTAAGAGTAGTGAATAGCACATGTCCATATACCAGCAATGTATCATAAGGATTTTGTACCGCTTTTACATTTTTTACATTTCTTTTGCATAATTATACACGATTCATGTGTGATTGTAATTTTTACAATTATTTTACATAATTACATGTTATTAGAGCTGAAATTTGGGCAGAGTTAAAGACTGCAAGCCAGATCCTCAATGTTTCAGGCACCCACCCTGATGGCATCATCTGTCTCCTGAGACAGGCAAATTGGACCAAAAGGGACTACTGTCCACTGAAATTAGAACAGCCCCAGAGAGATACATGACTGTGAAGTGGCAAGGAAAAGGAAATTGTTTGTCACTGCTGCTTTCATCCTCAGCTGCAGCTTTGGCCTTGTATTGTGTGATCCCAGTGAGACACAGCGCTCATAGGGCGTTGAACAAAATTCACGGGAAGCTGCACACTGCTTTCCTGCATCTGTCCCCACTACCTTCATCTCTGGCCCCCAAACCACAGGTACTTGGATGCAAGGCAAACCTACAGAGGGGCTTCCGTTTAGTCCCAGAATATTCATTCCACTGCCAGAAAAATCACATTTTCAATGTGCTTGGTAAATAAGGGGAGGAAGTGTCCCGCACGCAGCAAAACCTGGGGCGTTTTCTTCACCTTTGCCGGGCAAGCAGGCATTTTCTTCATTAGAGCAGTTTCTTGGTGGGACACACTGCCCTCTGTGAAGGTGAATGTTAATCACAATTTTAGCTCGTGGGGTTTGCTAGCACCCTATTTTTGGCTGGCTTTCTGTTCCTCAGAGCTCAGGAAGGTCTCTGACAGCTGAGGTACATGGGATGGGTGAATACCTTGTTTCCTTGGCTGGATTATCCCTCATCCCCTCTGCATTTTAAGAGATTTGGTGGGCCTGTTAACAGCTTCTACCTGTTTTAAGACCTGTGACAGGAGGCTGAATGGTTCGTTTCATGCGGCCCCATTTGCCCGCCGCTCCTGCTCACGGTGTTGACATGATTTATGTAAATCATAAAATGTGGTGGGGTGACCTCACGAGTGTCCAGCTCTCCTCACGCACGTCTCCGGGCAGGAGGGCTAGTATTTATAAACAGTGGTATATTCACATCTCAGTAACCTGCTTTATTTACACTGCTTGAGCAGGGCTGCTACTGCACAAATGAAATATTATTCCCCGCCATGTGCGTTTCGTTTTTCTGTCAGCTCTGTGTTTTCTTTCATGCATTGCCCTCCCTGTTGCTGAGTTTGTCGGTGGCTCTCCCCAGCAAGGGGCTGGGGAAAGGGGAAGGGGGTGAGTGAGGTTTGCTGCCATTTCCAGAGCAGATGGTGACAAGTGAGTGTGGGACCCCAGACCAGCAGACTAGCAAAGTCCACACTGGGGCTACAAGCTGAGCTCCAGTTTCTGCAGGTTGGAGGGGAGCAAACCAGAGCCCTGTGTTAACAACCAGCTGGGCTGCAGCGACACACTCTTTCACCACAGCCAAAGCCATTGCCTTTGCTTAGAGTGCTCTGGCTCATCACATGCTTCACTTGCTGCTCTGCTGCTGGTGGGATCCTTGCTCCCAGGAAATCCTGGTCTTGGCTGTTCTTTGATGAGGGTAGGTGAGAGTTAGTCAAGCTATAATCAGGCTTCTCAGGCATCTGGATGTGGTTGAATCAGCCAGAATTTTCTAGCGAAGTCATCCTTTTGCAGTCATTTTTAAGGAGTTCTTTTTACTACAGCCTCCAAAGAGCTCATGTCTGGCTCATTAATTAAGAGAAAAATGTCTTCTCTCTCAAAATAACCACAGTAATGAACTGGACAATAAAAACTGCTTATCACACTTCTGGTTTGGGGGCACTTGTTTTTCACTTTTTCTTTTTACCACTAATTAAAAAAAGGGAAGGAAGATTTAATGGTTTTTAAAATATCTTGTTTAAAGTTGTGTCTGGTTCATTATCTCACCAGCTTCTGCTGTTTTGAAAATGTGTTTTTTCTTTTCATTTTCTCAACAAGATATTTGTGGTAAATATTAACTTATGAACAAGTCAAGAAAATCAATAGCTGGAACTCTGTCAACTCGAAGGACTGTGAGCATTTCAAAATGAACTCCAAGGCCTGAAACTCCAGAGGAGAAAGAGCTCTCTATTGCCTTACTGATGGAAAGGGAAAAGTGTCTCATAAAAAAGCTCAGTTTCTGTAAACTGCGTATACATGACTCTTCTAGGAGCACTTGAACAGCATCTAAATCATGGGGCCACAAGTGCTCACCAGCTTCTGGATTCAAATGCACATTCTGGCAACATCTGGCTGTGTGCAGGGATGGCACCTGTGTGGTGGATGGATCCTTCTCCTGTCCTGTGCTGTGGTTTCCATAGGAAGAAAACACCTCTGTCTGGACAGGAAGGGGACAGTCAGTGCTGTGAAACATGATGGAGGCAAGCAGGGAACACCTCTCCCATGTTTTTTTGAAATGAGAGCAGGGGCAGAGCTAAGGAAGGATCAGGATTTGGGCAGTCTCTTATTTGTTCAGTACCCCAGGAAAGTTTAGCTGCCAGCCTGGGGTCACGAGCTGTGTGATGGGGGAGCAGCTCCGCTGGGGCCAGCAGGCACATCTGGAAGCAGACATTTGGCTTGCGGCTGCAGCCCATGTGTCAGGTTTGGTGTGTGTCTGGAAAAGTGTGCTGCGAGGACCATCACCCCTAAGACTGGGGAGGGGAGAGCAGGAAGAGCCAGATGGCTGAAAAAACTTGCTAAGGGAAAGTACTTTTCTCTTTATATTCTTGCAAATCCTTTTACCTGGCCCCCAAGTTCAGAGCTGCATTTGCTTTCCTCTCATAAGGATTTCTTTTTTGTTGTTGTTATTCCCAGAATGTGATGGAGGAATTTCTGTTTGTTAAAGGCTTTCGGCAAGGCTGTGGTAAGCCTTCCTGGTTTACTGGTTGAGATCACAAGGCAGTTTAGTTATTTGTCAAAATGCACTTGGTGAAACCTGGGCCCTCTTGCTTTTCCCCATCTTTCAGAAGACTTTAAAGAAGGGTCTGATTCTGTCCTCCCTCCCTCATATCAAACAGCACCTTTTTTTTCCCTGTCAGCAGTGGGATTGCCTTTGCACAGCCTGCATAAATAGAGGTAGTAGAATCCGGTTTAGGGAAATTTTCCGTATTCTTCAAGTACGTGATAAATTATTTCAGAAATCTAAATGACACTGAAATGAAAAATTGCCCTGTTGAACCAAAGGGATATTTGGCAGGGGAACCCCCATAGCTTAGTATTTGCTGTTTTGAAAAATATCAATATTCTCTTCAGCTTCTAGTTGAGGAACTGAGACCACATTGTAATTCTTACAAGATGGATTTCCTGCTCTCACTCGAGGGGTTTCCCCCACAAAGTATGGTAGGAAGTGTGTTGAGCCTCATTAACTCTCATCTTGTTGCTGAAACAGCACTGGAAACTGTTGGAGATGTGTATTAGGCAAAGCTGCCTTGGCTTGCGTAGGCAAGCAGTGAAAAGCTGCTGCGAGGTGAGGTGAACCAAGGTATGGTGAAAAGCAAGAGGAAATCAAGTATGAGTCCAGAAGGAAGTTTGTCTACAGCAATACATACTGTATCCCATCTTTCATATGTGCCGATACATGACATCAGATTTCCTTTCCAAAATCAGGAATTGGAAACTGAGGAAGCCGTTGCAGAGGACTATCCTTTGAGGCAGCTCTGCCTCTATTCCTGTTATATTTGACTATCCACAAAATCTCGGTAATACCTCCATAGATCTCAGAAAAAATATTTTGCTCTCTCCATCATCTGTTTTACCCTGGCACTGTTCTGCAGGTTTTTGTAGAGCTGCTTCGCATTTACAGAGGAGGGAAGGAGAGGAGAGCTAGAGATTTCGCACCTGATATTTACACACTGGACATAGTCTTCATTTATCTCTTTCCCAGTTTAACTCTCAGTGAAGCAATTAAAAAGTCACCTTGAGGATTTATCTCTGGAAACACTTCAGCACCTCCTAAAGAGAAGACAGCTAGGGAACTAGCAGTGCTCAGAATTCTGTATTGCAAAGGACTAGACAGCAATCTTGCGCACATTCTGTCTATTTTATTCCCTGGCTCAGGGCTGGGATAGCCCACGTACAGAGTACATTGGAACCAGAGCTGGGCCAAAATGTTCTCTTTGGACTTCTTCAGGAGTATGGGAAAGTACAGATTGAGATTCAGAGTGTAAACTTTCCCCACTGAAAGTTTGATACAGTCAGTGTGATTTCTAGATGGAGTGAGAGAAAGCTGAGGAAAACCTCATAATGTGAGAAGCCACACTCTCTCACCCAGCAGCAGATATTCTGCCTTGGATGTTGTATACATTATATTGCTGAAAGAAGAATAACACGGTATTAATGTCCAGCTATTACAGGCCTTAACCTTTTAGCCCCGAGAGACTGCTCAGAGTTTTGTCGGAAGAGTGCCTGTAGGGGCTGGGTACAAATTTGCAGGTGCAAAGTAGTATTTGCAACTACAGATCACAAAGGTGCAAATGCCACGTTCTGGTCTTTTGCTCTGTCGTCCGCCAGCCTGCAGGCAGAAAACCAGGCACTGTGCAAAGCTCTGGTAAAACCTGTGACCCTAATTGTTTAATAACATTCCAGTCAAAGGATATACGTCCTTCTGTTTCTGTGAAATGCATTTTCATTTTTTAGATGGACTCCGACACTGCCTCCTTCTGACAGTTTCTGGAGCCATGACCTTTAGAGTCTGTATGTGGCTTCTTGTTCCTTCTACATCCAGCCTAGAGATTTTACAAATCTCCCACCAAGGGGGACAGATAACACTGACTCCTGCATTCTTTTGTGCTCTCCAGGAGTTGTAATATTTACCAACAAGAATATCTTCTCAATCTAATCCAGTTCACATGAATATCACATGAGGCTACCTCCTGCAAGAGGCAGCCTTAAGATGTAGTGCATGATTCTGTGCTTACCATCTTCCTTCTTTGTCCTTATGTTGTCTTTAAAGGAGCTATCTGTGCAAGAAGGGCAAAAAGACACGAGTGTTGGAGTGCAGACCCATCTGAATTAACTTAATGGCAAGCGCAGAGGAATACTTGCTACCCAGAGAGCATGCAGTACAGTGATTGCGTTTATTAAGCATGTCAGGGTAATTTCCAAACTCCAGCACTGCCACAGTGCTGCGAGGGAAGGCTTGTATTGCTACACGAGTCCAGCTTGTCTGCCAACATGTCTACCCATTCTGCAGGTGTATGTGTTACAGCCCAAGGCAAAAATATCCATGCCTTTCCCAACGATCTCATGGTGCTTCTGCAGGCCAGATGGTTCCAATTTGAGGCCTACGCTCGGTGATGTAGCTGTATTGAGTTTCTTCCCTGAAACCAACAAAACCTGCTTTAGCATTTTGCTTGGATTAAAATATTTGTCCCTTTTTTTCACAGGGCAGAAGAGGGACTCCTGAAGCCACTGAAGGAAGGAAATCATTACAGGGTTCTACAGAAGTAGGTCATGTGCTACAGCTGCTCATAGTTTAAGAGGAAGAAACATGGGACCTCAAACATGGAACATGACTCCTTCAAAATGCTTGAGAGCAACCCAAGAAAAACATCCTCAGAGGCTTATTTAATAAACATTATCTATAATAGTCTCAATGTGTGCTCATGTTTCCTTAGGAGTTTGCACCTACTTCCCAGAGCTAACAAGATTCCAAAATAGAGCGCAGAATAATTTAATGAAAAGGATTTAATAGTTTGTGTTAAAGCTAATATGGTCCATTAGGAGCTTTCATTTTATAAACAACGAAGGTATGTTACCCCCTCTGTTGCCATAAAGCCATTCCACACAAGGTTTGTAAACAATCAGTAATGATCTATAGAACGTTCGCAAAAGACAATTAGAGCCACATTTGAAAAATGTGATTCTCCTCCAATTTGATTCCTTTTAAAATAAACTTAAGAGGACCATATACATCTATGTAGTAGATGGATAAATGTATAGCATAAAGACTCCATATATATTTTTAAAATTTTTTTTAATATATATATAGTGTGTATATATATAGATAGTGTGTGTGTATATAGATAAATATCATGTGTATATATATATGTATGCATATGTGGATTTCATTAGCGATCATACAATGTTCATTATCTTAAAAGCACTACTATTTCCACAGCTCAAAAAATGCCTAAAGTGAACTGTTAAATCAACTGAAAAGTTTTTAATTATAATCAAAGTGTCACTTCACTGCAGCTTTTTCTTTTCCCAGCAAACTAAAATTTTTGTGAAGACTCAACCTGTTTTCTTTAACAACTGTGAACACAAAAGATTATGGAGAGAAACAGGGCCAATTTCAAAGTGTGGGATTCTTTTCTTTACAATGAGACTTGAAGTAACTATAAAACATATGTGTAATATTAAAAAGGGACTTGGGGCTCCTTCTGCTTTGTGCCGTATTCCACCTGTGTGAGCCTAGAGGATGGCAACACTGTTGTAGGCCACAACTTAAAGCAGCCTGAGAAGGAGAGGGACAGAAGCTCTCCCAGCCCCTTCCCATGTCCCATGGTTTTTGGAAGCCAGGTAGGAATAAAGTATGAGAGAAATCAGACTTAATGACTACAAGGGAGTTGCTTCTGGTGTACAGTGAGGTAAGTGTTTGAAAAATTAGGTCCATAAAGTGTCCTTATTCCTTATTGCTATATGATTTAGGAGCGGGTGAAATAGTCAAAAGATGACTAACTTGGTTAAAGAAAATGGATACAACCTTATTATTTATAAAGTGAACTCCTTGTTTAAACAAGGCAGCTTTTTCAAACTTAGATCCTTACTCAAGAAAACAGGCAAGAGGAAACTTCAATCTGAGGTCATTCTGTTACGTATTTACCTTACTAAGATTTATCGGAGCTACTTCTGCAAAGTTTGTGCAGTGTCTTAGGACTGCCAGGTTCTTGAAAACCACATGTCTGAAAATCCTGCTAGAAAGCTGAGCAGAGACATGTATAATGAAATAGTAATTAATTGCAACAAGTGTTAAACAATCTTTTGGAAGATTTGATTAGTCAATATATTTTGCTGCTTCTTTTTACAAATTGTCATTATTCGAACGCCAGGTTGGGATAAGAGTGAACATTAAACAAGACATCCCACTTGAAACACCATACAACTCATAAGGAGAATGAGGAGACTGTCTGTCTTTTCACATGAAAGCAACACCAAAATATTATAGGATACCCGCCTCCCCCCGCAAATGTATTGTTTGGGTACTCCCTTCTTTCCTATAACATGTAAAATTTCTCAGATGAATAAGAAAGAAAACAGTTTTACACCTGTATTCCCAACTACTGTCGATGGATTTCATTGAAATGAATGTTGTTGATTTACAGTGCTGCCTTGGCTGTCTTTGTGACAGCACACTTAAGAGACCCAACAGAGTTTCCTTGTTGGTCAATGGACATATTTTAGATATTTTTAATGGGAACCCCACTGAGTCAGATCTAGCATTATATCCATTTCTAAGATTATTCAAATCTGCTGCTCACTGCTAGGAAATGCTGAAAGGGATTCACAAACCATCCTAGATAGGACAGACATTCGTGTCATGAAAGTATTTTGTCAACTTACAGTATCATTGTCACAGGGATAAAAGCACAAATCAGTTGTTTTCAAAGAGAAGACATCCAAATAGAACTAATGCTGATGGACAAAGGTAGAGCCTAGTAAAAGAGTCTGAGCAGACATGAAGTCTGAGGATTCATCTCATGTCCCAGGATCCTGGGATTCATCTAACTAAACATAGTTGTTTGCATCCAGATGTTTACATCACTTAAGGCTCCTTTTGAAGTAAATACATAGAAACGGGCATTTTTAGGAGGTACCTACTTAGCATCTCCTCGGGCTGACATTTACATCTGACTAGATGAATAGGGTTTCAAAACACAGGTTTCCCTCTACTGATATTGAAGAGATCCAAGGAATCTCTCGGGTGTCAAAGAAGCTAAAGATTGAAGGAACCTATCCCACTGTCTATCATAACAGCTACTAGGAAGGAAGTTAACTCTCTCCAAGTTTAAACCAGGACAAGGACTACTCTTGCAATACAAAAGTATACAGAAGCATATTGTGCCATTTCACATCCTTTGGGGTGAGGGATATCTAGATTTTACAGTTCTGAGTTTCTATTGTACCATTGTTACTGGTCTTGACCCAGATAAATAATGGGTATGATGGACTCGTTTTAAGCTTGATGATATTTTCAGTATATTTGCAGTATAATGCAGTATTTATGTCTTTGACTTGGTGAGCACAGAGCCAGTCTCACAGTTTCAAACGTAATTAAAAGATTTCGTGCTCCCTAATTGTTTTCAAATGAAAATTATTAAGAAAGAGATAATATTAGCTTTTTGCTCAAATGGATATGTTTTTAGTGTTTACTTACTTTTGAAAATCTCCATACGATTGGAGAGGACTGAAACAGGGGATGCAGGATGGAAAAACAGACTCCTGTGCTCACATTTGCTTTGTTTTCAAGGCAAATTTCAATGCTTTAGACTTCTTTCTTCCCATGTAGATAAAGAGAAAACAAAATATTGGTGCCAGGGACAGGTGCCTCTAATGTATTCTTGTCAGACATGCTGGGAACAGGAGAGCTCTATTTTTGAAATACTACCTTTAGCTACATTACGTGGAGGTCTTGTTAGCGGTAAGCAGCAAATTGGTGTTTAGCGATGCAGGTGACAGCACTTATTAATTTGGGGGAAAGGGAAAGAAATCTCCAAATTCTCAGGGAGACAGGCATAGTCTTGTGTGTCAATATGAGGAATTTATGCAAGCATCCTCTCATTCTAATGAGGTAGAAAAAGCAGTACTGCAGAGACAGTAGTAAAATAACAACTTATGCCCTGATTCAGGAAACATGTACTTAAACCATCTTTGTGCAGGACAGCACTTAATCCTCTGCTTAACTTTGATTTACATAGGTGCTTATGTGGTATCTCGGGTAGGGATGACTAAAGGCTGGGATGAGCCCTGCCTCAACTAATAACAGATTCAGCTCTGCATTCATCTAGTAATGTTAATAGCAATAATGGTAACAACAATAATTTGTGACTAGGTAGCTACTTTCATTTAAATAAATCAAATAGTGAGCTGTACAAGCACTAATCATTTAAGACTCCCTGCATTCCTGAGCTGGGAGGAGGTTTGGGTCATTCTCCCAGGGTGACAGAGCGCCTGGAGATGGGCAGTGTGGGGATCATACCACGATGGTGTCTAAGATAAGGAGAGCAATGAGCTGGTCAGCCTGCTTGGTCTCTCTGGCAGCTGATTCCCTGTATGTTCATTGGGCAGTTTGAACAAAATTAATAAAGTGGAATTTCCTGTCTACAGAGACAGTCCGTGGCAAAATGTAGAAATATTGGGGTCTCCTGAATGCCCTCCAGGTCATTGTGCAGTCACAAGAATATCCTTTCCATTGTCATCATCTAATAATATACAAAGGGGAATTTAATTTAATTTACTGTCTTTATTTGAAACAAAAGCATTGAAATTTGCATGACCAGGGCAAACTGCTTCTAAAACAAACCGATTTGGAAAGAACTTAAGTATGAGATATGTCTGGTTTCTTGTCTGGGTTACACTCCAAAGTTTGATGATCACACCCAGATGACTAAAATAATGAAGGTGATAGATTAGTGTATTGATGCATAATCACTGTCTAGCCTGCAAAACTTATGAGCTGCATGATTTTGAGAACAATTACTTGTAATTAAAACAACGCTGCTCCCTCCCTCAAAGAAATATTTTGTGCATAACACCAATTAATTACATTTTTCAATGAGAATAGCTCTTAAATGCCTGTGCTGCTATTTATTTCTGACCACATTCAGAATTCTGAAGAGATATGAATTATGTATTGTTTAGCAGTATTATTTTGGAGTTGGGATTGTAAAAAATACCTCCTTCTTTTTTGATAGCATCTCTTGAATGAATTAAAAGCTAACCACTTCCACAGGGTGAGGATATGAATTGACTCTTCTAATGATGAAAGGGAGTTTTTAGCCAGGCAAACATTGTTTGAAGTCAGTCTATCCATCCAGCTTAGCTATCTGCTTATTAGTCTCTTTTTGATTTTCCACACCCTTCAGATACAATTGGATACCAGAAGGCAGCCTCATGCCCTGGCAAGAAGAAATCTACCATTTTGCTAAATAAGCATTACTACATTTGCTTTTAAAAAGCAAGAACATGTCTTTTTTTCAGACTAAAGCACAGTGTAGGTTTTCTTTTTGATGGAGTTTCAGTATAGCGTAATAGCTGATCTCAGTATTAGAATATTGCTTTGAGAAAAGGTTTTCAGTAGTTTAGCTCTACATATTCGAGCTATTAATTCAAATGTGCATTAAAAACTGAGCTTGGCATCTGAATCCCAGTTTAGTATTTGAAACATCGCATAGACTTCAAAGAGTTGTATGAAACAAAAGAGGGTAGGAACCATCCATAATCTGTTTTTTCTAAAACTGCAGCTTTACCTCACCAGTTCTCACAAATAAATTCTGTAGTACATCTTTAATTGACATAAAGTACAAGGCCTGAGCTTTATTCTCAGAGATGTTGTACATATGCTATTTCCATCAAATCTTTTTGACTCTTCTCCTTCCCTAGATAGCACTGAAGCCTCTAAAAGAATTGGGTTGGGTAACCACATCTGACACCTTTCTTTCTGGCAGCTGTGGTTCCCTGAAGAGATAGATAGGTCTCACTCTCTTTTCTGCTTCAAAACAGTGAGTTTTCACTTCCTAAAAAAGGACAGGCTTCTCCTGATAAATCTCTTACCAGGTTTGTATCACTGGCCGCCACATGAACTGGTGTTTTCTCCCCAGAACCTGTGTTCTGTATCAGTTGCCATCCTCATCTTGGTAAGTGCTCTGCAGAATGCTGACACAGTGTCTGCCAAGAGTGGAGCAAGGACTCCTCCTGCCTTCCCAGCTTGCTCCTGCCACCCTGAAATTCTACCTCCATCAACATATGGAAAGGAGAAGCATCCTCTGATAATGCCCATGTACCCAACAGACATATGAGCAGCTGTACACAAAGAAAAGCATTTTTTGTACATTATAAATATCACACATGGCCCGGGAACAAAAAGCAAGATAAAATTTCCTTTAAAATCAGTCAACACTCTGAGCAGAGAAATTTGTCTGTCTAACCACAGGCTCACTTGTGAGTGGCAGAGACTGAAATCATGGCCTTGATTCATTTGTGTTTTTCTGATCTGTCACACTGGGGTCTCTGCAGTAGCTCAGCCACCCAAGGAACGGTACGCTCAGTCTTTTCCATGACCCACAGAAACATTCTCCGTGTCTGTTTTGGCAGCTGGGTGTAACTCAATCTGCTATGGTATCCATGCTTAAACAATTCTACGAGTAAGCAAAACAGCTACTGTTTTCATCTTACCATGTTTTTCATAGTATCTAGATGTTGAAATAACACTGCCAAAAAATTGACATTTTGTGCTTTGACAATGGTTGCTCCTGATTGTACTCAGTAATGCATGATCTCAGGCGCAGCAAGGGGCCCAAGCCTTGGCTTCCCCGTGTGTCAATCAATCCTCAGCACCTATCAGGCACACACACGCTGCTGCCAGCCAGCAAGTTCAAGCACCTCTGCTTGAAAATAGCTGCAGTGGCGCTGGAAAAGGAGGCATGTTTTCCAGAATGCCACGAACTTGTGAAAACAATTCTGCAACTGAAACTGAGGATAGCCTTTGCAATCGCTACCCCTCTCAGGCAGCCAGCTCACTCTTGGGCGCTGTAAATACACAGTAATAAACCATACCAAGGAATCATGATACAGTAATGTTACAGTAAATTCTGGTGGAATTGCTTTTGAGGTGCACCAGCCTGTGAAAGAGGAAGAGAAATGGCAGACACTCACGTGTTCGAGGCAATGAAGAGGAAATACCTTTGCAACTTCACTTCCCTACCTCTGAACATAGCTCTCCTGTACTTTGTCTGTAGCCTATGGTGCCCTGGCAGCCCATTCATGCATAGAAAGACTTGGCAGAACACATGGTTACCCTTACACTGAATTCTTTCGCCATGTGTGTTTAATATATCTCTGTGATCTGATTCAAGTGGAGCAGATTTGAATACCTCATTATACGGAGACCAATATGTCTTCATACACACAGTAATTATATTGTTCATTCTGATGTTAGAACGCTGTATCTCTTGCTGAAAGTCGGAGTACTCGCATACATTTTTTAGTCACTTAGACATAAGTGACTATGCTGACATTCAAATTCTAAACAAATTGCTAATGAGCTTCCCCACTTCTTTTTTTTTTTTTTCTTCTCCCCAAAAGCAGATTTCTCAGCCTCTGAAAGAAACAGAATGGAAGAGCTTAAATGAGAAGACACACGCACATGACTGCAGTCTAAGGAATAGAAGCCCATTTCTCAGCCAGTGTGCACTGCCAGAGCTGTGTTGGCTCCTTGGGGAGAGGGAAAAAGACAGGAGAAGAAAGAGGATGGAAATACTTTAACCACACTTCAGATGTCTACCTTTGTGCTTGGATTTTGTAATGAAGATTTATCTAAATCTTAGCAAGTGAGTGTTTTCCCCTAATGGAAATGCTGTCTGCAGCAGTTGTTTCTTCCCTTTCTCTGCCCACTACCCTTTTATCTTGTAGAATCCTTTTTTTGTTCGGTAATAAAAATTGTACTTGTGATGCTACTTAAGGTATATTCTTTGGTGTTCCCAAACAAGGTCTAAAGGTGCTCCAGGACTGCAGAATACACTCTGGATGTAGACATGTGTGGCGAAACAGATAACACCTTCTGTGACCAGAAGTGGTTTTGCGGTTTAAAGGACATCATAGTGACTAGCATAGAAGTGCCCTTCGAGAAACGTCCCTTTGATGTGACCTGTGGTGCCTCCACAGGCAGTGCTTTGGGCAGGCTGCAGGCATTCAGAGCTCTTAGTGCCCAGACTCCAGTTTCTCCATCATCACCTGTGGGTATAACTCCCTGTTACAGCATTACCCTATACAGATCTGTAGCACTTGGGTTCTAATTGCTTGGCAGTCATTTTTTCTTTCCTTCCAGTACCTTGATACTTGAGGTCAGGTGTTGAAATGCCACTTGGGTATCCGGGATCTGAGTATTAGCAGCTGGCTTTCACTCTAGTTCCCAAATAATTTGCTGTGGGGGGTCTGTATTCAGAGTTCCCTGTGACATTCATACCCTTATAATTATCCTGTGTTAATTAAATTTCATATTGTTCTTAATTGTGTGCATGGCCCCTGAGACAATGGGAAGGATTCATTATTAAAAAGGCAGAATTTTATTTAGTACAGAATTCTGTGCTAAGAGAGACCTCACTTTACCTACCTGGGGAAAAGCGGCAATAGAAGGGAAATCACTGCTGGTGTATTGGTCAGGAATGAAACCAGCAGGCAAGACTAAAAGTGGCAAGACCAGTAAAGTGAGAAGAAAATTTAAGCCCATGTGTTTAAATTCAATCTTAGACTAAAAGACTAATAATAACATGTGTCATCCCACTTGTCTTTCACCAATGTTGTATTTTAAGAGAAAATTTCTAGTGTAAAATTTACTCCTTTTTCAGTCAAAAAATGATTCAACTTCAGGAAGGAAAGGCATTCAACAGGATGGCCCAGAGCATGTATAATGAGCCAGGCAGAAATAATAGACCCCCTTTCCCTCTCCCCTCTCAAGGGCTGCAGAGGAGATTTGTAGGTGTAACTCTGGGCCCCTTGCTTGCTCATCTGCTCCTTCACTGTACTGAATTTCTTTCCACTTTCTGTGGGGAAAAAAATGATACCACTGTGCAGCAAAGCACATAACTTCAAGGGGTGATGAACATTTGGTAACAAAATTCCTTGTCAATCTATGTGGCTTGCTCCGCGTACTCAAACTGTTAGCTGGTGAAAACTGGAAGTACATGTGCTTTCTCTGCAGTAATATATTATGCCCCAGTGATATTGTCCTAGATAAGCATGGCTTTCACAGACTGCATCCTCTTGTCTATCTTCCTGTTTGTGGGAAAATAAATGGACACATAGTGTGTGTGCTTGTTCTCAGAAAATTCCAGTTGTGTTTCCTGGTTTTCATCTTTTTTGTCAAACGGCTGTGGATGTTCTTTCATTGCTTCCCATACAAAAAAGAGTCCTGATCAAATACAGTGCATACCAGCTGGCAAAGGGATGGGTTCCCAGCAGGCTTTTGGCATTTGATACACTCATATATGTGAACAGGTTGATATGATTAAGGTTAGCGAATGAGAGACAATTCCAGACTTTTCTAATTTTTGTATAGCGTTAAATATTTGCTGGTGCTTTTTATTTTGAAGCAGTCAGGATGCTATTTAATGTTCACAATGGCAACCTGATGGTTAAAAGATAAGGGGCATTCTATCCTTCTCCTACCATTGCTATGACCATCAACCAGACTTGCAAATGGAAAAGAATATGGCACAAAATAGGATTTAATATCTATATGACCAAGTTTTAAAAGCTTCACTGTCAACAAGAGAAAAACTACACCGGTTTCATTTTCATTGCATTCAGTGAAAAGTTATTAGGAAGTGATCTGGGGACCTCTACACCTGTAAAACCACGGGGACTGAGGGGACAGAGAACTCAGTGTAGCCACCACACTGCAATTTGCTGGTTGGCTTGGGTCTCCTTCCAGCCCTGCAGTATTCCCAGTTCTCTTTGTGCTGTACTCAGGAAGGGCACAAAGCTGTTTTCTTTCCAGACAATTTTACCGATGGGCCTGACTGCTTAATTGGTTTGGCATAGGATGCCAGAGCTCCACCATTTGTCTACGCTTCCTGTTTGCTTCTCGTCTGTAATTCAGGCTGTGGAACGGCTCTTGAAAGTTTAGTGTGGTATGGTGTGGCAGATTGTGTAGCAGATTGTGTGGCTTCTTATTTGGTGACAAATTTGGTGTTATTTAGATGGCCTTAGGTAGCTCTTGACCCTCCAGCCCCTCGACTACTCATTTCCAGCTCCACGTCATTGCAATGCTTTGCTTAGCCAGGTGTTTATGTGGCCGTGAAATACAGCAGTTCAGGGAATTCATCTGGTGGGAAAATCAGATCTTGCATCCCCCACCTTGTTCACTGTTTAGCTGTGGAGGCAGTTTTGCCAGCACTGCCCAGGACTCCAGTCCTGGCACTGAAGGACCACTTGAGGAACCACGGTCTGCACCAGTCATTGCTCCGTGGAAGCACAAGTCTCTGCACAGCACTCACAGCATCAGCCCAGAGCCTGAAATACTCTTTCAGCTTTTGTCTGCAGGGATCAGAGGAGTGTTAGTATTAGTGCAATCTATTTATCTCAGCTGTGTTCCATTTCTATTTTTTCAAAACAACATTCTTGGGGATGAATACATTTTAAAAATGGAAAATCAGGATGTACCCAGTAAAACTTTTCCAACAAAAGTCTGTCAAGCAGTATAGGATATGTGACTGCATGTGCACTCCTATGTGTGTTAGCCTGAATGACACCAGAAAAATTATGCCAGGAGATTAATCCTTCAGCATTGCCTAGTTCTTCCTTCAAAGTCAGAAGAAGGTGGTGCTGTGTGTTGTAAAAGACACATACTCAAGGTTGCAGAACTTGATTTAAATAAAATGTTTTCTCAAAGAGTTTTCTTAATTCTGAAACTGTTAAAACAGAGACACTGAGACAACTGGTAGAAAAGAAACACCAGATTATGACTGAGGAGCAGCAAGGGTTTAAGACAGATGTTTCGTGGATGAAAAGCTGGACATGAGCTGACAAGGTGTGCTTGCAGCTCAGGAAGCCAATGATGTCCCAGGCTGCATTGAAAGAAGTGTGGCCAGTAGATTGAGGGAGGTAATTCTCCCCCTCTACTCAACTGCGGTGAGACTCTGCCCCACAAAATGATCAGAGGGCTGGAGCACCTCTCCTATGAGGAAAGACTGAGAGAACTGAGGTAGAGCAGCCTGGTGAAGAGAAGGCTCCAGAGCAATCTTATTGCAGCCTTTCTGTACTTAAAGGGGATGTATAAGAAAGCTAAGAACATACTTTTTGGCAGGGCCTGTTGCAATAGGGCAAGGGGTAATAGTTTTAACCTCATGGAGGGTAGATTCAGAATAGATGTAAAGCAGATATTTTGTTTGATGAAGGTGGTGAAGCACTGGAACAGATTTATAGATGCCCTATCCTTGAAAACATTCAAGGTCAGGTTGAACAGGGCTCTGTGTGACCTGGGATAATTGAAGATGCCTTCTCATTGCAGGGAGGTTGTACCAGATGACCTTCAAGGGTCCTTTCCAACCCAAACCATTCTAGGACTCTATGATTCTACATTACCTTAAAAACTGTATTTTGTTTGTTGATTAGGAAAAAATTACAAAGCAATTGAGGGTCAGATTCTTATTTAACCTTAGTGCAGCTCCATTGAAATCAGTGAAGTTTTGCTGATTTACAACAGTTGAGATCTAGTCACGACTTTTTATAACTTTAATTAATTCCTGAAACACATTTATTTTTGGCTTGAAGGAAGAATTTGAAGATCAGGTTGATTAGGTTTTTTTTTCTAAATTATTAGAGCATCTTTAGTTTTATTTTAAATTTGCTTTTACTGTTGATGGTAGTTTTTGTCTCTTGTCATCATAATTTATCTGTTAAAAGTTTTTCTGAGTGTCAAATACTTTGACTATCTTTCCGATTCTCAGGTGACTAAGATAGGATTCTTTCTTTAATTAAAAAGAAGAAGATTGAGTTTCAGGGCAATCATGTTTTGATATTCCCATATGTATCTAAAGTCACTCAGATTAGGAGAACAGGGCTTCAGTTTTTGAAATTAGACTTTGTTAAATTGGACTCTGAAAGTGCATTTCCATATCTGACTAAAATACCCATGGTTTTAAATATTACAAGGTAAGCCCTCATCAACTCTGATAGATGCTAAATGGCACTGCTTTACTGTCTTGATTCTGACCTCATTTCTTACACTATCAATCTGGTGTAAATCCTTCAAACTCAATAGAATTACTCTAAGTTTAGACTGCTATAAAAGGTTAAAGTCCACCGCTACACCTCTGCTCCCCAAAAGAAAAATGGTTTGTCATGGTAACCACTGCAACCAAAACCAGTATAACAGATAATAGAAATTATACCGTAGAACTGAAGGGTTTGGAGTTAGATTAATTTATAACACATAAAATCTGATCTTCTGTTTTCCTAAATTAAAATACCATCTTTGGGGTACTGAACTTTACTAATTATTACAAGTAACTGGAATTCAGAGTCCACTTCTGAGGCACCATATCAATAACATCACTGAATAGTGCAGGGCTAGGCTTCCTTGGTCAAAAAAGAGAGTTGGTTCACAGTATATGGTCAGCATGAAGTCTCCCGATGCACACAGGCCCAAAACCCCATACTGTTTGTGGGCCACTTCTGATCCTCTCTTCTCACTCGTTTCTGCATCCCTGTCAGCGATGTCCTGCTCCCCTCCCTTTCAGTCTCAGGAGCCTGCAGGTCATTAGCCAGGACACATCACTAGCTTACCAAGAAAATGTGCAAAGTAAACCACCAGAAGGAAGAAGGGAAGATAGAGATAGTGTGGGTCAGCAGCACAGCTAAACAGAGTCTCCATCTGCAGATTCCACAGCTGGACTCCAGGGTCCCCTCTCCCATAGCCCAACAGTAAAGGCCCTGTTCACATCCTTCCAGTGAAGGAAGTATTTCAGAGCTCACCACAGGAGTTCTTGTTGAGATTCAAGTCTTTACAGTGACCCTGGCTTTTAATACACACATATACCCACTTCTGTGGTTTCAAACATCCACACAGTCATACTTACTCACAAATGATTCTGCCTAATCAATCTCTTTAAATGAAATGGAAGGAAGGGGTGTTGATAAAAATCTCACCCTTCTATTTCTGCTTCACAGATTTTTCCGGTGAAAAAGTTATGCACTCTAGATGGTGGCTGAAATTGGCAGTGAAAGAGTCATGAAGATGAATAGTAGTTAATATGATGGTTCTGTTGGCCTTGATAGGTTTACCTGCCAGGACAACTGAGGCACTTGCAGAGCCTTGGACAAGCAAGGGCTGTGAAAAAAGCCAGCATGGGGTGTCCTATCAGCTGAGTGGCACTGGCAGGGAAACAGTGCAGTGAACAACAGCCAAAAGCACAGTGGAAAAATATACCTCTCAACTAATTTGTAACTGAGAGGTCAAGAATACAGAAAATTGTGATCTAGGTCCTCTAACCGCACTGATAGAGTCCAAGCTTTGTGCATCCGATATCTACAGGTAGCAGAGTACCAGAGTCTTCCAAATGGCACGTACCACCTTGTGAACTATCTTTCTGTTTTCCATTATTCCCATTTTAAACTGTCTAGCAAAAGTAATTTGAGTTGTACATTTCTAAATAACCTTTTCAACCCCTTCCTTGGCATTTCCTGAGAATAACAATAGCCATCTTCCTTGCCAGCTGAGATGAGGTTAAAATTTCCATGAATGTTTTTTTTTGCTCTTTCTGTAGCTGATCATCCTCCATTTACAGCATGCTACTCTGTTGCCACTATGGGTCCTTAGCAGCTCAGATCAAGTTCCTACCTGTCCTGTCACCAGGTAAAATGGCATTCTGCAACTCCTTATAGCAAGAAACATGCAGTTGTGAACTCTGTTTAGAGCCTGGGTTACAGAACAGTAAGTACAGAATGGGAATCTGTATGCCTGCATATTGATACTTTCAGGATGGCTGACATGACCAAGAACATCCTTTTCACTGCTGCTTGCAAAAGACATGGAAGAACTGGTGAGATGTATTGGTGTCCTACTGCTGAAATAATGTCCTAGTTGCAGTGTGAGCTTCTTTATTTTGGAAACAGGAAAACAGACCCTCCCCAAAGAGCTCTCCAGAAAGATCCTCAGAGCTCATTCAGCAGAGCTGGATTCCTACCCTCTAGATGAGCCAAGGCCAGTCAAAGTGCAGAGTGAGACAGCAGGTAGTGGGGCTGCAGCATACAAATATCACAGATGGAATTCAACTTACGTGTGCCACGTATGAAGGGAGCAAAATGCATTCTGGCAAATAACGCATAGACCCAGCACTGAAGACTGAAGAGCAGGCGTTGCAGACAGCTTAAAAATACTCCCACAGAAATGCCACAGACTGCTCAGCAACACTTTGGGTGCAGTACTCACCCCTCATGTAGAAGAGCTTTGGCCACATCTCTGTTCTTGACTAGGAAGAAGATGAGATTAGCTCAGTTGGTTAGAGAGTGGTGCTAATAATACCATGCTTGTGGGTTTGATCCCAGTATGGGCCATCCACTTAAGAGCTGGACTCGATGGTCTTTGTGGGTGCCGTCCAACCCAGACTATTCTGTGATTCAGAATGTTTTGCGATTGGTTTCTTGCATGAACATCAAAAATGGACCAATAGTTGATCCTGCCCACACCGCTTGCTTTGCCTGGAGTCTCATTCAGAGAGAACAGAGCCTGTGCACGTGCTGCGGAGGAGCTGTTCACACCCAGCTAGAGCTGCGAAAATCAGTGGGCACCTGAGACAAGCTGCCAGCACCGGAAACCATCAGCAAGAAAGTCTTCTGTATTGCTCAGTTAGTGATTTACACTGGACCTGCATTTAAAAATACTGAAGACCACTCAGAGACGGGTGTTGTTTAGGCAACCTCAAACCCCGCTCCTGCTCAGCACTGGGCAGTACTTTTGCTTCCACCTCTGACTGATCTCATGTGACTGAAACAAGCAAAGATAGTAGCTGTTATTATGTCATGTTTACATGCATTTATATGTGGTAGAAACAGGGGGAAAAAGTGATTGTGGTCAAGTGAACTACTGTAGGATAAAGAGAGATAAATAATTCAGGTTCTCATTATAACAGAAGCGTGCAGCTTTCACAGAGAGGATGGGGACTGTCTTTGTGTGAATTGGTATTCAGTGGCTGTTTAGTAGCCATAGCATGTAATCTAGCATTAGTATTAACATAAATCAGTGGCAGGAATTAACAATATTTCTAAAGTCTTATGTGATAACTGGATTCACACTATATTGTTTAGTTCTCTTGGGCATTTTAATGATCATGTAATAGAAATGTTGGAGTAGCTGAGATATTCTTTATAAAGCTCTATGAAAGGTCTTTAACACAATGTCTTTAGCAGACAGTTTTGATAGAATGTGTTGTACGAAAAGAAATATACCTGTTTTGGTAATATGGGTATGTTTCATTAGCTCAGTCCACAGCACTATGGCACTACATTTAAAAAGGAATACAATTAATAACAATGAGAGAGGTTTTTTAGCTCTCAGAATACAGCTGGAGGAACTGAGCAAGGTGCCAGGGCAATTAAATAGAGGGACTGTATTACCTTTGTCTGAGCACTCATAACATCATCCTGTCTCAATATGTTGAATAGGCGATTACTTTACAGTAGGATTCCTAATTTATTTTGATGTTTCCTATAACTTGGATAATAATAAGATGGACTTTTTTATTAATCTTTAAAAATGTAAAAATCTTGGGAATTAGCATGTCTGTAGATCCGTATATTTTTCATTTTCCATAGAGTATAGAATGATTGTATTAGAGATACACACAATAGCTTCTCAGCACTGAACTTAATGGAACCATCATATCTGTGCCGTGGAAAAGTACAAAATACTGCTGGTGCATGTACAGCACATGGATTAGATAACTGCAGTCCAGGGAAAAAGTTATATTTTGAGACTATTAAAATAATCAACATGGGTATTATTTTATTCAGCATTAACCTTTATGTTCTATGTTAAATGACAATGAAACCAGTGGAACACAATTCTTCCCTAGAGTAACGGTATCAGGCATTTTTTTCATCTCTAAAGAAGTTTCTTAATATCCTGCAATCCTAAAAATGCTGGTTTTCCCCCACTGCAGGTCAAATTTAATAACGGTAACTGGAGATAAATGGATTGGGTTCAGCCGAGCCTTCAGCAGCCCTGTGGATGGTAGGCAGGGATCTCTCCCCTCCCAGGAGAAGCAGCAGCAGAAGGCAGCAGGGGGCATTGCTGGGATGGCCTCAGGGAACCGAGTCCTTCTTCCTTGGGACGTAGTCCTTCCCATGGTACTCACTTCTCTTCTAGAGGATTTTACACTTGTCCCAGTCTGTTCTGCATGTCTGGGTGGGAAGGCCAGGAGTCCTCCTTGGCCCCGGGGATGAGTGTGCCAAGGAAGCCACCTGAGGTCTTGGTGCAGCCAACACTGAAAGACAGGGTTGCTTTGAGAATGAGAGGTACAGAGTGGCTCCTCCACAGGGGCAGCTCTCTTCCTCAGGGACAGCTTGCTTGTACTGCTGATACTTCCATGACAGCAATAGTTACATGGGGAAAAGTGTTAGGCAGGTGCCAAGGCAGAAGGGACCTTCCCCTTTTGCCCACACCTCCATGTGCCCCATTTCATGGGTGCCTGGCAGCAGTGCACCAGAGGCTGCAGGAAAACACTGTCCCGGGGCCCAGAGGGGATTAATGAACAACTCCACCACCATTCATGAGTAACATTATAACTCGGCAGGGAACAGTTTCCTAAGCCAGGGAGCTCCAGGTGACTCCTTCTGCAGCAGCTCCTGGGTTAATGACACACGGCGCCAGCCGCCCCATCCCGTCCCTGGGCAGCAACTGACCTGGCCCTGCTTTTAAGCTGCCACATATGCAGCGACACACGGCGCCTCGAGCGATTAAATTGTGAGGGCTGCCCTCCCCTGCTCGGTGTTATTGACAGACCCATCAGGGGCAGTGATGCATCGGCACCTGCTCAGCCCCAGTGGGCCAGCACAGGACAGGGCAGCTGCCCAGCCACCATGTTGGTGGAGAGGCCTTGCGCCCTCCCATCGACCTGCCGGGCCTCAGCGTTATCGACCACTCCAATTTGCAGGAATTTATGGTATTGATGTGGGGCTGATTAACATTTTGTGCCACAGCAGTTCAATACGGGCTGGTAACAGCTTTTAATGATTAATTGACTTTTATGATTCCGCCTAGGCGCTGTCAAGCCGGCTGTGAATGGCGGGCACGCGCCTCCACAGCCACTCTCTCCGGTGGCACCGGGCAGTGATTGAGTGCCTGGGAAATTAGTGTCCTTGCTGTCTCGTTTTATGAAAGATAAATGCTATGACATTTAATGCAGACCTTAATTTAGAACAGAACTAAACAGATCATTTTGCAATTTAATCATAAACAGGTAAATATCAAAATTGTTTAGCATTTCACGAGTCAGGCAGACAGGCAGCAGAGGTAAAGTGAAGTGGGCAGCAGTGGAATGGCAGAGGTAAGGTAAGGTAAGGTAAGGTAATGAGACTTGGAGCCAGAGATGTTTTACTAGCAGCAGCAGCATAAATTAGATGGTATATCACATCCACCGTTCAGGTATGGTCTGCCCATATGGCAATTTCGCTTTCTCTTTCATCCTTTAATCTCATTCACTGTTCCCACTCTAGCTGTAAGGTGAGGGCTTCTGACACAAGACATGATACATGGAAAAAAAAATAAATGTCACCTACAGTTAATTTGTTACCTAAAACAAACATAAACATTATGGAAAATTTGCAAAGGAAAACAAAATTTTATTATACCCTGTAACAACTGAAAAAAAGATTGTCTGGGAGGCTGTGTGCTGTCAACTCCTACCTTCCTGTGTTCATATTTATAGCCTATTCCTTTGCATTCGTGTTAATTAAAAAGATTGTAAGTTTCTTTTTAAATAACTGTCTAAACAAAATGTCATATTATGCGTGTTTATATATACAAAAGCTAAAATGGCATATTTTGATCCTCTTTGAAATCTTATTCTCTATCTTCTCACCATCCCATCATCCCCTCAATTTGGTACGATTTACAGAGGAAATGAGGCTGCAACGGGCCAGATTCTTAAATCATTTTGACCCACTTTGGAAGAGCTGGGGAGCTGCCGAATCTCCCCATTCAAGGATTCCCTTGGCACGAGGGAGATCCTAGCTCATACAAAGCTGACAGAGCCAATTCCTATGCCATCTGTTCCTGCAGAAACCATTTAGAAGAGCCTATTGGGGGCAGACCAGGGGTGCAGTTGAGATACTTCTGTATTTTCCTGTCCCTTTTCAAGACCCTCATGGAGGCAATAGCTGACCTGTTACAGTGCAACACGAATCCCAGAAACAGAAAGCTAAAATGAGTTTTCTAGCTGTTCCTCTGAGCTTTACCCAGTGCAATTTGCCTGGGATAATCCAAGAAGCCATTCAGACAAGACCAGCTCCGAAGGCTCCTTTCTTTTAACCTGAATCACTTTCTGGAAGTCAAGAAGAAATCAGACAAAGAGTTAAACTGCAAAACTCATTTGGCTGTAACATCTGGGGAAAGAGGGAAAAGGGGAAAGGGGACAAGCTTCTGGACACAGCTGAGTGCATCCACCTCTTTACCACGATCAGCAGAAGAGCTCATCTAATAGCAGTCCTCAGCCAGCTATGTGATACCTAGAAGGGGGTGCTTAGCTCTTGAATCAAAATTCACAATGCTGAGCAAGACCCTTAAAGCTCTGTGTACACTGGATGTTTGCCTATGGATTTGTCCTGATGAGCTTTGTGACTCTCCTGACGCTGTGATCCAAATGGCACATACTCTGGCAGGTTTTTTTTGCTTGAAGGCACCAACTATTGTCTGAGAGGTAGTAAGGGATGGCTTTTTAAACTACTTCTCAACTAGTGCCACTTGTTACACTGTCAGTAGGAGCATGTCCTCAGCGAGCCATCAGGCAGGCTGGTGAGGAAGCGGGGTCCCGCCTTCACTGGAGTGAAACGGGAACAGTCAACCTATTTCAGCAATGAGGTGGAGGCTATGTGCTGAGGGGGAGTCTTGACATGCTGTTTCTTTGTATTTTTTTTTTACCATCACCATTCAGATATTTGATTCTGTCTGTCAGCCCAAGCTTCTGAGCAGCTGGCACATTTGGAGTGTGACAGCATACCACACCATGCATGGGACAAACGAAGGTGCCTTGCAGTGTCCCAGAATCCAGCTTTGTTGCCTCAGGGAAGAGAAGGAAGACCAGGTTCCCAGGGCTTTTCAAGCTATAAGAGAGGAGGGGAAGAAGTAAAACATGTCAGAGAGCCATACTTGGATGCTGCTGTCACCAGGTAACTGGGGGGATTACTGTTGATCCTTGGAGGAGCAGCAGGTTCTTTGATGCATACTCTGACCTCTCACTTTGTGTCATCACATAGCCCATCTTTCAAGGACTTAGGGCACAGGTTAAATGGCTATTATAATAGCCTGTTATAGCCTGGGCAAAGGTCAGTCCGAGCCACTACTCTCACTCTGCTTGTGCTAACAGCTAGCCCTCAACAGAAGTCAAACATGTCCACACAGGCTGCCCACACAGGGTCTCCACTGACCCAACAGCTTGAAGACCCAGCCTAGGGAGTGGCATTCTGGCTTTAGATATCAGCAGTGAGTAAATTCCTGAGTTACGTCACAAGCATGGGCTAAGGTATAGGCAACATGCAAGCAGATAAGGCTTAAATTCCATTGGCACTGACTGGGGAAATCTAGCATTTAAAAAGTAACCATTTGGAGATAGGTACAGTGAGATCTCTGCCTGCTCCTGTGGGTACCCATACAGCTACAGTTCTGGACCTAAGCTTACAAGACTAATCTCCTAGATGATAATGCCATATACTCATTTGACCTGGATCATAGGTGGAGCAGACATGTCTGTCTATACTCACCAATGTAAATATACCCTAAGCATGAGCACAGCAAGCTAAGTATGTCACTGAAGCCAATAAGAAGTCCCAGTAAGGGGAGTTTTGCTCCACACTGGAGCTGCACTTAAGTGTGCCTTTGCTTCTGAACCAAGCTGTCCTGTGTTTAGCTATCTTTGTTGGACATTTGAAGGCAGGTAGCTTGTCTCTCTTCTCCTTTGGGATGAGGTTCATGGTGATACCGCTTTTAGCTAATAGCCAGTTGAATTATGAGCCCCAGAAGTGGGACTTGAGCCCTATCTCAGCAGACTCTACAATAACATAGAGAGAGTAGTTTCATCAGAAGGATATAGTTGAGAATTGCAATAGTGAAGAGAGAGTGCTTGTTTTCTCTGCTATCTGGGTCACTATGCAGCAGAAAGCACAGAGCCTAGAGCCAGAGGGAGCAGAAAGGAGTGCCATGAGTGGTGCAGGTAATAAGTATTCCCACTGAGAATGAGAAGCTCTGAACCCTGAAGTTTGGCCCGTCCCTGTCTACATACAATGTAAAAACAGTGTGTCGCCTTTGCTCTATTTAGCTCTGCAACTATAGACTCCTTGACTGCGCTGCTGCTCACTTCCGTGCAAAGTAGGATATGGTCCTCTTCCCTGCTACCTCTTCTTTCTCAATGAGAGTCTCCTTAAGGGACCTTCAAAAACAAGAGAACTGAAAACTTCTGTTTCCCAAAGCATTCAAGCTGCCAGGCAATTGCACAAAGGGCAGACAGTGGTTGTCGTGTTTGAAAGGAAGTGGCTGAGAATGCTAAGACCAAGAGTGTATGAGACTGTGCTGACATGGTCTTTTGCAGATGGAGGTGAGCCTGTTTTGTCCTTTTTCCAAGCCAGATGGGGAACTGCTTTACTGTAAGCTGATCCTGAGTAATGAAACTACACCCCTTCATGATCAAAAGCTTCTAGTTAGCACCATGTGCCCTGGAAAACAAGCAGGAGGGCTCTCAATTGCTGTCAAAAGCCAGAGTAGTCCTATGTTATGGTCCTGTGGACCTTGGGGGCAAACCTCATTGGTTCTGACCCAACAGGGCATAGGGGAAGGTTTTCCTTCCATCTTGTGGAAGGAAATAGGAATGGTTCAACTATGTAACCCTGTAGCAGGGCCAGTTCAAAATGCAAAATAAGCAGGCTGTTGCTTTTTCTGCCACATGTCGCAAAAAAAAACCCCAAACCCTAAACCCAACCCAAACCAAACAAAACCACGATAGCACTACTTTGCTTCAGACAGAGAGCAGGAAAATGAGGCAGAAGCCTGTGTCTTGGGGCAGCTATTGGTACCTCTCATTATTTATTTCTCTGGCAAGACTGAGAGTCTTGTTGTCCTGAACGCCCAGGTCCTGCTCCAGGCTTTGTCCTTGCTTTCACTGTACCTTAGCACTTTCTGCTACATAGGAAAGCAGGCCCCCAACTCCTCTGCCTGCAGGAGGGTTACACTCCTTTTTGCTTGAGCTGGCTGTGGGTGGGAGTGGCTGGACACATACAGGGGGACTGTACAGGCACCTAAGGAAGTGACACCCAGCAACATACATGCCTGGGAGACACCTAATCAAGATTGGCAGGATTGTCTGTGTGACCTTCAGTATGCACCTGCATTTTGCCTAAGTTGTATTTTAGGCACTTGAGAGACTGTTTGGGATTGTGCCCAGGTTCATCTTATGGTGCCTTGAAGAAGTTCTACCCACTTACCTGCAAAAAGGAGATTTTATGCCTCCTCCTCCTCCCTCGGCAGGCGAAGCCAAGGAAGAGGGAAGTATTCTGTGTTGTTTGAATAGCACAGCAGAACAAGAGTCAGAGAAAGAAAAGACAAACTGTGTGGGAAAAATCTCAGCCCCACTGAAGTCCCTGGCAAAAATTCCACGGACTTCAACAACTTTCTATTCTATGGCCTCCTGTGCTTGTGTCTCACCGCAGACCCCTTTCAATGGCACAGTCTTAATAAGTTGTATGACTACTGCAAAGGGTAGAATGTGACCTTCACCATTTTTTTTAGGGTGCTACTCTGACTAGCAAGCAGCATCTCTTTACACCAGACCTGCAACAAATAATACAGGAATAGTATTGTATTATTAAGAAAATTTTTCTCTCACAGTGTAGAATGACTGGCATTGGATCTTTTCCCTGGCTATTCTGTCATCTTCCTCTCTGTTCTATTGCATGTTGGACCATACATATACTGCATTCAGGGAAGATTCCCATATTCAGCCTCACTTACTTTTGTTTGGGTGCATGGCTAGGGTTACTGGAGAAGAAGTGTGGTGGACTGTATTTATAATTACAGCTCAAATATTTATCCATTCAAAAATAACACAATAAAATTTTGAGCAAAAATAATATTCAGTATTTTGCCAAGAGAGTCTATTGTTTTTCTGTAGTCATGTGCCAGCCATTCCTCAACAAAATTCCACACATTATCTTTCTCATGAGTTCAGAGGGCAGTTACGAAGTGAAATTTCCACCTGTAGGCACTGATTTAGTTTTCTTTTTATGATTCCTCTTCCAGATTTATAAGAGAATTTAATTAGGCTTCTTATAGATTTCTTTGGCAATTTTTGAATATATGTATCTATCTCCTTCTTGATTACGATCCCCTTTAACTCACTGGATGTCCCAAATTATAAGCTTTGCATGGAATCAGTTGCCTTTGGCTATGTTTGGTATTATGTTACCTTCTGTTCAGTTAACGGTGTGGAGATAGGCCATAAGCACTGGAAAAACCTCAAAGCTCTTTTCTGCTGTTTTGAAATTGAGAAAGCAGAAACATAATTGCTTTTGTTGGATCACAATCCTGAATAGCAAAAGACTTTTTAAACATCTGCCCTTCCTTTGATTGGCTTTACATCTTCTCTCCTTTTTGTCTACTGTTCATTATTCTGCATTTTATTCACTAATGAAAAATTATATCCATGACAATATTTTCATATGCTGTAAGATGACTGTGATTCAATGCATTTAATCTGATCTAGCCCCACAGAAAACCTTAATAGAATGTGACAATATATGTTAATTCTGCGAGGTTTGTATTTCCTTCTTGCTTATGTAATATCTGATCTGTCCTGCCTACAATCTCAGTGCAATCTCCTGCAACCCTGACTTTTAGCAGAGCCAAACTCCCAGCATGTATTTGCAACACCTATTGAAGTCAAACAGCACCATGTAGCTATATGGAAAATAAATTTTTCTTTCTTTGTCATTAAAGCCCTGCTCCCGTACAAATCTGTGACAAATCAGCACTGACTTACATTCCGCCAAGATCAGGCGTCAGAATTGTTACATTTTACATGGGATTCTCTCTGATGGGAGAACTCGCATGTGTCTCCAGGTGCTGATCTCCCGCTCGCTCTTTATCACTAATCGAATTACTTGATATGTCTCTCTCCTTTCTTACTTTTTTAATACCACTGTCAAATACCTATCATGACATTAGTATGCATTCCCAGGGAAAAGTAGCAGCCAGAAATAATGCTGATCCCTGAGTGGATTGGAACGATCCATTCATTCTGCAGGGAATAGCTATCCCTATTCAATAATAATATTGAAATTAAGAAATCACATTCTGTCTTTTAACATGGGAAGACAATACAGATAATTGGGGAATTTCCTGATGAGTCTGTTATTAAAACAGTATCTAGAGGAAAACTGAGCACTCAGACAACTGAAATGTGTCCTTTTCTTTTTTTCCTGGTTTGAGGAATGCCTGACGTCAATACCACAAGTATTTTCAGTGCTACCTGGGAATAAGGGGAAATGAAGGCAGGAGACTTTTGAAAAATCATTTCTGATTTTGCTCATTTAAGAGCTACGTATTTCAAAAGAAATGAGGGCCAAACTTTCAAGTGCCAATAGTCCACTGTTGGATCCAGATTTTCAGAAAGATTCCATTCTCATTTACACTTCTCAATAGAGCATTTTTCCACAAGCGCTCAGCAGCCAGAAATTCTTTCTGGCCAGAAAGCCATTGAGAAAGCTGGGTTTTTTTTTTTTTTTTTTTTACCCTTCTGTGACTAAAAGGGAACGGGGAGCTCTTTTGTGAATAAGGTTCTTCAGACAAGTTATGCCTGATGAGCCTGGCTCTGAGAGAAGAAGTGAATTACAACTTTCCTCTCTGAAGCCTCCAGAGGCTGTGGGCGCTAGAGAGACCCAGACTACTGTTGGGCAGAGATAGTTCTGAGAGAGCTAGCTTGGAGACTGGAAGCAATGGAGAAACACCCATAATTCCTCTTGGAGCTTTGCAGTATGTAAGGGAACAAGTATTTCCATGAATACCAGAATTATTCCGGAAGCCTAGTTTCCAATGGAGTTAGTGTTTCATGGCTGACTGACATTTTAAATGAATTATACTATTGCTGCACTGTGAATTCTGCCCTTATCAGATACTGGAGAATCCATAGGGGAGAGAAGCCTTGGCTGCAGAGTGGATTCCCTTATATCTAATAAGGTATAAGCTCTGACTGAAGCTTTCCTTCACATACATCCAGTCTCTTTCCCAGGTGAATTCTCTCCGTGTCAAACGAGAACCGAGCATGGGCTGCAACCTTTCCATCAGTAGAAAAACTCTTCAGTTTTCTATATTCGCAAAAACTTACCACCTTGATTATCTCTGAAACCTCTACCTTTCTGCCAGGTTCAGCTACAATTACCCAATGGGTACAAAAGTACAAAAGTTTTTAGATAACTGTACTCACACATACACACAGACACACCGAGCAATTATATGAGCTGTGCTTCCTCATGGAGCCAGGCTAAAACCACCCACTGATAAACTCTAAATGACTGAAGCCTGCTGTGTCTCTGAGTAAGTTGGGCAGGCTGTAATAATGGGCTGAGTGGAAAGAGAAATAAATTATTCTGTATCTCCTACCCCATATAACAATTGGGCACGTCTCCCTCCACTGCTAGCCATAGGGTCTCCCCATCAGATGCGACCGCTCCACAGCCCCTTTGGCACGGAGTGCACTGCGGAGGCAGTCGGGGGGGCTGGAAGTGTTCCTGGCTGGTCTGCCAGTGTGAAAGATTGGCAGTGTTTCTTGCAGTTTCCTTTCCCATGAGCAACTAGCAGCAATCAAATACAATCTAGCCCTTATTATTTGCCGTTAGTTTCTTTGATTGTGATTTGGAAATACGTTGCTAAGGAAAGCAAAAACCGTGGTTAACTGATTGATAGAAAATAAGAGTCATAGAAAACATCTGGAGAGCCAGATGAGTACAAGCCATTGTTTAGTTTAATACCCTTATAATATTTGCTGCAAACAGCCAAGCTGAAGGGTGGATTCTTCATCATTTTTATTATGTGCTTATTCCAAAATATTAGTGAATGGGCTTTGACAGCAATGTTTGATTCATGCCCTTTTGCCCAGATATTACCATGTCTTGGCTTCCTGAGGCTGTGTAAGGCCAAATTATCAGAACATAATATCAAAATGTAAGAATGGTCATACTGGATAATACCAACATCCCTCTAGACTCTTGCCTCTGATGGTGACTAATAGCAGATGTTCAGGAAAAATTACAAAGCCAAAAAATGCAGTCGTTGTTCTCCGATACACTCTCATAGCTTCCAGTGATTAGCAGCTAGAGAACAAGCTGAGCCAGAATTGGTACCTTTGTAGTTAATATGGATGGATGGATGGATTTTTTTTCTGCTTGGTTGTTCCTCCTCAGCCTTTGAAGGTAAAAATTGGTAGGTTATGTTCTGTCTGGGGAAAAATGCTGAGAGGGAAATCCTGCAGCTGGAAGTTTTGGAGCCATCTGTAGGAAATAAACTTCATCAAGCAGCAGTGGCATGTCTAAGCTGAAGTTAGAGAGTGTCAGCCTCTCTGAACTTGTGATGTTCACTCTTCAGCTTAACCATACAGTTGTTGGGCAGCAGAAAGCAGGGGAGGGTTGGGGCCAGGGGTTGAAGCTGACTTCAGCTGTCCAGAGCCTCCCTTCAGGTGGGCTGGAAGAGACAAGACCAGCACATCATCTGGCTGACCATACAGCCCTTCAGCTGCAACCCTGGGAGCCAACATGCTCCTGGTTGAAACATGCTCTTCAAACCCATTTAAGCAGAGTGGTCCCTAAGTAGGCAGAGATAGCTGACAGAAATGTGATTAATGGCCAACTTCAAGTCTTCACAGGTCTGTTCCCATGCTGATCACAGTTATTCAACAGCTGTGATTTACACGTATGTCAGTGTGTTGTGGATTTCTCAAAGAACCCTCTGTGGGCCCAGGAGGACAGAAAATATTAACATATTTCTGATTTTACAGATACTGAGAGCTGAAATCACTTTTCTGAAGTTCAGAGTGAACTGGTAACTGGACCAGATACCAGGGGAGGGGAGGGGAGGGGAG
>VZRV01003339.1:5808-25417 GCA_013398115.1 Falcunculus frontatus | reverse complement strand
AACCAGAAAACATATGTGAATAATTGAGGAAAGCAATCCAGCATTTAGGTTAGAAAATGTGAAGTCAGCTTGCTGTGAATAACATATCTCTGCATTTTGACCTGTTGCTGACAAAGAATATATTTCACTATTACCTGGATAGAAATGATTGGGGATTTTTTCTCCTCTAAATGAAAGCCAGTTGAGAGAAGCTGGCAACAGACAAATGATGCTCATTCCTCCCCTGCTTTTACTTAATGGCTGATATCGAGATGCTCGGCATTCATTGGTGACATTACTATTAAAAACATATTTCTTATCTGGCTCTTTTATTCCTACAAATCGAGCATGGAAATAAATCTGTGCTGATGGAGCAGTGAGCAAGCAGCCATGAGGAGAGGAGAGGAGAGGAGAGGAGAGGAGAGGAGAGGAGAGGAGAAAAAGTGTGGAAGTGAAGGAGGAAGGAAGAGAGGGAAGAATGAAAAGGGAAAGCAAACCTTGAACATGTTTTGTCTGCCCAAGTCAAGTGACTACCTTACTTCTTCAGGTTCCCTTACAATTACATTTATTGTTTCCTTACCTGTTTGCCATTGTTATGAAAAGTCACTCATATTCTAAGTAGGTTTTTTTTTAAGTCTAACATGAGCAAAATGTTAGCTTGTCAGAAGTGGTTCCTGAGCTTGTTGAGCCTGTGGGTCAGGAATCCTGATATCAGAGGAAGTTCTGTGAGCAGAGAACATCCGTGAAGGCATCCACTGCAGCCTTTTCCAATTCTGTTGGGGCTACTCCTGCCCCTTCTCACATCACATTCATTTCTACACAAAGCTGATGTGATTCTAAAGCTATCCCTGCTGAATGACCCTCCAAAGCAGAACAGACATGGAATGGTCCCTGCTCTCTGCTATTTCATTAGACCTTCTCTATTACATGTGAAAGGGTTTCCCAGCAAACCTACACTAATATAACACCAACAGAACCACCTCAGTAGAACTGTTTTGATGAACAAAATAAACCAGCACAAAGACCTTTTTTCCCTGATATTTTTCTGTCTGCCTCAGGCAATTGTTTTCATGCTTCTGACAGACACAGCAATGATAGCAAAACTTTCTGCATAGACAAGAAATCCTGAGGGGTGTGGAACAGAATATTCACTGCTGGTTGTGGTTGCTGCTCAGTTGTCTCTCTGGGCTGGCTTATTGCATGAGGGAGTTTGCTTTTAAAACCAAAGATTACTGGAGACTTTGGGTTGATGCCATTATATTTTTTAATTTTCCCTTCTTAATGTTGCCTATTTAAAGAGAGTACTAGGGTCTAGCATTTACTGGTACTATAGGAAACAAAAACCAGGCCAAAAGTAAGAGTGCTTTAAGAAAGATCAAGAGATATCCAAAGGACCAGCAGTGTTTGACCATTGGGATGTATTTACTGAAAGAAGACCCTTTTTGAAGGACAGGCTCTGCCTAAGCAACTGTGGAAACAGCCTTCTGGAAGCAAGTCTGGCAGAACTGATAAGCAGAGCTTTGAACTGAGAAATGAAGGGTACAGTGTCAAAGACTTGAATAATCTCCACATGCCCAGAGAACACCAGACGAGAAAGTATAGGTATACGAGGGTATGCCAAAGGATAAAGAAATTTAAGTGATCAGAATGGCAGGAAATAAGAAGAAAGAAAGTGCAAACTGTGAATAGAACTGCTTCCAAGGTGGCAATACAGTGAGTGTCAGGTGCAGGTCTTGACAAAACTGTGGTTATGGGGTAGAGAAATATTTAACAACAATGTATGTACCAAAAAAGGGGAGAGCATAAACTAAGGTGGCAGGGCACTAGGTGGGATAGGTATACACTTGTAACAGAACAGAATAGCAATCACAGCTGGAACACTGGTCTCAAAACACATGCGTTATTCAGAAAAGCAGAGATAAAAGTGAAGGCGGTGGCAGAGAACTGTTCATTAATAATATGAAACACTGCAAAGAAGGATGTGCAGAAGTGATACCATGCAAAAAGCAGAATTTGTTCCAGTTAAAATCATTTTGGGGAAAGCCGGTAAAGGAGAGTACTTGGACAGTGCAAGCCCCCTGATTTTGCTCTGGTTATGTGTAAAGGCATCAGTGATGCCATTAGGGAGACAAGTTCTATTGAGTTTGTATCACGCAGGGAAATTTTTACCTCCCCAAATATGGATCAAGAGCAACCACCACCAAAAATGACAGAATCCAGATATTTATGGATGTAATAATCAGCAAATATCTTAATAAAATTCTCACAGAATCATTAAAAAGTAATGCTGATCGAGACTTGGTTTTGGTAACTGATGACAGCAGCAAAAAAAAGGACCTTGGTTCAAGTGATGAGGGACTGACACTTCCTAATTACAGATAAGTGACTCTGCTAATAATATTTTGCATTTTAAAAGGGAAAAAAATTGGTAAAGTTTTGGATTTGAATATTAAAGTCAGATGGATTGCAGAGTGTGGGCAATAAAATATGAAAGAGGCCTGGAGCTTCTACAGGTCTGAGCAGCTAAAAGTTCTGGAAATCTATGTACCAGACAAAAAAGAAAGCCTGATTTTGTAACCACTTCGACAGATGTGCTAGTACATTAGGTTATGTCTTTTAAAAGAAAGACCAGGTCTTAGGCAAGGAATGGACTTATACGTGACAGGAAAGATCACACCAAAGTCTTCCTAAGCTTTTTTGGATGATATCTTACACAGGGAGAACAATGTAATACTCTTCACTTGTGTTTCACTACAGCAGAGAAGTACAGCAGCGGAGAAGATGTTATTTGTTCGCTGGAGCTCTGCAGAAAAACTGTAAGTGTAATAAGGATCTGGCTCACAGCATACAGACACCACTGAAAAAAAAAGCATCACAAAGCTGGACAGAAGAGATTAGGAAGGCACATCAAACTAAGTGTTGGGACAAATTTTGTTTCATATTTTCATAAACAATCATGATACTAATACAGACTTCTAAATTTTTAAAGATGCAGCATTTAGAGGTATCATTAATTGAATAAAAAACATATCAAGACTCTGAAAACCAGTAAAGATTAAACAAAAAATTTAAATGCAAAGTTACTGCTAGCAGTACAATTTCCCCTAGGTGCTCCAAGCTCATAAGTAACCAGAAATACCTGGCCATGCTATGCAAAGTGATTCTTATGCTACAGTATGACTCAGACATCAAAACAGGCAACTAAAATCCAGTAAGACAGATATCAGAAAGTGTTAATGCTTTAGCACAAAACCTGAGGAGACCTTGTGTGCTGCTCTGAGCACCCATGCTCAGGAAAGCTTGATTTCAGCTGTGCAGAAGCACAACTACATTAAGGTTGTAGGCTTGGTCCCTGTACAGACCATTCACTTAAGAGTTGGATTCAATAATCCTTGTGGGTCTCTTGCAACTCAGAATATTCTGTGAATGACATAACTTAGAATCATAGGATCATCAACAGAATATCCTGAGTTGGAAGGAACCCGCAAGGACCACTGAAGTCCAACTCCTGGCCTTGCGCGGGACAATCCCAAGAATCACACCACGTGCCTCAGAGTGTTGTCCAAATAGTTCTTGAACTCTGGCAGGCTTGGTGATGTGACCACTTCCCTGGAGAGCCTGTTCCAGTGCCCAACCACCTTCTGAGTGAAAAACCTTTCCTTAATATCCAACTTGACCAGTAGGAAACAAGAAGAGGCCTGAATAACTTGGCTTGTTAAGCTGTGGAAAAAAAAAAAAAAAAAAAAAGGAGAAGAAAGATACAAGCCAACCACAAGAAATCAGCAAAAGCAGAAAATATTTTCTAGCTGTTAGAGTCATCAGTCTTGCTGTGGTGGACAGTGAGTACCTAATGGCATTTAAGACTGAACCTGACACATTGTTGAAAGCAAATCTATGTGTTTGTGACAAGAAGAGGTCTTGCTGGTCCAAGTTAGTCTTGTGGGCTCAGCTGTGGCTGAACATCCAAAGGAGAGATTAAAGGGAGGGATTTGTATTATTAAAGAAGACTGCAGGTCTCCTTCAGTGTTTAGTAAATCTTTTCTCAGCTTTTCAATGCCAAACTATTGCTAGTTTGCCAAACATAAACTGAAAGACACAAATCTTTAAAAAACTTTTAATTTCAAGTTGGAGCCATATTCTGAAGCTTGAGTCATGTAAGAGGAAGAACGTGGGTTTTCATGGAAAATTTAAAACATCTTTCTCAGGCTTGTCTGACTACTCAGCTGAACTTTACCATCTGAAATATTCAGACTGGCTATGTCCTACATAGAGAAAAAGCCCCATTCACTACCTACCTGCTAGTCAAACATCATCAAAAGTTAAAATAAAGTTGCCTAGGATATTTGTCTATTTCCATTTCATGTGTATGCAGTGCTGCTCTTTGCCAGTTTGAAGCTAAACCTACTCGCAGAGCTAAAGACTTGCTCTTCCTCTTGCAAGAGGCCATAGGAAATCACCCCTTGGCTTAACTGGGATCATACATATGAAATTCTTACAGCTGAGCAGGTAGATGTTGTCTTCTCTGCCCACAGGGTCCATCTACTTCTGCTGCTTCTCCAGAGAGGTCCTTGGAGTGAAATTTTTGATAACAGTAACAGCTCCCCTCCTCTTCCCCCCAGATATGTTATTCTGAAGATGCTTGGCTATGGTTCTGCCGCTGTTAGTCAGCCATTCTGTGTTTCATGCTCTACCCTTGAGACTCACCTGTCTGGTCTCCAGCTTGCACCATGACTCTGGCAATTTGCTTGTTTCCAGCCTGGTACTGCAGACTGACTCAGCCTTATGCCCTCCCAAGCTAAATGTGACTGATCCCACCACCACCACCTGGCTGTAGTTGATTCAGGAGCCCTTGGAGTGTAACACACACAAAATGCTTTGGTATATGTATGTTTCTTCTACCACTTCCCAGTCCAGCATCTCCCTCACCTTCATACCTCCTGCTCAATGGGGTCTCCCTGACTGGAAAATTAGAGAAAAAATTTAGTTTGTTATGGTATAGATTTAACTCCATACAAGTTCTGTGTGCCAGACAAGGGTGAAGGGTTATTTTTCAATCCATTGCAACCATAGGAAAAGGTGTTCCTATATTCATTTCTGCCTGGTTTTGGTTTGGGTTTTGGAGGTCTTTGTTTTGTTTAATGCCTGGCTCCTACATTCATGTTTTTATGGAGGAAATATTTGAAGAAAAGAGAGCATTCAATTTGCCCTGTTATGAAAAAACGGTAAGACCTGCTTCTAAGAATCACTCCAGCCTGGATTTCAAATAAAGGGTGCCAAAATAAAAATGCATTTCAGTTGGCAACACTGTAAATTGATCAAATGAGTTACAGGCTGGGGTAATTTTTCCTGAACCTGTCTGAGAGATATTGTTTGTTTTGGGCAAAACACATTGATACTCAGGAATAACAGTTCCTCTTGACTAGTCCTGAACCCTGAGCCAGTGCTGAATGCAGCATGTCCTATCTGCACTGCCTACAGGTAGGTAGAACAGGATCCATCTACCCTAACTTCAGCCATCTGGTCAGGTATGCTATAACTAAGCTAACTGCCTGTCTGCCTGCTATAATTGACTGAGCCATGCAGGCAACTTCAAAAGGTGACTCATCCCTCCCTTTAGTAGGTGCCTAAGCTAGCTGGCACGAATTGCTCTCCATCTTTCTCTGTTGGATACAGAGGGAGCCGAGACTTGGCCTACACATTAACTAGTATATGGCTAAAGTTAGTGAAGTTAAATCCCATCTGCAGTTTGTGCTGGATCTGATAGCTCAACTGCTAAAGTCCTATTTGAAATGCAGGCATTGCTTTTAGAAATAGGTATCATGAATTTATTGGTATCAGATGTTGTCCATAAATGGGCAGTTCTAAAGGGAGGCCGGGACAGGGGGAGGGATAGTAACCCCTTGATTGTGAAATTACATGATTACTAAATGAATATGATTCTTCAGCAGGCTGTTTTTAATGTCGGAGTTGTGTTTCTAATGAAGGAAAACATGTCGTATCACTGATCCGTATCACAGTCCTCATGATGTCTGCTATCAAGAGAAGGCAAGCTCTAAACACAAGATCTATCAGATTTTTATTCATACCTGCAGAAATAAAACCATAAGGTTGTTCTTTTTTAAAATCAAAATAGTCTCTGTGCAGTGTATCTGATTCAAACCATATTGCTAGCAAGGTGGAACCTTGGAAACATTAAGATTTTTCTATGGTAAAAGTTAAAGATTAGAGGGCCCTGAGGAAACAGAACACATGGGCCAAAAGTTTTAAACCCAAATATTAAAGATAGTCAGCCAAGTCAAAACATTAGCACCTACATGAAGGGATTGTCAATTATAGAGGGACTGAGCACCCGCTGAATCTACTTATTTCCTAGCACTTCTGAAAACTACTCCAATTTTAAGTAAATACCTTCATGTGGATGAAGTTGCTTCAATTTTGTCCAAAGGAATATGTATGCTCCTTGTTTTACTAGAACCCCAAAAGGGTTTGGCCCCTTGTCTTTCTACACTGGAATGGGAAGAACAATGAGAGAAACCTTGGTTCTGACAGAGAAGTTTTTTCAGTTGAATCAGAACTAACCCCCTCAGAAAACAAAACCAAACAAACCAACCAACCAACCAAACGAAACCACCAAAAAACAGAGGCCCATCACATAAGTCACCAATGACTGATCAAAAGCACTTTTGGAGGAACAGAAACCTGCCACCACAACCTCAGAAAATTTGAGCTCAAAAGCTTATCATGGGCTCAGCCGCATCAGTTGCACAGTGAAAGGTACCTCTGACATGCCACAGCTTCTGCCTCTTCACAGTCCTGCCTGTGGCCCTCCTGGGACTGACTTGGGAAATACATTGTGTTAAATTAGCTCAAGGAGCTGTTCTTATTTTTCAAGTATGCGAAAACTTACAACACTGAAGTAATTTAGAAACCAAAGCTTAACTCCTTTGAGTAATAAAAAACCCCCCAAGTTACTCTAGATTATATAGCAAGAGAAAATAGGTGTCGTATTTGAGGTTGAATTACAATGTTTATGCCCTGTCCCAATAGACACAAATTCACATCTGCTGCTGTAGACCTCAAAGTAGGTCTCCACCACCAGCATCAGGAGCACTTTTCCTAAGCTGGAAATTGTGACAGCAAAATGTGCCGTGTGCCGTTCTTCTGGATTTGCAGTCCTTGTGAGGTAAAAAATCATGAGGAATTCTCCATCTGAAAGACATTGGGTAGCTGTTCTTCCATTACTGTTTGTGTAGAAATGGAGGAAAAATTTTCCTTTCTTAGTTTAAAAAATTCTCTCAGCTGAAACCAATAATTTCTATTTCCCAAAGTAACCACCATCCTGGGCTTCTCTGCTGTTCCTGTCCTTTGCTGGACAGTATGGCTTTGGATGAGGCACAAAAGATTTGTCTGTACACACCTTCTCAGTTCACAGTATAGTGAGCCCTTGATGCCAAACACAACATCAAGGATGCCAGTCTTAGGGAAAGGCACTTGAAAGTTAAGTACTGAGACTTACTTTAAGTAACTTTTGAGACATGTAAATCCTTCAGTAGAACTAGCCATAAACCTCTCTAGCCTAACTCTTCCTAGGTGGCTAATGAACTGGAGTGTGTCTCATTTTTCATGCCTACTCTGAGACATCTTAGCCTGATTGTTAGAGGCTGCCTATTGCCCATAAACCCAAAAATGCATTTTCCTTTCAGTGTAGATAGAAATTGCCCTTCCTCCCAATCACTGAAGAAGAGGAGCATTCCCAGAGTCAAGAATGAAAAATCTATTCCTGTCTGTTGATATACACATTATCTTTTCTTGACTATAAAGCCAGTTCAGTGATGGTATGCTATTTCATTTTTCTCATGTGAAGTTTAGTTTTTATTTACAAACCTTATTTTGATACTGGCCTAAACCTGTGTTATTTTTAATTGTTGGTGCTCATAAGGTGTCAGAAAATGACATGGGACAGGAATTATGAATCACGCTTTCACCTCTGAAAATGCAAAACCCGATAAAATTTGACCAAGCAGCAGAACATTGATCAAGCAGTTGTTACTGTTGCTTAATTGTCTGGTTTATGTAGTGGCCTGTGGTACAGCACAATTAGAAAGGATAAAGTCCTGGTCATCTTGCACTTCAAATTCCTTCTGGTGTGTAGGAAGTTTTTGTTCCACATGATAAAACAGGAAAGAGCACCTAAAATGTTGGTTTCTGGCTATCAGGGGACTTCAGAGCTGAATTTTAAGGTCTGGGCTTTTAAAAATAATTAGTTGTTCTTCTGTTCAGGGGGCATAGGCAATGTAAGTGCATGAATCTGATTTCCAAATGATGCAGGTGCCATCAGAGGTGTTTCAGATGTTACACCAAAATAAAGAGCAAATATTTCAGTACGGGCTTTAAGTCTGAGGTCTTAAATATACAACAAAAAAATTAGATTGGTAACTCTAGTTTAAGCCTTTATCTCCCCCCTGGTGCCTGGAGGAAGTCAGAATCTCACACAGGACTTGGCAGCCTAAAACCTCTCTTTTTGGGCTGGGCCTTAGTAGTGGCAATTCAGAGTAAATCAACGTCAGTGATGCTCAGGTACCTAATCTGCCAAAATCACTTGGGCAAATTCAGCCTGGCCATCTAAGTCACATAGGATTTGCCACATGCAGAAGTGACATCCGAAGGCATTGGACAATCTGGGATGAAAAATAGATACAGTTTGAGTGGTTCATGCAAATATAGTTGTTGCTAGCCAAAGGCTACAGCACCATTTTATGACTGGAGGTATGGACAGAAAGATTTCTGTACTTCTTTGGGACTCTCTGCCAACATGCATGTACAGAAGATCTAAGTAAACACAGTAAAATTGGTATGTGTATTTGAATACTTAGCTCACATTCTGTACCTGTAACAGAAATGCAGAAGCAGAAATAAGGAAAACTTCAAATCTAAAGAAAAACTTACATCCTGTTCAGCAGAAATACATGCATTCTCTAATTCTAACTCGAAGCCTCAGGGGTGGCAAGAGCTGAAGTGAGGCAGTCACTTGTAGAGACTGGATGTGACCTTAAATGAGCCCAAACATTGTGGAGAATCTGTTTCTTTTTGCTGCTCATGCCACGGGCCTGGGGTGCACAGTCTCCTAATCTGAGCAACTAATGCAGTGACTTAGCAGAAGTGGGGTGACCAAGTCAAATGCCTCCCATCTGGATGTGGACAGAGACATGGCTGAAGTGCCCTGTCAAAAGGGCAGCATCATAATTTAACTGTAAAAAATTAGCATGTGCTCAAAAATTTTGGAAACAAAAAGCTTCCTGGGATACCAAAGATACTAAAGCAGCAGAATGAGGGCCCTGTTCACTTGCAAGACACAGCAGCTTGCTGGGGCCCTCCCTAACCTCCCTATAAAGGGAAAGAAAAACGTGCTGGGCTGAGAGGTCCTCTCCTTCCACCCTCAACTCTGTCAGACTCTGCTGGAATTTATTCATTCCTCCTCCCTACCCCTCCCACCCCTCGAAATAAAGGTAGCTCTGCCGGCTCCTCACAGCTACAACGACATAATAAAACCGCAGGAGCTGGGGGAAGCTCCTGGAGGATAACCCCCGGCCGGGTCACAAAGCACCTTTGGGACAGGTTTTATGCACAGGATATGCGCCCTTCCTCACGCCAGGGGCGCCTCCTCGCTCCCAAGAGCGCTGCCCACCCCAGCCCCTCTCCTCCTGCGCTGAGTGGCGCGGAGCGGCCCGGCCTCCGCCTCCCGTTAGATGGCGCTACAGACTTTACAACCACGTGTATAGCAGCGAGGAGAAAAAAGAATAATAATAATAAAAGAAATAACCCTCTTATTGTCCGAAACGCGGGGACTCGGCCCCGCGGAGAGCCTGGAGGAAGCGGCACCCCGTGGAGGGATGCCGCTTTCCCGCGGAGGGCTCCCGGGGTTGCCTGAACCCCCGCGGCGGCTGCTGGGGCTTGGCCCTCGGGAGCCACCAGGGCAAAGTCGGGGGCAAATGGGCGAGCAGGGGCCCGGAGTAGCCGTCCTTCCTAGCGGGAGAACATCCTGTCAGGAACGGGGAGGAGGCGCCGGCCGGTTCCCAGCCGGAGAGCTGGGCGAAACCCACGGACAGTCTCTCGTCCCTCCCCTGCGTTACTTCTCCTTCCCGAAAAGCTGCTCATGCAATGTTCACAGCCTGCCTGGGCTCTGATGGCTGGGTGTTTAATCAGTCCCACTCTTTCCCCCCGACGTTTTTTTCTTGTTTGTAGTCCCGCATTTCTCCTCGGTGCGGAACCCCGCAAGTTTTCGGGCAGCCGGTCGGTGGCCTCCACGCGGGTCCGCCGGAGCAGGGCTGCCCTGTGTGCTTGGCTCTGCCCCTCGCCCATCCCGGCCGAGAACAGGAGGGATAGGACGGTGTATGAAACTGCTGGTCCTCAACTCACTGAGTCCATGACCGACTCGCCAACACTTCTCCTGCCGGTCCCCAGGCGAAGGGCGGCCAGATGCCCCCACCCTGTCGCTGAGGGTGTAGGCGATCACCTTAAGAGGAGGTTAGGGCTGTGCCAGCGCAAAGGCCACCGCCGCACCCCCATCCCGTTCCTGCCGTCGGGCTGTGAACTTTCCGGTGGGGTAAGTTCTCCTTTAAGAAAGCGAACTGTTCCTTATGCATATTTAAGGCTGTTTGTCTGCAGTGCCCAGCTGACACGGGGCTGGAGGCTCACACGCGGGACCCGAGCTCTGGGGGAGTAAATCATCCCCTCTTTAAACGCACCCTCTGCCGGGGCTCCAGTTGGGAGCTCTTTGCCATTGCTCTAAACACATGTAAGTCAGAAAGGGGGAGGGGGGGNGTCGCCCCCCCTCCCCCAAAAAAGCAAAAAACCTTGTCTTTGGATTTTTAAAATCGGTTTATAACAAATTTTATTATTATTATTTTTCGCCCAGCCTAGGGGCTCCTGTCCCCCTCAGCACGCCTGGATCCCTAAGATCGGTGGGGGTTTGAGACTTCCTGCCTCCTTTTGCCCTGCACGAGAGCGCTTTCCTGGGTGCGCAAGTGTGTGCGTGAGGAGCGGAGGGGAGCGCCGGGAGGGTAAGTGAGCCCCTTGCTTCAGCCGGGGGGCAGGAGGAGACCTCTCACGTCACCCGCCGATCAGAGGACTCCTCCGTCCCGCCGGGGGTGGAATCCCGAGCAGTCCCTTCATCCTGCAGAGAGCGGGGGGAGCCTTCCTGGGATGTGAGTGCTTTGGAAAATCCCCCTCCACAGCTAGGCACCCTGACACCTCCGCGCGTGTGTACTTCTGTCCGTGTGTGCGAAACGATAAAGTGTATGTGAAGGTCAGGCTGGTGAGCTTCCACTGAAGCTCAAATGGGAAGGAGCAACTTTCAGTGTTCTGCTCTTAGTGGTTTCCTGCCTTTTAAAGTGAACTTGTTCGAGTGTGTTATTCAAAATGTGGTTCAGTAGTTATGCCTTCAAATTAAGTTGCTTCTCGGTCCTCATCGGGAAAAGCAGACATGTGTCCTCAATTGTATAGTATATATATATAAAAAAAATCTACTAGGTACTTTATGATTCCATCTGGAGAAATTAAAAGCCCAGAGCTGTAATGTTTATTCTTACATAGTTTACAAAAAAAGGGGGAAATGTGTGAGACACATGTCTCCAAATATAACCAAAGTGCTTTCCCTTCTGGTTAAAAAGTTGCATGCAAATGTTTTCATTTTAACACTCCCTGCCACCTGTACTTCTCAGGGAAACTTTTCTTGGCATTAGTGACGAAGAAGCAATAGTACTTATTAATGAATTAATTATTATTATTATGGCTGCTGAATTGACTTAAAGTGCTTTGGAGGCGAAACTGATCCATGTTAATCAGTTACAATTAATTGTGTTTCAGCTGCTGTTTCAAGCACAGTTTCAAAGACGAAGGCAAGAAGGCTGTGCATGGGGTGTAGGGAAGGGGGTGACTCTTCCCTGCCCACAGACCCCTTGCTAAGAGATTTCCTCTTGGGTGGCAGAAACCGCCGTAATGTCCCGGTGCCCGCGTCAGGTCACGCAAAGGTGTGAGGGGCAATTTAGGTGACAAACTCCTCTTTCTCCTACCAAAAGCTGCAAAGTTTAAGAGAGTCTGGGACTTACGAGAGCAGCCCCGCAGGGAGATTTCCCTCCGGAGTTCGCATTACGGGGAGGGCAGCTTTGCTGTGCCGTGTCTGCTTGGCCGCTTTGGTCAGGGCTTTTGTTTTGGCGCTGGAGACAAGGAGACAGCGGTGGGCAGCGAGGCCGAAGGGGTCCACAGAGTCCTCTCGCGGGGGGGCGACTGCATCCCGCGTCCAGGAGGATGTGGGCAGAGGGAAGCGGAGGAAGAGAAGAAAACAGCTCCCCGAGGGGACAAGCGACAGCTGGACTGGGCTCTGTGAATACCAGGGAGGGCAGAGGGGTGGCCGCAGGGCCGAGGGCAGGAAAAGCCGGGTCTCGCAGACAGACAGACGAGACGCCAAGGGGAGGGTTATTCTCTGCAGTGCCGCTCTCCGGCCGCCCCACCGCCGGCAGGACCTGGGTGCTAGGGGTGCCGGGCTCAGCGGGGAAAGCTGGGGACGGGCAAGGCCAGGGAGAGGAGTAGAGACAGCCGGGCAAAGCCTGAGAAAGTCCCCGGGGTTGATGCGCCGAGGGGAGGCCCGAGGGCCGCCATTTGGCCAGCTGGTCGCAGGGTGGCCCGTGTGTGCCCAGCACAGCGGCTGCAGGGGAGCATCCCCTCCACGAGGGGTGGAACACGAAAGCAGAGAGGGCGCTGGCTCAGGTGGGTGACAGCTGGAGTCGACCTGGAGGGGCCGGGGCCGCGCACCGGCTGCCCGCACCCCCAGTGGGAACTGGTGGCGGGGAGGGGCTGGAGACAAGCTTCCCCTCTTTTGCCAGGGAAATGGGATTTTCCACAATGATAACGACCCCTCTTCACAAAAGTTAGGGGCGGGAGAGCGGGAGAACTGGAGGTTCTCCCCGGGCTGGGCGCCTCACCCTTGCCTTGCCCGCCCATTGGCCTTCAGCCGCCCCATGGGGTGAGCCCGTCCCGGGGGGCACCAGGCATCATCAAGTATTAGAGATTTACACTTCGCAAAAGTAAAGCTCTCCCCCGCCCCAGCCTTCAATGTGACTTTTTTTTTATGCCAGTCCGCAGAAGGACAATTGGGAAACTCTATTCCCTCCCATCCTCTCTGGAATTGTGTTGCTGGGATTTTTTTGCGGTTTGATTTTTTTTCCTTCTCTCACTCCAGCTCTTTTTCAAAGACTCCCCCCTTACTCCTTCTCACTCTCTCTCTTTTTTTTTTTTTTTTTTTTTTTAATTCCACTTCATCCCATTGACTCTGCTCAGCTTTTGCTTAAGATGAGCAAGGAAAAAACCAAACCACCCTACCATATATGCGCAAACAGACCTTTCTTGGAGAAAAGTAAGACAAACAAAAAACCTTTCACCTGCAATAGAAGATAGTGTACAAATTATCCACCCCAACCTCCCCGTCCTATATCAAATACAGCCGTAATTAATTGAAAATTGAGGGAAGAGATGCGTTTTCCAGGTGTGAACGTAATAGCTAAGGTCGGCCGGGTAGACAGGACACCTCGTTCCTCGTCATCACACGTGGAATCGTTTTCTCCAGCTGGGATGGGTAGTGGTGCAGGTCTCGCAGAGGCGCAGGTTACAAATCTTCGGCTTTCGTGCATCACAAAAGCAGGCTTCACTGGATGAAACACCCATATTAACCAACTTTCTCTCTCCCCCTCCCTAGTTTTATTTATTTTCCTTGGATGCGGGACCTAGGTGGTCAAAACCAAACAAAAGCACTTGCGTTTGTGTCGGCACTTTGTCGTCGGGGCAGCACTCGCACTAGATTATCGCCGGGGATTTATTTGCATGCAGCTGCAAACCCACAACCCGGCTGCTGACCGCTGCGCATAAAGGGCTGCCGGGGCCGGCCCCTGCCCGGCCGCCGCGGCTCCCGGTGGGAACACGGCCCCGAGGCCGGGGGTGGGGGGAGGACTTCGGAGTGGGTTTGCTCCCGACACGGCCCGGGGGGATGGTCACAGAGCCTGCAGCAGCAGGGTCCCCAGCGCAGCCAGAGGCTGCAGGTGCGGGGGATGGGGGGGAGGCGGGGGCGGCGCCGGCCCGCAGCCCCCCTCCCCGCCACCCGGCTCTCCCCCAAAGGCAGCCGCAGCTCCCACTGGCCTTGCTCACAAGCACATCCGAAAAAAGCTTTCCCTAATGCCTATGTCCCGGGGAAAAAAAAAAGGACCGGTGGTGGATCCTCGGGATTTCTCAGAGCTATTTTCAGTGCTTTGAAATTTACAGTAATGTTGATGTTCTTTTTTCCCCCCTCTTCTCCCCTCTCTTCGGCCCAGTAGCGTTTCGCAGCGTTTGACGAGGGAGCTATTAACCTTTGAAGCAAGGGCTTTAGGTTCAAACTACCTCCTTCGCTACCCGCTGTATGCCTCTCCCCTCCCCACACAGAGACACGATGCGAGGATGGATTTGGCTGCATGGGATCGATGTAAATGTCTCCTCAGGCCTCCCTCTACCGTGGGCTATGCTACCAGGTCTCCTTCATCTTCTCCCGGAGAACCTGGGGAAGGCGCAGGGTTCCTGGGGCTTGAACTGGCTTCCCTCCGAGGGCAGAGGGAGTAAAACCTGCCTCCGAAGCGGGGCCGGCTCGGGGACTAGCCCCACGGCAGCGCTGCCGTGGTCTGGCCCGTCTCTCCCTCCGTGAGGGGAAGGACGGGGTCAAACCAGCCATCCGCAACCTTACGGGGACTTCTGCCCGTCCCTCTGCTCCGACAGCCAGCATGGGACTGTAGGAGAAGAGGAAGAAAAACTGAGTTCCGGGAACCTAATTATTTGTCAGAGGAAAGAGATATTCCCACTCCTTCGACTGGGCGTGAGCAGGGGCGGCTGCTCCGGGCTTTTCTGCCAAACGCAGGGGGCTACGGAGCGGGAGCTCCCAGGCATGGAGGGCAAGGCCAGGCGGGCGGAAAACCACCCCGGGGAGGGCGAAGCTGGAAGGACCATGGGGGTACACACAGAGGGTCGCGTTCGCCCCTCGCATCCCCACAGCGGTGGGTGGAGGTGTCGCGCTGTCCCTTGGCCAGGCCACGCCGCCGCAGGGGGGAATCCCTGCGTGCTGAAGGGCCGGGGCCGGGCACGGCCGGGGCGGCCGGAGGGCAGCCCACCCTTCCGGGCCGCCCCGTCTAACGCCGAATTCCCCGAGTGCGGCCCGGTCGAGGGAGGGATCCGGCCGGGCTGCGCAGGCACAGGAGGGGATGTCTCCAACCCCACGCCCCCAGAAAACTGGGGAATAGGAGGCCGGAATGCTCGAGCAAATTAGGATGCGCCTGTGGGCTATAGAGGGCAGCGCTTGTGGGGAGCGGATCAGTAACACGAGTGGCCAGGAAAAGCGCGGGGAAAGGCAGGAAGGGATGAAACCATTCGCAGACTCCTTGCCGAGCGGGGCTGTGTTGTCATCTTTGTTTTGGTTGTGTTGTTTTGTTTTGCAGGAGATTGGGACAATAGCTGGAGTGGATTATTAATTCCCGTAGGCAATACTTCCCTGTATGGGCTTCAGGATGCAGTTGGAAGCTTGGGAACAAAGCGGGCATCGAATGTCAAGGTAACTGGTCCCCTTCCTTTGTTTATGCTATTGTTAATGACGGGGCTCACTCAGCCCTGGCCTCAGCCGTGCTGTATGGCACTAATATTGACTTGAGAGAATGGGCAGGGCAATTAAAAACCAAACCCAGAACAACAGCAGCATCCAGTCCAAGCCCAGTTCTTCAGGTAAAACATGCCTCTTCTGGGCTACTGAGAATGATATAGTAATCTTGCCTAGTATTCACAGAAACACACACACCATTCATAAAATTAAACACGTCCCTATACAGCATTAACACGTAGGGGAGACACCGTAACCCTGTCCTTCAGTACAAAATCAAAAGGGAAAGGGCATTATTTTCAAATACCCACATATTAGCATGAGGGAATTTTCATAATCATAAAAAAATTAAAGAAACTGATAAAATTATTATTTTAATTATGATAACCTAAAAGTAGCAAAAACCTGAGCATTTATTGACTAATTTTCTCCTTCTCGAGGTAGCGGATGGTATTTAAAGTTCAACATTTCACACAGCTCCTTGTTTAGTTTAATTTCCTTGACAACCCAGGCAATTTCAGCAAACTGAGTTAAAATTTTTGGTACACATCTGAGTATGGATCTGCATAAAATAGAGAAGGTGAGAGAACTGAGGAGAGGATGTTTTATTATTTTAAGAAGAGAAGGGAGTGTATATTTGCATATGTGTGTGTGTATGCATATGTGTGAGAGAGAGTGGGAAACAAATGGAGAAATTTGCACCTTACATTTGATCTGTAGCTTTAGTGTGGACTCTGAAACAAATATCTATTAGATTTCTCTGAAAAATGTCCCACTCGGGCAGACAGACCCCTGTTTTGAATGAGAGCTCCAAGAGATGAAAGAAATGTATGTTATTCCAGAACAATTCTTTATCAACTCTTTTTTTTTTTCTCCAGAAAGATTAATTTCATCTCTATCCTGGGCCCATTTTCTGTCAGTGAGGGGATATAATAATGATCAATGCCCAGCACTTCTCATATCTTTTATACTTGGTAAATATTTGTAATGTTTTGAATGTGGAGGGGAGGTGAACAGATGAGCCCAATCTCAGCTTCAGAGGATCCTCATGAGCACTCACACAGAGGGAGGAAAAATCCAAACAACCAAGTCAACCTGTTCAGAAGACCGTCCAGGCCAAAACTCTACAGTCATGCAGTTACTTTTCGTATTTTATCTGCCTGCTTGGTGAAATGGTCTACATATATCAGGCTATCTGGATTTATGCGACCAGCTCAGGGTGTACATTAGTACTCCAGTTGAAAATGGAACCTGGAGTTGTTGAGCAAAGAGTTCCTGCTTGACTGCAGTGTGGACTGAATGCTGTCTAGTCAGCTGCATGGAGTGGTGGCAGGGAAGTAGCACCAAGTATTTCCAACACTAATAACAAAAAGGTTACTATATATAAAACATTTATACAGCCCACATTCCCTCAAGTTGTTTAAATTTCAGTTTGATGCATATAAATATAGCAGACATACCCGGTTTCCCATTAGCCAGTCCCTGCTTTTAAAAATCAATTAATTTCAATTTGAAAGAATGGCCCCATACGCAAGACAGTCAACAACCCTTTGACTTTCTCCACTCAGTGTGGACCTCAGGAAGAAATAGCATCTGTCTTTGTCATTTCACATGCGTATTGCAGTGCCTTGACATTGTGTTTTAAGAGCAGGCCTACTACCAGGGAGGGTAACAGTCCCCAGCTGGCTCGCCCTTTCTAATCCATTTTCCCCCTTCTCATCTTAGACTCCTTTTCAGGAAGAAATAGTTCTGCTGGGACCCCATGCCTGGACTTTGGAGGGGATGGCACAGTGGTCTGATATGAAAGCACTGTCCCTGCGGGTGGAAACTCTCCTCTGTATCGTGCGCCTTGCAAGAAAGGCAGCAAGAGAACACTTGGAGTAACCAAGCATCTGGCATCAAGCACAACAATCCACTTCACACTATGTGAAGGAAAGTTTGTTCCAAACCACATACTTTGTGGTGCTCAGTACTAGTGTCAAACTGGTTTGAACTGTCCTGGACTAAAATAAAGATCTCCATTGTGGTGTGCCAGTGAGCTTGTCTTGCTAAACCTTCCCTGTTTGTGTTGAAGGTACAGAGCCGATGTAATGCTGTCTTTTCACCCATGGATGGGCACAATAGGAACAACTCAGAAAAGTTCTGTTTCACTTTTTTCCTCTTGCAGTTGAAGAAATGCAAGCTATCAGAAGCAAGCCTATGTTTGAAGGTACAGTTTTCACCATGTGAGCGGGAAACATATGTACTGGCAGTATTCAAGCCCTTCTGTAAGGGCTGTGCTCGAATTTTGGCTTTTAATCTCAACTCAGTTAGAGATGCAAAATGGAATGGAACCTGATTATTTGTGCTATAGCCTTGTGATGCTCATCCTATAACTGTTGGGGAGAGAAGCAAAACACTCTGCTGAAGCTTTGGGTGAGCCGGAGTTTCACGGGGACTCTAGTCTTCACAGGTTCTCACTTCACTGCCTTTCTTCCCTTAGTATTTGTTTTGTGGGAATTTCTTTTTGTCTGCTGTTCTACGTTTTAAAGTGAGTACAGACTCAATCCTGCTGAGAGAGAGAGCTCCCTCCATCACAAGCTCAAGTTTGGAAAATGACTACCCACTTCGACTGCCCCCCTTCAAGTCATCGTCCCCCTTTCAGGGGAGAAAAGAAAACCTTAAACGAGAAAGAAAGAAGCGGGGGTGGAGGGGAGGGGGAGAACCCCTGATTCCTCAGTGACTTGCACAGCTTGGACAGACCTTCAAGAGCCCATTTGCCTCCTGCAGACAAGCTCCGATGGAGGGAAAAAACCCACATGCCTGAACTTTTAACATGGCTTGGGGTTTGTACAATTCAGACCCAATTTTAACAATCTCGGGGTGGGGAGAAGGGGGAGGAGAAGGGAGAAGAAAGTTTGGATTTAACTCTCTGTCGCTAAAAAATCACCACAACCAAGCCCCCCATCCATCAGCAAAAGAGACCAGCGTCCCCAGCAGCCGGTGCCCGGTCCCGAGGCGGCCCTCCCGCCACACAACGGCGATGGCTGGCCGGGAGAGGCAGCCCCAGCCCTGGCTGCCAGCACCCTGCGTGCAGCCGTGCCCCGGGGCTCCCCTCGCTGCCCCGCGAGGAGCCGCCCTCCCTCCGAACGCTGCGGGGGAAGGCAGCCCTGCCTGGGGTCCGCGGGGCTGGCAGGGAAGTTTTTTGGTACTGCTAAAGGCATACACACACACACACACACATATATATACATACATATATATATATATATGTATATATATATATCTCTCATACACACACGTCTTTATATATAGATTTATATGTAGGTGTCTAGTCTATGTTTAAATTATTCTATCTATACACACAGTCCTTCTCTGATGAGGTCATTCTCCCATATAGATGAGAATGAGTGTAAGATGCCAGAATCTAACGCCAAGATCTTATCTCTGCCGATCTAAAAACAATATAAAGTAAATGTTAGCAGAAGGGGAAATAAATTTTGGAGAGAAACATTCAACAAGGTGTCCCTGAAGGCTTTTCCCCCGCCCTCCCCAGCCGATGTGCCCACGCACTTTATGCCAAAGAGAGCCATTTCTGCACAAGAGACTTCTGCTTCAGAGCAAGGACAGACTGCACCCCGCATCGTGGGTCTGTGCCTGGCAGGGGCTGCACCTTGACATTTTTAATCCCTTCTTCCCTTTTCCGAGCAATGCTCTCCTCTCTAATGTGCTAATCGACTGCAGCTTATTTATTTTTATTTTTTTCCCCTGTGGCTCCAAATGTCTTAATTTTTTTTTTTCTGATTTCGGGAAAGTCAGAACGGAAGGGGAGATGCTCCTTGAAAGTGTGACTCAAAAAAAAAAGGTTTTGCTTTGCAGCCATCAGTAGCACCAGGAGACAGCTCCATTAAAAAAGTAGTTTTCCACTGCTCTTGAAAAGCCGTTATTTTTTACATCGCTTTTAGGAAGATAGATTAACAAAACATC